>CM029466.1:17853877-18223877 GCA_017140185.1 Eucalyptus polyanthemos subsp. polyanthemos
AAATATTACTGACCAAACAACTTTTGCATCTTTTGGTGTGAGATGTTAAGAATGTACATCAAAATCTCGAATTACTTTACTCAAAACTCTTGCAAAGATATCATCATCTTTGTGCTTTACTAATTTGCTGCAGTTTCTTGCTAATAAAGAAAGCAGTCAAGAGTTCTCTTAGATTGACTATAGGAGCTTTCACTTATAAATACCTGGAGAACTTGTACTTCCATTAAAGGAAGATGATTAATGCAATCTGTCCAAAGAACAAAACTCAAGCAAGAAACTTAATACCTAATGAAGAATGTCATTAAAGATGCTCCAGTAGAAGTTTAAGAACATAATCACAGATAGCTAAAAACCTTGTCATTGCAGCATCAAATGCAGCATCAATGCAGCATCAGGCTATATGGTTTTTAAATACAGATGATCATTAGCAAAAATCTGTTTCATGAATAGAAGCATTTCTTAAAATAGAACGGAGATTCAAAAATAGAGGATAAGAGTATCTTGAAAATTGACAACCAACCTGTTCACCAGGAGCATAATTGCGATCAGCAATCACCTGAAATTTTTTTTAAGCTAATAAGGATTTTTAAACTTATAAGGAACAAAATCACCAACATATAGTACATTCAGCTTCGACAATAAATTTTTTGCTTGGGACCAATAAGACCATCAACAATTGGGTAAGAAAAGAACAAACAAATCAAATTTGGGGCAAAAGGAGAAGTGGTAGATGTGGTGCTAGGAGGAGATTACCTCTGAGAATTGTTTTTGTTCATCCCTCAACAAAACTGCTTTTGCAAGCCCATCATGATTAAGAAAATCTGCAAAAGGAACCTACCAGAAGATTATTCAATTTCTGTATAGACATTAGCAAGAGAGTTTCTTTATCAATCTTATACAGGTAATCTTTACCAGAGAATAGCCCTTGCTGCTTTCCCACGCACGAGATTCCACTGTCATAACAATCATGTGCTCGTGAGGAAACATTAGAATTCGTAGCAGTTAAACAACAACGTAAAAACAGGTGATAAAACAAGGCAGCCAAAAACCTACAGTGACTAGCATGAAACGTCACATCCAAGATAGCAAACTGGGAAAAATGTATGATTTAAGAAACGATTGTTTTAGATTCCGGGAAAGGGCCATTGCAACAGCAGGTGGTCTATAAGTGCCACATATATATAATACAGAAAATGGCAACAAAAGAGGAAAAAAAGAAGAAGAGTAAACTGGTAGCGTGTTCTTCCAGTTTCATGCGCTTAAGGAAAGCCACATGAAGAAAATCGCAAAAAAGTTGCCAAAACAGTACATTACGTCAAGTCCCAAGAATATGTATAACCTCATAGGAACGCTAACTTGAAGTAAAAAACCCAAGCTTTGCAAGCAGAAATTGAGATAAAAAGAGGAGGAAATAAATTTTTAGAAAAAGGCTGTTCATGCAAAATGAGCAAAAGTTGGTTCCCCATGCAGTGAGAGAGCACCATAACTTCGAAGTTGCTTACCCAAAGCACATGCATGCATAAAATCTTCAAATTTCATATCCTTGGAAACTTCTGGCAAGTGACAATCAAGAGCCTGAAATTATTCGCTGTGGCATGTCAAAATTACTATCTTCTGGCAACGTAAGGTCATTGCAAGTAACATCAAGCTAACGACTGGACTCGGCAGAGGAAAATAAAAAGGGATATGTATATTGAAGGTGTTCTAACTTAGGGAGTTCCCATTTCATATGGATGCGTACTTTAGCTGTTTCACTCAGATACACCAACTACTAAATCTAACTGTGTAAGGATGTGTCTAGATTGACTTAAACTTTTAACTTTTTGCTTAATCAAAATATTGCAAGTCACATACTTTTGACTTTTTGAAATAAGAGATGGCTGGAACTTTCACAATACATAATGCTCACACAGAGATTAAACCATAAATTTTTTCATAATTGTTGGAAATTCGGATAATACTTCAAATGTTGGAGCGAGAGCAACAGCCAAAAACTACTTTTTGCTTATGCTTAATGCCAAACAAACAGGCCCTAACTCATCAAGAAAATCTCTCACAAATGTACTTGGAAGCTGGAACTAACCAAATATTCTGGCATAGACAAAGAATTCAGAAAGAGGATTTTCTCTCTTATTTGTCAAGAACAAAGTTTGAAAACTACTGGAGAGAATCGATCTATTGGCATGCCAAAGCGAGGTCAAAAATTGACATGCGCCAAGGTGATCCGAACTTCAGATGATTGGAGAATGATCAAGATCGCTCCACAGTTCGACACTCCGGAACAAAGCGCATGAATGGGGCTTTGATGGAGTGGTGATTTTACAAAACTAAGTCCAATGAAAAGTAAAATGCATTGGAATTGAGACTACATTGAAAAGGAAAGACAGTGAAATGAAGTACATAAAATTGAAAGTGCACAAGGACAATGGAAATAAAAGGAACATCCGTGCGTGTCTTCTCTACGCTTGGCTGAGTCTTTTCATAGTCCTTGTGAAAATTGCAAATTTCTCCTGTTAATATCCGACGCTTGTGTGACTAACACCACTAAGGGCATCATCTCATATTTCACTCAGCCATTGCTTGCAACTTCTCATTTAAAGTAACTCTCAATAACCACTCATCTTCTTAAACCTTCCATACGGGCATGATCTTTTTATTTTATTTTTTCCAAAGCACTTAAAATGCGTTTTAAAATATGAAATATGTTAAAAAGTGGCATTAAGAAAAACAAAACCAAAAAAGTTAAAACAAACACTTTGCTAGGGAGTAACATCAAAGACAAACTACAAACTTCAAAATGACAACATAAACCCAAATTCCATTATCACAGAATTTAAATTTTTAAGTTCACTAAGTTCTGTTGGAGAATGCATGGTAGAGAAACCCAACGCAAGAAGCCCTCCACTTTGAAGACTATTCTATGGAACAGTCCTCCAATCATTTATAGCCCCTAGAAGACTATGGAAAAATCAGTTCCATCCAATTACAGCCAATTTCAATTACTCAAAATGAGCTTCGTTCCAGAACCTCATAGAAACTTCGATCATCCCTATTGACTTGTAAAGGAGTTTGTGCGGAGAAAGAGAAGTGTAGAAGATAAGAAGCTTGAGCAAACAAAGACAACCCCTTCTCAATTTATTTACTCTCTCCCATTATACCTTCTTGGCTGGTGTCTTCTTTGTCTAAGTTTCGAATGGTAACATCTTTTTAATTTTCATGTAAAATTTAACCTCTTCCAGTTCAGCTCCTGACTACTTGACACATCATTAAGAGAATCTCATTTTGGCCTATACTTTCATCCAAGTCAGTACATTATTAAACCAAAAGTATTTGGTTAGAATTTACAAGTTCATATACTTGGAAAGAAAATTTCAATTTCCAGCATTTAAATGGAAGTATCTTTGAAGTGTGACTACTTCTGATGCAATGCATCCCAAATACCAATTAATAGAACCACCATGAGTGTAGCTGTGGCATAATGAAGATATAGTTTACTTGATCCCCTGTCTTGCCTTAGATAGAGATTGAGTTGTCATGGCTGAGAAGGTGATGTCGATTATGGTTTTGCTCAGATTAGACAAACTTCCACACTGTACATGGTTTAGCCTGTCTAATCTTTGTCATGCATCGACACCCAGAGTTAATTATTGATTCAACTATATTTCTTCCTTCTCTTTATCAACCTATATTACTTAAACATACCATTGTGTTCTATTCACCAAAAGGCCACCTGAAACTAACTGATTAGTTTTCACTAGCACAGCGCCATACTCAAAAGCACTGCTACTTGATAGACATTCATTAATCTTACATACATATCAACAGCACAACACTAAAAGATAATCCTGTTGCCAGCACAGCATCTTGTAGATGAAGCCAATTTATACTGATGAAACCACCCTACAGGATAAAGTACTGATTATCTTATCAGCAACTTAATATTGCAGGAAAGAAAAAGTAGGCTTGTACATTCAGGACACATTCCGAATATGATCCTTATAAGAGTGAGTGTAGCGATAATCACATGCTAAACATGCCATAGTAATGTATTTGCTCCTAATCATACATGAATAGCCAAATAAAATTGCCTCAACAATTAGAGTAATATTGCTGGGTGACAAAACAAATACTTACATGCCTGAGTACTGAAAATTCTCTCTCCATTCCAACTTTCTTGTCAATGGTTCTTTGATAAACCAAGCTTTCTTTAATCATCTCCAACTCCTCGATGCTCCAGAATACCTGAAGCCAGTTTGTAGCCATGTTCAAAATCCATACCAACCTTCCTGTAGGCTGTATGCTTATTAAAAAGTGAAGCGCCCAAACTGCCATTTCGATAACGACTGTAAGTGCTAGTAGGGTAGCATGAGGTTTCAAAGAGACATGGATGCCACAAAATTACCAATCCTGGGAGTAGAATAGATTGCACTACATCTTACTTTAGTGGCACAGTTCTACAATATTTGTTTGATTTCTTAATCTTGATTTTCAATGATACCAATATACAAACATATATACATTAATCAAGCACTAGCAAATTTTCAGACTCCAAAACTTGTTACCATTTCCCACGATAATTATATCCACACAGATCCCTCTTGAACTAATGAAGCCTCCTCAGCAAACAAAATTTTATCACTATCACAAAGTCCGAAATATAAATATAACCAGCAAATCTTGCTGCAAGGGATGCAATTTGTGGTAATATGACTTATGCTTAACATTCAACTGCATTTCTATTGTTTGAATATTTAAAATCCTAACTATATTAGAAATGAAAGTTCATCATAGTAGCCTTATTTTTTTATTATCCTTCGATAATATGCTACAGCTCCAAGAAGGAATATAGAAGATAGAATTTTATTACTCTTCATTGGCTATATGAAAAAGCAGCAATGAAATGCAAATCCTACTTGATCATTATGAGGACCTCCAACTTTCTCAGTGAAGGATTTTTTTAAAATACCCGATATATTTCTTTTCCCAAGACTATACAGATTCAGCATCAATAAA
This sequence comes from Eucalyptus polyanthemos subsp. polyanthemos, assembly GCA_017140185.1. Taxonomy (NCBI): domain Eukaryota; kingdom Viridiplantae; phylum Streptophyta; class Magnoliopsida; order Myrtales; family Myrtaceae; genus Eucalyptus; species Eucalyptus polyanthemos. The sequence continues at coordinate 17,858,891 of CM029466.1, forward strand.
ATAGGAAGAACAAATTCTGAATATCAGAATGTAGGAACATTCAATAAGACATTCAGACCGTGCTATGCATCTCCTTGGGCTGAGGAAGACATCTTATATAAGGAGCCCACTCAGAATCCTGTAAAAATAAAGGAAAAACTGATCAACTGCGGAAGCTACTGCAAGCGCAAAGAAGTACACAGAACTGCTGTTTAGGAGCACAGAAGGAGCTACAACAGCATTACCTGACCCATTTTCTGTTCTTTCAGGACGACGGCAGCAAGTTTAGTTACATTTCCTACTTTACAGGACCTTATTTCAGGAAGGAGATCATCTGGTGATATTTCCTGTAAATTTAAGGCAGAGAGTTCAACTTAACTATGGTTCTCTCAATCAATCTATCCTTTACTTGAACCCACGATGAACAACTCACCACGTCAAAAGGGACCTTCAAAATGCTGTCCCCTGCTCTTATCAACTTTGAAGCAAACAGGGACCTGCATCGACAAATCATGCACAGATAAAAGTTGAGCACAATTTAGAGTAAAAGAATGGAGCATAGTAGGATAATTTCTCTTTCACACACACACACACACACACACACACACACACTCAAGAGAGCTTATATTCTTCTTCTTCAAAAAAAAAAAAATTCCCAAATAAGCACAATGCTAGAGAAACTGACATGTTGTAAATTCCTTCCACGCTTGTGTTGAACAAAGCAGATGTTAGAAATGGCCGAGATGATTGCAGATTTAGGACTAGGACCAGGATGATAACCCGCATAACGCCAACTTGAAACTTAAGACAAACTCAAAGCGCATCATCAAAAAACTCGAATTGTCCCATAACGTGAAATGCTATACGTATCAGATTTCAAATTCGACGTGACATTCAATCCTAAGCGAAGTTCCATAAAGCTCTGCAGCTGCCAGTTCGAGCTCAGACAACTCCACGCACACTTCAGACAACAGTACTACGGCAAACAAGCAACCGGAATCGCCTCCTCAATCAACTCCCAACCGGAAGGTTCAAAACGTTAAAAGGCGGAAAAGGAAACGCGGCACGCGGAAACGAACCTTCCGTAGGTGGATTTCCCGACCGAAAGGAACGGCGAGACCTCGGCACCGGCTTTCCGCTCCAGCCACGGCAAGAAGTCGCCGCACTCCTCCTCGTCCACGCTCGGGATCCCCAAGGCGGTGGACGACGAGGAAGTGGTGCGGAGACGAACCTGAGGTGTTGGAGGAGGAGGAGGGGACGAGATGGCGCACCGGAGGTCGACGCAGCGGCGGCGGGCGGGGAAGCGGCCAGAGCTTCGCGAGCCGAGAGGGGCATAACATCTGCGCGTCGCGATTGAGGCGGCGAAATCCAAGTGTGTATTGATGTTCTAATTTTGAGGTAAAGCCCGATTTGATTGGGCGGTTCCCATCTCGACCGTTTTGCTTGTCAGTAGCATTTTCATTCAAGTTCTAGCCTTGAATTTAGTTTATTTTTGTTTAGTATGTAATTAGTCTAGTTTAGGTCCAAGATGATGTTTATCATGAGAAAAAAGTAACAGGATAAAAACAAGTAAGATAATGGACTTGCATTTAGATAGGAATTACATTATAGATATCACTTTAGTTTGGACCAAATCTACTTCAACTTAGATATCAATACCTTATCATCATCTAATTTAGAAAATTTGCATTCCTCAGCCTAGGTTAATTGCATGTTTAAATTTTGTGCATAACTGACGGAGCTCCTCTCTCGGAGCTTAAACAAGGCAATGCTCAAGTTCTTCTCCACAGGGTTGGGTTTATTTTTCTTTATCGCATGTTATTTGCTTTGTTAAGATTATATCTTGCATGGATGTTATCTTCATTAAATTATGTTATATGAGTACCATGCACGATCATCTAGATTAATATATGTCTTAAAAAAAATGAAAAATGTCTATGATTGCGTTTGCTTTAAAAGAGAAACTATATTGAATTGGGCATTCGATAACGTCTAGTGTAATTGAGCTCCCATCCTTAAGTCTATGGATCGTAGAAGTAAGGTGAACTCATGTGTCTTGCTCGATAGATTAGTGGGAGTTCTAAGAAAATACCAAATTGCATATTCAATAGAGTTTAAGCCAATATCGTGATTAGCTTGAAAATGATATTAAAAGTGTTATAACTTTTGTATAGCGCTCTCATTAGTCCCAAACTTTTTTACCGAATCATTTCAGTGCAATCCAAACTAACAATAATGACGATGTGAGTTTTCTAAATGGGAGAGTTTGTGACTCTATGAACCCAAAATCAATTGTGAGAGATCATATTAAGTAATTCATAAGTTAAGATCCATCCCAAAGATTCACCAGCTCATGTGATTACTCAAAATACTTCTTTGGAGGGCTTGATTCTTGTGAAACAAGTTGAATTGTTACAATGGCAATAAAAATGAAGGAGGCGGGATGTGTTGAGTAAAAGCCCATTACATGGTTCCTCTAAGCTGTCATAAGATAATTCAATATTGCCCTTGATATAATTTTCTACTGCAGCGACTGGTCAAATGTCATAAGTTTATCATATTATAGGGGTTGGTCGAATAGTTTATTTCAAAGTCCTACAACATATTCATAAACTTCTTTGTATATTGCTAGGATAAAAGAAAAAAAAAATCTAGCTTATATTTTCCTACAATTTAAACTATGAAGAAAAATGAAATTGGTTCAACTATTTCAAGAGAGATTGATACCATTTGGGGCAATTCTCTCTCTCTCTCTCTCTCTCTCTCTCTGTAACACAACTTTGTTTGGCAATTGAAGCTGGGAGAATAGCATCTAGATGGAAAGGAAATGAAAAGATAACAAGTGAAATAGATAAAGTGGAGGGAAAGTATGTCAATTGATAGACTGAAAAGCCCTTTCTCTTTTCGATTTTGCCTTTATTTAAATAAGGGGCAGTTTTCAGAAGCGGGTAGGTAAATAAGGCTGCGCATGACACTACTTTTGTTCCCGAAAGTTTTTTTTCAGAAATATTTCTTTTCTATTTACGTTCCCGGAACAATTTTTGAGTAAATTGATTTCTCAATTTTTATTTTAGAAAAAAGAATAGAAATGCGAGAAGTTAAAATTTTATTTATTTATTTCTTATTTTTGATTTCTTCTTCAAATCTATTTTTGGAATAGAAATCGTTTTATAAATAGAGAAATCAAATTGCGATTACAAACGATTTGGCGACCATCAACGATTGCGACCAAACTGGCTTTGGGCGGTTGGCGGTGGTCGCGACAAGAAAATAAAATTAAAAAAATCAGCTTTACTTCTAACATAAATTTTATTATTCTCAAAAGCTAAAAAAACAACAAAAAATTTCGAAAAATTTTCGATTTTGCCTTTATTTAAATAAGGGGCAGTTTCGGAAGCGGGTAGGTAAATAAAATTTCCCTCCGTTTCCCTCCGACTTTGAAGAGAAATTTCTTTGTGAGGTTGAGAGATGTAATTTCATTCACTTCCCTTCGTGTTTATTCCCCGTAAATACCAAATAGGGTCTTCGAGTTCAAGCTCCGAGCGGATTCAAACCTCTTTCTTGTTCTTGGTTTTTAGTTTCCTATGCTCAAATTAATTTCATGGCAAAATTGTCGGTGGTCTGAAATTTTGCATTTGGAATCAAGAAAACCACTGCATTTTCAAAGGATTTTTCAATGTAAACATCCGGAAAGTCTTAGATTTGTATCTCAAATCTGCAAGTATAGTTCTCTACCTCATATCCAACAACAAATTTCCAATCCATTCAGCCTCTTTCCCAGTACTGCAAAGCAATAAATTCAGATTTCATTGTTGAGTGAGTTATACATGTACGTTTTCTTGCTCGCCAAAGATACGTCTTGGCAAGTTTGGAACCCGGCAGTTTAAACCATAGATACAATTCTAGTAACGCCCATGACAGCAGACTTGGATTACTAGTATACCTACTCAAACTTGCATACAAGGAATAAGCAATATCGGGTCTAGTACAATACATCGCATACATTAAAGACCCTATAGCACTTGCATATTCTAGTTGTGCCACCGCTCTACTAGTATTATAATTTAATTTAATACTAGAATCAAATGGAGTACTTATTTCTTTAAAACCAAGATGTTGTTTGGAACCATAGATACAATTTAGTAACGCCCATGACAGCAGCAACATGCCAAAAGAACTGCCAAAAAAACTTTATACGTGCAACAGGAGCATATGTATCAAAATAATCTATTCCTTCTTTTTGTCTATATCCCTTAACTACAAGCCTAGCTTTAAAAGCTTGAATGGAACTATCAGAATGATATTTTCTTCTAAAAACCCATTTGCACCCAATAGGTTTTGATCCTTTTGGTAAATCTACTAATACCCAAGTATTATTTGACACAATTGAGTCCATTTCATTATTCACAGTTTCTTTCCAAAATGAAGCATCTCTAGAAGACATAGCATCATCAAAGCTTTTAGGATCATCTTCTAAATTTAATACTAAAGGGTATTTATTTACCACATTATTATCTCCATCTCATTCAACAAGAAAAACATGAGTAATAAAATCAGGACCTAAGTCTTTTATTTTCCTAGCTCTAGTACTTCTCCTTGGTTCAATTATGTCTTTAGAATCATTCGTTTCTTTCTCTTGAGAATCACTTTGAGCTTCCATATGTCTTGAATTATTTTCAATAATTTCAGAACTCCAAAGATACGTCTTGGCAGTTTTGGAACCATAGATACAATTTAGTAACGCCCATGACAGCAGCAACATGCCAAAAGAACTGCACTTAAAAAAACAAAATCGATGTAGTGCTAGTGTTGTTTCATTGAATTATGCCACATTGAATTGGGCTCGTGACTTATCTATCTTTACTTTGTGTATTAATTAGAGGAAAATCCGGGATTTTTACTATATCAGCGTGATGTGTTGCATTTAATTCTCCTATAGACCCATTATATCGACAAAAAAGAGAAATAGGTGTAACTACATAGAAATCTTATGTGAACACACTACCAAAAACTCAAAAAACAATGACAATATCATGTTTAACTGCATTAGCTTTGCTCGTTTCCACCGGCCCTTTAGAACCTTTGTCTTCAACATCAAGCTCATCTCGATAGTCGATCGACAGATTCATGCTATGGTGTGATCATTCAATTATTATCAGGATGCATGATATAAAAATAGTGATTGATGGATTATATCGTGTTTTTATAAAAATAGCGGAATCAGCAAAAATGCTCCTTTCACGGGCAGAACAGCCCCAGCCAACTCGCCACGTCACCGATCCGGAGCCACTCCCCGCGCTAGCAATCTCGACCGTCCAAAACGAAATCGACGGACCCCGGACGCTCCCGCGAGCGCTACCCAGGATCGTCCCCTCCATACAAGTACGCGTTCCCCTCGCCGCTTCCTTCCCCACCAATCCTCCGGCTCAAGGCGCCCCGCCATCTCCGATCGGAAGCAGAGTCGATCCGCGGAGCTCGAGCGATCCGTCCGGTCTGCGGTTCGCCGGCGAGGAGAGGCGAGAGAGAGAGAGAGAGAGAGATGTCGGGGCGCGGGAAGGGAGGGAAGGGGCTGGGCAAGGGAGGGGCGAAGCGGCACCGCAAGGTCCTCCGCGACAACATCCAGGGGATCACAAAGCCGGCGATCCGCCGCCTGGCGCGGCGGGGCGGCGTGAAGCGCATCAGCGGGCTGATCTACGAGGAGACCCGCGGCGTCCTCAAGATCTTTCTCGAGAACGTGATCAGGGACGCCGTCACCTACACCGAGCACGCCCGCCGCAAGACGGTGACGGCCATGGACGTCGTCTACGCGCTCAAGAGGCAGGGCCGGACCCTCTACGGGTTCGGCGGTTAGGGCGGGGTTTAGACTGGGGTTAGCGAGGGAAAGAGCAAGTCTTGCTGTCAAGAAGAAGGAAGAAGGAAGAAGGGAGGTTTTTTGGGGGTTTCTCATTTTAGGGCTGTAGATCGGGGGTGAAATTAGGGTTCCGGTGGAGGATTGGATTGCGGGTTTTGCAAAGGGTGATCTTGTAAAGGAAGGATCTTGACTGGAGTTGGGAATGGGTGGGTACTTGGGAGGTACTGTTTATCCATAGTTCTATGCGTGTGTACTGTAAATTTGCCCTGATGCTTATTGAGCTTCATTTCGTGGCATTTTGAATTCCCGTGGTTTCGCCCTTACTTGATGCTAATCTGGAAGAAGATTCTAGTGGATTCGATTTAAGCACGTTCTTTTTCCCTCACGAGTTAAATGGGCATTTGAGCAAGGAAGTCTTTAGTTAACTGGAGTCTTCAATTGAAGAAATCGATATGGGGTTCGAATTTGCAGTGAGCTGCAACTTTTTCTCTGTATAGTAGCTATTATGATGCGGCAGAAGACATAGATGGAGCTCAAGTCAGAGCTGACTGGAGCTTGTTGACCCTGCCCTGAAGTGAAATTCGTTAAAGTAAGTTGAAGGAGGGAATTTGACACCGGAGAAATTAAAACATTTTCCTTCGTAGTTTAACAAAACTATATTCGTGTAATTCCTAACATGTTTCCCAAAGCTTACGAGAATCTGATGCGCCATTCCATTGGCAATGTCCTCTCCTCATGCATCCACAATGGCTGGCATAATCTCTGCTTGGCGAACCGATACGTTCATCTTTTAGCCATTCGACTTTCGCTGAGTGGTGGGGGAATTATCCATCGCCTTCTCATTTGAATTCTCGACATACATGTTGGCAAACCCTATCTCTAGTTTAGTTATACATGCTAGAAACTGTTCCTGCCAAAATCGGCGAAAGACTCAAGAAATCGCTCCTGAAGTAGAGAAAAGCAATATAGATAATAGAGCCCAACAGACTTACAAATGGAATATACACATTCATGAAGTAAAATGTCATGTTGACACCAGCATTCAAATCTGGAATGCTGTTTACGCATCAGAGGCTCCTTTTGAACCAAACCTGGCGAAAACATTTGAACTGGGGGGTCTACCTCATATCCTCTTTCGCCATTTTGGCAAACAGTTTGCTCATCGAGACATTCGCAAGATCGCCTAGGCTTCCCATGCTGAATTGAGTGGTCGAAGCGCTAGGATGAGTGTCCAGATAACCAATCCAATCCGCTCGCGGGGCTAGCTCGCCTCCATCCTTCGGTTTTTCTTCCTTCAGTTGGACTTGAAGTGCAGATCCCAGGTTCCACAGCACGTCTCCCATCTGAGGCCGATCCAGACCGCATTGGGCTAAGCATTTTTCGGCAATCTCCATGAACTTCCAGAGGGACTCTTCACTTGCTTGAGCCACAAGATGAGGGTCTATGGTTTCTTGGATTCGCCCTCTTTCTCGCCATTTCATTGCCCACTCAACTAAATTCACCTTTTCTCTGGGAAGCGACGGATCGATAACCGCTCTACCACAAAGGATTTCAAGCATCACGACCCCGAATGAGTAGACATCTGATTTTTCCGTGAGCTGTTGCCTCGTCAGGTATTCAGGATCCAGATATCCGAAGCTCCCTTTCACGGCTGTGCTCACGTGCGTCTGGTCGATCTCAGGACCGGTCTTAGAGAGCCCGAAATCGGCAACCTTGGCCATCAAATTCTCATCCAACAGGATATTTGCCGACTTGACGTCGCGATGGATGATTGCCCTTGTGGAGCCGGTGTGAAGGTAGTGAAGCCCTTTAGCTGACCCAATGCAAATCTCCAGCCTTTGCTTCCAACTCAGCACGGGACGATCCGAACAGTACAGATGACTCTTAAGGGTCCCGTTTTCCATGAATTCATAGATAATGATCATCTCGTTCCGTTCGTCACAATACCCGATCAGCGACACCAGATGGCGGTGACGAAACTGAGACAACATCTCGATCTCTGTACGGAACTCCGTCAGGCCCTGTTGCGACTTGGATTGGCCCCTCTTCACTGCCACCTTAGTCCCATCTCTGAAAATTCCCTTGTAGACCTTGCCGAAACCTCCCGTCCCTATTATCAAGTCTTCGCTAAAATTATTCGTAGCCTCTTCAATCGCCGTGAATGGGTAGCGATAGCCGAACGTCGAGGTGGAAAATACTGCCAAGCTGTTCGAGTTCCTATCTCCTGTCTGATTCATGACAAAATCGTCCTCCTTTGAGTGACCCACAGCTGCTAGCCTTCTTCTTCTTCTGCAGACTAAGAAGAGCGCTGAAACGACGACAAGAACGATGCAAATCCCGCCGGACAAGCCTGCGATCAGAATGATCTTGCTCCTTGAGTTTGTCTTTGAAGAACCAGTCTCGGAATCTGAAGTTTCAAGACTGCCCCGAGAGTCACTTATCTTCATGATCTCCAGCCCGTTGAGGATGGCCATGGGGTAATTACCTGAGCCTCAGGAGAAGGGCCAACACTAACACTCAGTGCACTACTAGTGGTGGAACTTGTAATTACATCAAAATAATACGGGCGGCCGATGACGTCGGATGTCAGTTTGCCGAGATCGAAACTTCTGTAGGCAAACCGGGAATTGATGTAGACGTTGAAAAAGAACGGCCCCAAAGAAGTATTCACGATGTCGCAGAAGTGGAATCGGACAAGATAATTGAACCCAGCATCGACACTGAAGAGCCAAGTTATATTGACGTTAAGGCTAGGATCACGGTCCGAATCCAACTTGGTGGCCGTCCCATAGACCGAAGGGGGAGCAATGTTCTCAGTAACATTCCCATTCTTATAGGTGACAGCATTAACTTTCGACACAATTGATACTGCGCTGTGCTTCAAAAACGTGTCATCCGAGACCCAAAGACGCCACAACGTATCCTTCTGCGGATGCACAGTTTGCTTTCCCATGTTCACTCTCAAAACAGTCTCTAGTGCTTTACTCTGCAAATTCTGATAGTCTCCAGGCATTTCAACGATTCTGGCACTGGGGGGGATCAGCTCAATCGGGAGAGAAATGACTTCCAAAGCATTTACAAAGGCGAATGAACCGGTATTGGGCGTGAAAGTAAGAACGAGCTGATTAGTGGTGATGTTGAATGAGTATTCCTTTACGACTGAGCCCTTGTCTAACTGGAAACCCTCGAGAAGGGTGAAATTCTGTGCGGAGACGGAGAATTTGGCCGTGCTCAGATTGTACTGTCTATAGACAAAAGGGAAGAAATAGAGGCGAATCAAGTGCCTGCCATTTTCCTTTATGGGAAAAGTGTAACTGGAGGCTTGGTCAAAGATCCTGGCGGTGAGATACAGAGTCGAATCATAGGAGGATGAAAGAGAACTCGAGTTTGTGTTGGCAAGAATGTTTTGTGCAGGCGAAAGTATATCAGAGGAGAAGTTATCTGCCAAAAACGTGCGATTACCAACGGATGCATTCCGTGGGGATCCACAGTCTATCAGATAATTATCAAATGGAACAAATCCTGAAGCTATACAAATCAAACAGAAGAGGTATGAACATGAGAGGATCAACTGAAAACTCAGATTCCCCATCTTTGGAACAGCTCGGAGAGGTGGATAATGAAAATGAGCTATTCAAGATGGTTGCAGAACAATTCCCAGGACAAGAATTGCCAGACCTTGCTCATCAAAAGCTGTCGGATAAGTTCAAATATAACCAGTCAATGGTGACAGCTTAAAAAGAATTCGAAGGGCAAGAACTAAAAAGCGAATTCATAGACTTATACACAACCGTTTCCAGGGGCAAGCTATCGAATAAATCGATGAAGAACTCATAAGGGGAATCAAGAAAGGATAGAAAGATCACCTGAGCTGACATCAACGTGAAGAGAGATGCAACGGGATTCTAATTAAAGAATAAAGAAAATGAGCTCCTCAGTCTTCAGCTGATCCATCGAAGTGAATAACAAAAAGCTAGAAAACAAAGCGTAAAGCCGGAGTGGACAAAAGCACAACCACTATAACAAATACAATCGACAGCAGTCCGCGTTGTTCCCTCTTGTTCTTTTGCTCATTTCTCTGTTGACTTATTTGACAAGTTCTTGGAATTGGAAAGGAGGAGAAAGAAAAGGACAATCATAGAAAGGCGGAAAGTGATAAAAAGTTGAACGCGTTTTGCAATCATGAGAGTTCAAAAAAAGGACAGCTATGGAGGGAAGGTTCGCTCACCTGCAGCTTCTCCATGTGAAGAGAGAGCCCATAAAAGTTGTTGAACGTTAGACTCCACTGGCGTCCGTATCTGATATTTCTTATTTTAAAACCCTTGAATCAGTCTTTCTTGGTTCTTAGGTAGAACTTTGATGCGTCAATCTCACTGCCCATCCTCTAGGACTCTAGGCACTTCCTTTGACCTTAAATTTGAAAATCTGTCTTACAGAAGGTTAAAAAGAAACATCTCGAAGTGCTGTGAATAACAATTTGGCTGCGCTATAAACATTGTCCATGCCATGATTCTGTTTTAGGTGTCAAAGATTTTTTTATCGATCACTTAAGGATCAAAATTTTTATACATTATTTACCTCTAATATTAGAAATTCTATGTGGCATGACACTTGTGATGATTTGACACTTGTATGGTACTCAATCGATAGATTGAAAAGTTATAATATAAAGTCATAGTACCAAATAAGTCAAAAGTTATGCTATTCAAATGAGTGTTATATGAATGTTATGACATTTGTGATATCACTATCTTGGGCAGGTTATGATGTTTTTACTCGATTATTCTAATTTCGTGTTTGACTTTATACAAACCAAAACATATAAAGTTGTGTAGTAGAAGGGTTATTCAATACCAAACCACATATGATAGGTAGTGCGGTCCTACTTTTATATGATTGTACTATGTGGTAACCAGCATTTCAATTACTTCTGCAACAAGGTCCAATTCGTATTCACACTGGACACCTAACACTATGAGTAAAATATGGACACTTTTTCAAATGATTATCATGTGAATGATATCCATCTCGAGATCATGCTTCTAGATGCATTCAACGTTACTAATGATTTGTTTCATCATGCATCTTAAATTGGAAGATAGGAATTCAACCAAAGACCCTTCAAAACAAGACAAAGCAATTGGTCAACCGCAATTCTCGGGCAATAATTTTTGGGGTATCCAATGATTGAAATTCTAACAACTACTGATTTACTGACTATATGAATAACCAAACTGACATCGATAACCTTAGAGACGTGCACAAAAATAAGTAACATCGTTCTTCGATAGTAACTTTTTACATAAGTATTAGTGGTTTTTAAATCGACTGCTTCCTTCGATAGCATCATGAAGAGCTGGGAACTGCTGTAAGCACTAGGTACCAATTGGAAAAAAATTGGTACAGGAGCGAGGCAATGAAGCCAGTCAAGCGTCGAACGAGTGACTTGATTCCGTGGGAGGGCACGACGCTGTCGGGAGGAAGCTTCCTCATGATACTTCGTGATCGCAAGGACAAGATAGTGCGGGGGGGTATGAATATGAAAGGGACATCGTACCGGCGTACTTCGTCAGCTGGTGTGCGCATCACGCGGTTTCTTTTCCACACCTATCTGACGGCTCGGCGCACTTATCGGGCAAAGTGCGTCTCTTGACCCGTGGAATCTACTCGTCCAGTGGGGGACACGGATTTCAAGATTTGCTCTGGTACCTCGTTTTCCCACCGAGCGTGAAGCACGAGCGTCGTGAATTTCACTATTTGCTTTTCGTGGAAAGTTTAAAGTGGCCAACACTCTGTGTTTCGTGAAGAGAAAACGACACTTGATGATTTTTGAGTTTTTTTCTTTGATTAATATGATTTGTAAATTTTAATATAAATATGTAATATTATTAATTAAATTTTAATTTATTTAATATGATATATGAACTTTTGATATATGTTCGATATTATTCTTCTATCAATTTAACCTAATGGAAAATTTGCTGATTTGGCCATTACATTCGAATGGTGGATACAAAAAAGAAAAAAATAAGGTTGCACATAGATTATGTTAGAATTCGGTGCACAATCATATAGAAAATAGAGAGTAAAAGCGAGAAAGAGAATTTGAGATGCAAGATTTTATCATGTTTATTCTTAAACTAGAATTACATTTGGCTAAGGATTCCGCTATAATTAATACATCGCACCTCTTTTTTACATTAATCAATTATAAGAGAAAGAAAATATACATATCCAATAGCTATTATTGAGTCCAAGTCCAAATTACTAATAAAATATAGGCTTAAATTATAAAATCCTTTTGACAAGCAGGGGCGTTGCTCCCTATGACCCCTATCAGGACCTTCCTAACTGCCTTTCCATCTTATCGATGGGGAGTATAACCCACACCCTAATAGGTTATTCATATAAAATATTTAATTCAAATTAGAATATTAGAATCCTTTTAATTTGTTGAACTTGTTGGATTTGAAAAATTGATTATCCATATTATATATGGCATGAATAATTATATTTGGATTTGAGTTGAATATTATATGTGAACAATGCACTGATAGAGTTATCTTTTTGTCCACCATTCAAACTTATAGGTTAGTTTTTCACTCCTCTTGGTACCACTAGGTTGCCCTTGGTTAATCTACCTCCATTCATAGAGGTGACTCACATAACTCTCACCATCTTGCTTTCCTATGGAGATCACGTTAAGTTGAATACTATGGACATGCCTTACCTCTTTCAACATTAGTTTGCATACAATCTTGGTCTTGATCTCAACATTTCCTACGCTAACAATCTTCGATGAGCCATCATTACGCATCCTTAGGAGATTGAAGTCTCCAACTTTATATGAGGAGAAAAATTCTCTCTAAGAGACTACATAAAACGAGGCTCTAGAATCAACTAGATAAGTGATGTCCTAACATGTAAAGTTGATGGTCTCATTAGTGCAAATAATCATCATATCTTCATAAAGTAAAGTGACATTTGTAGCCAGTGCTTTAACTTGCTTTTTGGCTGTCTTCAATCTAAAATCTCTAATGAGATGCCTAGTCTTTCCACAATAAAAATAGGCTCTCTTCTCAGCCCTTTGTCTTGAGGTTGAACGACCTTTAGGTCCAACGGCTTTTGCTTCTCCGACAATCTACTTTCTTATATTGTTCATTGATAATAAGAGTTTTGTCACCATGGTTGTAGTACCCCTCATCCGTGCACCTTTGCTCTTCACTCGAAAATTTGTCTGTCACCAACTCCATAGTCAATGCTCCATTAGGCATGAAATTGTGAAATTGTGAATCGACACAACTAAGGTGTCTAGGCTTTTTGACATAGAACTTGTCCAGAAGTGTTCTTGCAATTTCAAAGTGATCATCCTCTCCATTGCATTATTTAAGTCACCAGACCTCCCATAATGCCTATGCGTTCAAAGACACTAGTTCCATTTTTGTACTCAATATGTGACACATTCTTCATCATGTTTGCTATGTTTTGAGATCTATTCCTCACCTATATCTACTTTAGATTTCTCCACAAATCATAAGCAATGTTGTCTTAGGAGAAGTTTTCGAAGATGCTTTGATTGAGCCACCTTCTAATGGTGCCAACACAATTTTTATTGAGGATAATCTACTCATCTTCCTCCTCCTCCACTTCTTCCATTGCTAGTATTAGGGCTTTTGAGGAGTCTTCTCTTTCTTCTCTAGCTTTTGTTGATTTATTAGCTGAGTTTAGATTCTTTGCCATGGCCTTGGAGGCATTCTTGTCTTGATTGCCTTTTGCAAGCCTTTGATGTATAGATGATCCTCCATCTTGCACCTCCATATTGCATAATTTGTAGTCGTGAGCAAGATCATGTTGACCTTGTCTTCTGACATCTTTTATAACTTAGCTTTGATACCACTTTTTTGTAAATTAAGTCAGATTACAATTGATTGTAGCAGAATTCTAACTGTTAGAATCGTCCAATTTATGGTGAGCGGTTTTAGGTTTTGTACAAGTTCTACATAGAACCTACCTATTAGAATAGGTTTCTCATTTTTAGGAATCTGAAACCTACCCTACACATCTTGAAACTTGGAACCTTTTTCTATCACATGCTCCAAGGTCTACCTATATTCCACTTGTATTATTAATTAAATGATTATAGTGCATCATCACCTTTAATGACCACTACTTATTATCAATTCGCTGACCACAACTTATATTTAGACATGAAAAATATAAAATATTAACAAAGTAAAAGTATTAGTCATGAAATAGAAACTTAATACACTCATCATTGGATGCCACGGAACACCATAAGATCATGTAAAAATATAGAGTAAGAAAAATACAAAAACTTGTTGTAGGTTTAGGTTCCATCTACTTAGAACCTGGAACCTACTTGCCCAAACAGGTTTTCTAAATTTTGGCATCTGAAACCTATTTCGCATACCTTGAACTTGGAACTAAATAGGTTCCCATCGGTCTGGTTCTTTAGTTCTAGATTCTATTCTAGAATCATGCTCAACTTTATATGCAGCCGTCTATTCTCTTTGCAAAAAAACGTAAATAACAGAACATATAAGAGAGAAGAAGAACAATAAACCCAAACTTTTACGTGGAAATCCAATGTGGGAAAAACCGTGGGACGCTAATCTAGGAATTGCTCCACTATAATCAAAGGATTACTTAGCACTCTAAGTGTTTCTCTCACAAAAAAGATCATCAAATTGTCACTAAACACATCCTTATTTGATGAACTCTCAAGATCTCTCGTTTATAAACACATTGTTGAAGACTCTTGTGATCTCTTTGGAATATTTTCCAGTGCATTAAGAAACTTGGACTCAAGCCCTTTTGTTTATATAATGATAGACCTCTACCCAAGTTAAAAATTCTCCATGATTGATTGACAATCACCTCCCAATTAGAGATCTCCCCGATTCATTGGATTTCCTCTAATTCGCAATCACCTCCCAATTAGAGGTTGTGCGCTATCACTCTTAGGCGCAATATGTGGAGAGAGAGAGAGAGAGAGAGAGAGAGAGAGAGAGAGAGAGAGAGGAGGGGGGGGGGGGGCGGAGCACGGTTAGTGTTGCTCTTGTTGGTGAGTGTCGTTGTCAACGCTACAACGATGGTCGCAATGAGAGGGTGGAATGTGTAGGGTTGTGTTGATGCAGTCGCAGAGAGAGAGATTAGGGTATTTTGTGAGGTAAGGGCATATTAAAAAAAAATGATAATGTTGCATATAAAAGCAAAATATAAAATAACATTAATGTAATTTGGTGTTTAAGTACAAAGCTTAGGACGCAAAAAATTGTAATTTTAGAAGGGTCTTGCTAACATAACCACATTGTTACTTCCAAGTAATAATGATTTTGACCCCCCACCCCCAAAAAAAAGAGTAGTAATGGTGCAAGTTGGACCACACATCTTATATCGTGTTCGATGAGCAACTAATGTACAAAGTCAGTGGTCATTAGTTTGAACTTTTAATTTTAATTAGATGAAAAATGTAAATTAGTGACACTATTCAAGAAAAAAAATTCTTTAAGAAATTAAATATTATTTTAGGTGGATATTGCAAAACGAAAAAAGATTCAAGATACAAAACTATGTAAGAATTCATAAGTTCAGAAAGGTAAATATACGGTACATGAATCATATATATTAAGGACTTTCGACTATTAAATTTTTCTTATCGCATATATAACGAATAAACTTTTTATCTTAGCCTCTCTCCTTCTAGAAAAGAAAGTTTACCAAACTCTCACTGACTTTGATTGAACATAATTAAAGGGTACTTGACATTGAATTTTAATTTTATTTGTCAATATAGTTATATTTAAAAAAAATTAAAATGCTTAAACAATTTTCCTAGTTTGTCTCCCATGAATCGATGATCGAAGTTTCCTTTACTGTAATTTGATTGATAAGAAATGGTGGCAGAAAATTTGAAGAATGAAAAATTGTACTTCATTACTTTGGGAAGTTTAAGCGGTTTGACAAGCATGAAGAATTGAACTTTATTATTTGATAAAGCTCGACAATATTGATCATTTCATAAAAATAACAATCACCAGAAACGGAGGCATAAAAGTCCCGACTCGTTCATCCTTTATTGTCACATCACAACAACTCAAAAACCTTTTGGTCGGTCAAACCTCATTAACAACACGAAGAGAAGCTGCTCTCAAATTATTTAATTATTGGATAATCAACTACTCTCAGTTTTCGCGATCCCTAACTTGAAAAATGCTCTGATTTGCCATTTGTTCCTTCCTTGTCATTGCTCTGAATGCTCTCCTTCATCAACTGAGCAAGCCTGCAAGCCAAACAGTGCCTTGCTGCAGGAGAAACGCCGTTCTTCTTCTTCCCTATGATCGTCTCCAGAACGGTCCCCTCCAGTTCATTGTTGTCAATCACTGCAATCCTGGTTTCCGGTATACGATCATGGTCGGAGAAACTTATCTGCAAGTTCATAAGAAGCGAATTACTAATTGATTACTGTAAATTTAATAAGATGACAACAAATTTACATATCAACTTCGGTTTCTGTGTCTGTACTGTTCTTGAACTAAAACTTATTTTATCTCACACCTCAATCCAATGACATAATTTTGGTTTCGAATCTCAATATAATGACATAGAGGTTGTAAATTAACTTCAAAAATAAAATTTTTATGAGTGAAATACCAATTACTATAGGGGAGGAGTTTGTTAAGTTTGTCTACTTTTTTAATTAAAATTCTTTCCATGTTTAGAGAGTTCCCATAATGATATTGAAAATAGAGGTGATCAGTTCCCGATTCCTAAAATTGGGAATATGGAATCGAGAACTGGACTAGTGGTTGAGTTCGGTTCGGTTCCAGTCCAATGGAACCGGTCACTTCTTTTTTCCCGTTACTTTTTTCCACTACTTGAAATCGGACCAAATCAAAATGGTGTTTAGTTCACATTTTACTAATATTTTTTGAATAAAAAATAAAAAGAAGTATATATAATCAGTCCGGTTCAAAACATACAACTTGGACACCAGTTCACTTTTAGGAGCCGATAACCGAACCAATACTCCTGAGAATTAGACCAACACTCCTAGGAATTGGACCAAATTGGCCGGTCTAGTTCGGTCTAGTTGGTTTCTTGTTTGGGTGGTTCGTTTTGCACACTCTTAAAAATTACTTCTTAATTAATATAGAAAATCAAATATTTAGTTACCAAAATACGATTATAAGTCGATTTAGTAAGCTATATTCTCACCAACTACGGCACGTGTCCAAAAAAGACTACTGCCACTTTTTCAGAGCACTCGATCGTAGATTTATTTGTTTGGTATATCCTAAGTGTATATGGAATTATTACAGCTGATTAATCTAATAATTAGGGGCGGGAAACCGCGAGGAGGATAGTCTATTATCTGGGGCGGATGCCTCCTTTTCAAAAAAAATGTTAAAAGAGTGTCTCCTGGGAAATTGTTAAGCCTCATTAGTATGTGCTTTGGAAACTTTGAACTATTTGAAATAAAAGAGTCTTTATTAAATTGTGCAATTTCTCAATTTTCGACGTGTCATGAAAATTGTCATTTTCCTTATAATCAACTTATTATATTAGTGCCTCAGGGATACTTGTTAACAATATCCAATTAAAAAAAATCCTTGTCACTTTTGTACGTGCACATAAAACACCTTTCCTCATTTTCGAAATCTACAAAAATCATCATGTTTTAGGATTTCATTTCAAGTTGCCTCTGAATTTTAATTAAAAGGTGCTTTAAGTGGCTAAATTACGATTGAATTATATATGCAGCTCCTACATCACAACCATCGAAGTTAGCATATGATTAATAAATACTTACCACGTAGGATCCACTAGTTAGATGAGTGAAGAAGATGGAGGAGCCAGGAGGGAGGGTTTGGTCCTTGAAGACTTGGATAAGCTCATCAATGGCTTCCGCTTCTTCACCTCCATTGCGATTCCATAAAGCAATGCAATTCTCGGTTACTTCATCCGTGTATTGCGGTCCCGTGAGTTGAGTGATGAATGACACCTGCGTGAGCTTCTCGAATGGCCCTTGTTCGAAAATGAGATGACACTCATGTTAAATTTGACTAAGCATAAGCATTAGTAAAAACCTTACAAAAAAACGTAATAATCAAAATGGTAGCCCTCTTTAGTTTAGCAACCTCAGTTAATATTCGAAACATCTACTGAATTTCACGAGGGTTTTTGCTTCTGTTTGGTAACAATCAGTGCTACACTTGACATCTTGATGGCCCTATTTCATGTTTACCTTAGTTTGATCAATAAACTTCAAGACCCGCGCGTGTTATGGAGTTTCTAATCATTCATTTGGCTTGACCAGCCGAACGATAGGGGCAGGGGAGAGCTAAGGAAACAAAGTAGTAAACGCAGCATCTTTACTCTCTTCACACGGCTGTATAAGGTCAAGCTCCAAGACTTTTGTCATTTCATAAATGACATTGCTTTAAATGTTTATCTTACCCAAGATTGATTAAATGATTATGAGTTCATCTTGATTAGAAGGATAAGAGTGATTAAGGGGTCCATTAATTGGATAACCAACCAGTGACAACATCTCTGAAGAATTCAATCGAGTCTCTCAGTTCATCAGCCGTCTTGCCCTTCCACTTAGTGGCCAGAATAGGCACAGCTGTTGCTTCCAAGTAAACTCCAATGGCCGTGTATTTCACATACTTCCCATCAACTTCCAAGCCCCTCACTCCTGCCATGTCCAGCGGTACATCCATCTTATACCATAATTTTCCATAAATATATGAAATGTGAGGTGTCATCACAATAGCAATAAGATGTGCTGCTAAAGTTTTCAAAGTTTTGAAGCTTTTTCCTTATTTTCCAGCAGATTATTTATGGCTTAAATTTGAGGTGGCTAGGGGGAAAAAGTTTGAGATAGTAAGGACAGAATCATTAACTAATCGATTAAAGTGTCTTTGCTTCTCATGGGATTTGAAACCCATAAAACATGAGGAGGTTGATTGAATGTGTGATCCTATTATAATAGTCCGTTTCGTGGTATTGCTACTATATGAAAGGTTCCATAATCTATAGAAATCATAAAAAATAATATTCTTCAAGAAAAATGGTTCCTGGGAGGAACCACCCATGGTGAAAGTTCTTATTTAAACTCCGTGCAGCAAGTGCGCAAAGCCTTTACATCTTGTAGACCTCATGAGGACCACATGTTTGCACTAGTTAAAAATAACAAACAATAAAGAATTACCAGTAATTATCTGGAAAGGTTTTAATAAAGAGAATATTGTACTTGATTTGTACAAGTGAATTCAATTCCCACCAATAGGGATGAGTCAGAATATTGACTCTTCTGACCAGAAATAAACAGGAAAGAATCTAAAAAATCATCCTGACTTTTCATTTTCATATCAACTTATATCGTAAGTCTTGAAAATTTACAATTTTCATCTCCAAAAAAATTCTCAAATCAGAGAGGCTGGTACACCTTTATAAGTGATCCAAACCCTAAGCCATTCCCGCCTTTCCTCTCTCTCTCTCTCTTATACCCGTTAAATGGGTGGGTCGGGTCGGGTTAGGGTCGGGTCATAAATGGTCCGACCCAAATCGACCCATTAACCCATTTATGACCCGTTTATTACAATCGAAAATTTTGACTAAATACCCAACCCATACCCAACTCATACCCGACCCATTTAACTAAACTTAATTTATTATAAATATATATTTTAAAAAATGGTATTGCTAAAATAATTTTATACAATACAAATTTAATGGAAATTTTTTATAATTTTTAAAATAATTATTTTTAAAAATCGAATTTTAATTATTTCTTTTTTTTTAAATGAGAAGGAGCCAGACATGAGAGGAAAAAAAAAAAAGAAAAGGGCGGGACATACAGCCATATTCTTGAACCACAGAAAAATGAGCTCGAAATGAATCAATGGAAGACGGATATTGCAATTTAAAATGAAATGGTCATCAAAATGATTTAAAGTCAGGAGACCTTCCCCAGACAATAACAGAGCTTCATTTAGACATTTCTGCAAACACACGGAGTGCACTGCGTTGAGGAGAAGTTACTGACCATTCTAAGGCCAGAACTCAGATCTAGACCTGTGACGCCGAAGAAGTCAACTCAGTTGGACATGGAACCCTCAAGAATCGGAGAAACCAAGCCCGGCTTGTCCTTTAAACGGAACAAGGCAGAGCTGAAGGGGCTCGTGTGGGTGACCGTTCAACGAGGAAGTCCCTACCCGGCTCGGAGACGACCACTAGAGGGCGAGTTCGAGGTGAACCGCGGCTCTGGCCAGCTTCAAACCAAGATCCTTGGGAAAGAGCGACTCAAACTAAACAACCAAAGAGCACTCGCGAGATGCGGGCAACGACTTAACGGAGATACGACACCCAAAACGCCAAGAGCCCCTACTGAGATGGTGACAGTGGAAATAGAAGACCAGGTTCATTCCATACACGAAAACGGATGAACCGTGATCTCACCTCCTTCGACCCCGTCAAGCCCCGAGATCATCGGAAGACCGCACTGACGACGACGATGACGACGACAACCAGCGATTCCTTTAAAGAGCAACCAACCAACGATTCCTTCTCCTCGACGACGACGCCCCCGTCCTCTCTGCTGGTCGCCTCCCCGACCAAAATTCTCACTTGACAATCGCCGCCGCACCTGCTGCAACTTTGTCTCTACTGTACAAGCGTCCTTCCTCGCTCGTCTCCGCGAGCGTGAAGAAAAAATGGGGAAAGAAAGAAAAGGGGTAGTCGGGCGTAGAGAATCGAGATCGCAGGACGTGGGTTACCGGCCGGCCACCCCGAGCAGTGTGCCACAGCTCAGGCCTCGTCATGTCCCCTAACCACGCCCGGATTGGTTACTGGGGAAGGCTTCACGGGGATCGAGGAGGTGGGTCCCTAACCCCCGTAAAGGGCTTCGTAAGTTCGATGGGACCATTATCCCATACTACTCACCCCCTCACTTACGTAAATGGGCATGAGGAGAGTCCTCCGGGATGGTCGTTTTAGGAGGAAAGCGGTTTAAAGACCTCTTTCAGTCTCCATTTTCAAACTTTAATGGGTTTGTAAATACCCATTTAAGACCCATTTATTTTAGTTCTTTTATTTTTAAAACCCATTAGGGTGTCTTAAGGAATGAGGCTGGCCCATTAACGACCCATTTATGCTTAAATGGGTCCATAAATGGGTTGCACAACCCATTTAACACCTCTACTCTCTCTCCCCACAATCGACTCTGTGAGTATAGAGCTTGACTCAAGCTCTGTTGGTGTCAAGCTCGACAGATCTGACTCAAGCTCCACCAGATCCGGGCCAAACTCGATGGGCTGAGCTCGACATTTGGTGGTCAACGGGTCGTGGATTTGTTGGGGGTGGCAGTTGGCAACGACGAGGCGGGTGTCGGGGTGCGGAGGAAGAGAGGGCCCAAGGACAAGTGGTTTTCATTGGCAGCGGATTTGAAATGATAGGACGGGCAAAGTTGAAAAGAGCTAAATTTCTTCGATGCAAGCTGTATGCTTTGAAAACTCAACATGCAAATCGGTACGAGGATGACTGGTGAGAATGCTTTTCGAAATTTACATAAAGAGAACTTCAAATAAATGCTTTTTGAAATTTAAATTAGGACTTCAAAAATCCTATCCTGCCAACATATATTCCCAAAAGTTCAGGATTAGCATTTCATTGATAACTGACCCAAATAAAAAATTAGACAACTTCCCATAATCAGTTTCTTCTCGAGGATAGATGATTATTTTAAAATATGAAGGTTCCTAGATCATGTAATAGTAATAGATTTGCTGATGAATTTGCAAAAAGCTGCTTGGAACTATGTACATCCTGCTGCATATTGTTTTTTTTTTTTTGGGTAAAATCCTGCTACATATTGTTTAGTTGTGCGATTCTCATTATTTGACAAAAAGAAAAAGAATGCACACAAACTTTATGGTTACCGTAACGACATTAATCACGAATATTGATTGGCTTGTTTAATGTTGATAAACTAAAAACTCAGAAAATATTATACTGATAATGAAAATATATAGGACCTGCCCCGCTGAGGAACAAGGTATTGCCGGAGCCAGAAGGTTTCGCCGTCGGCGGGAAGACGAAGCTCTCAACCTGAACCTCACTCACTGGTGGCACCGTCGATGGAGACATTCTCGAACTCATCTTTTCTCTTCTTTTTCTAGATTGTCTCTTTATGCAGGCAGGGAAGTTGCTAGCGTAAGGGCTTCAATTTATAGTGGCCACGAGGAGAAGTAGAAAGTGTTGGATCTTCAATTTATCTGGTTAATCAGTGATTATCTTTTACACTTTGTAATTAATTTGTGGTCAACTAGTTATGTGCATAGGGGTGAGTATGGTTTGGGTTAGGCCGGTCCAACACCTAGCCTAAGGTCCTATCCGCATAGCATTGGTCCCCAAATTTTAGGACTGTCAATCGACCTTGTTGATCCAGTTCCAAGGTCAACAAGAGAGCAACTGATTATTTTTTTGTCTTATTTTTTTTAATTCTTTGAAAAGACAAACATATTCTTTCATATTACGTATCCATTAATAATGCGATCTTGATAACCAAACTATGAACATCAGTACATATCAAACATAAATCTAAAATAAGATAACAATAGAAATCTTCATTTGTGATTGTTGAGCTGCATTTGTGAGGCGGGCCAAGAGTGGCAAGCGATTTCACTAGCTGAGCTTTGCTCGCGAGGCGAACGGGGTGAGCAAAGAGAAGCGAGCGGCAAGTGAGGACGAGGCAAACGAATGGAGCAAGGTGAGTAAAGAGGCCTTATGTTTTATTTTATTTTATTTTGGTCGAATGAGATTGGATTTCTACTTTTTAATTTACATGGTTGAACCGCATCATAAAGAGTAGAGATGAGGTGCAAGGGTTTAGAGTAGATTTAGAATATATTATATAATATATATGATATTATATATTATATACTATAATATATATAGGGTTGATTTGGGTTGGACTAACCCTAAAGTCCCAAGGCAGAGGACCAACTTGCGCAATGCACGGTTCAAGAATCCCAAGATCAAATGACCAGCCTAATCTTCCTAGGAACTGAACTAGGACTGACTAGATTGAGCTAGTACTGATGCTGACCCCTACATGTGCATGGCATTACATGGCTGAGTCCCTAGACAAGAATTAATTACACAAATCTAAAGATCTTCTAGCGAATGTGCAGGAAATAAGAATGAAAACTATAGCCTGCACACCGGACCAAATATTCATGAGAAGAACGCGCGAAAATAGGAATGATGATAGGTCAAGACGGGGGTGCGGATCAGTCTCTCGCCCCCTCATTATTTGGAGATACCTTATTGCAGTTGCATGTCCCCTGCAAAGGCATATTTATGTACCCCATTCCCAATCCTGACCGTAGTCGAATTTATCTGTATCGTTGCCAGAAAGAAATAGAAACACTCATCTCAACTAATTTAAATTTATGTGAAGATCGTGTGAAAATAGGAATGATAATAGGTCAAGATGGTTGTGGGGTTCCGTCTCTCACCTCACCCCATTATTATGAGAGATCCATCCTTGTTTAACGTCCCATACGGTGTATATACGTGTATATACGTGTGTGTATGTGTGTGTGTGTGTGTGTGTGTGTGTGTGTGTGTGTGTGTACTTATATATGTATGTGTGTGTACCTCATTCCTAACCTTAACTGGTAATTAAATATACCTGCCTCACTTTAAAAAAAGAAAAAAAAAAGAAGAAGTAGAAATACTCATCTTAGCGATGAAGAAGAAAGAACAAAAGAATAGATTGCAAAAATTTAATTTGGGAAATAATGATGATAGGCTAATGAGAAAAAAAAAAGGAATGAATTATCGAAAGTACTCAATGTCAATATTGGTGTCGATGGAGAAAATAAAAACAACTCTTTATTACCGGAATGATAACTCATATAAAGAAATTAGCTTAAGACTAGGAATTTCCAAATTTTAAGAGGATGATCGTGGGTGGAGGTAGGTTTAGACCGACTATATCCATATTCATCCTGCGCCACCAACGGTGAGGAAAATCATCAAAACCCATTAGTTATGGATTTTATCATCCTATTTAGAGAAGTGTGATGTGGGTATCGAGCAAGATGGATGATTGCCATGCCCGAGTAATGAGTCATAGTCCAAGGGAGAGTCCCTATCAATCCGATTTATTATATAGCCTACCAACAACTTGCGCATCTTAGTTATTATTAAAAGCTATCCAGAATCATTTTGTTGAAATTGTGTTTTCAAGAAATTGCAGATTTCTGGAAAGAAGCCACGAATGACGAAGCAAATCGTTATCAAACAACACCAGAGATTCAATGTGAACCTTTGAGGGGACATAATGTGCAAAGGACTTTACGTAGAAGGAAAGGGTCGATTATTCCGATTATTCCGATACGGATGCACGAATAGCGAGAATAAGATCCATCAGCGTGTTGGTTACTTTGGCATCTTTTTGTGATTTTTATAAATGGATGTTGAAAAAACTCCTTTCATATAAAATTCAGTAAAACTTAGAAAAATTATATAATAAAATATGCTAATGATGATGATATCTCGAGAATAAGGATCAATGAATTTGTGTCACCCTAAATAGGTGCGGACTTCAACCTTTTCTTACCAACAATCCATGAGTAAAGACGTGGAGAATAGGCTGCCTAGAGGCAGATGAAACACTATACAAACCCTATGAAACGGCTAGATACAGACCTTTAGTCTGAGCACGTAGCTTTGACTTTAAAGAAGGTGCACGCTGTCGGTGAAATTAAAACGAGTGACGTCTAATTCCGGAGCTAAAAATCTCCCATTGCTCTCCAACCTAACCAGCTATAGGAGATTTTATGTTTCATGATAATTATGCCAAAAGTAGAATTTGAGATATCAAGTCTATGACGTGTGGAGACGAGGATGAAGATTGTCCTTTGTATGTTCTAACAAAAGTCAAGATCGAGAGTATTCATCATTTCATTTCATTTCTTTAGCTAGAACAGTATTCATCTTTTCTAAAATCACCAGAAATGGTGGGGTAACAGCCGCCGGCTCGTTGACCATTTATTGGAAAACAGTGTCACATAATAACAACACACAAACGCTGGGGTCGATCAAACCTCATTAACAACACAAAGAGCAACTGCTCTTAAATTATTTAGTTATTGGACCATCAACCACTCTTACCTTTCACTCCCCCTAACTTGAAAAATGCTCTGATTTGCCATTTGTTCCATCTTTGTCATTGCGCTGAATGCTCTCCTTCATCAACTGGGCAAGCCTGCAAGCCAAACTATGCCTTGCTGCAGGAGAAACGCCGTTCTTCCCTATGATCGTCTCCAGAACGGTCCCCGCAAGTTCATTGTTGTCTATCACCGCATTTCCGATTTCCGGTATACGGTTATGGTCAGAGAAACTTATCTGCAAGTTCATAAGAAGCGAATTACTAATTGATTAAAGTAAATTTAATCGAGACAACGACAAATTTACATATGAATTTTGATTTATGTGTCTGTACTGTTCTTGAACTAAAACTTTTTGATCTCACACCTCAATCCAATGACATAATTTTGGTTTCACATCTAATATAATGACATCGAGGTTGCAAGTTTACTTTAAAACAATTTTTATGGGTAAAATACAAGTGCTCTTAATGGAGGACAAGTTTGTAAAGTTTGTCTACTTTCTTAATTAAGATTCTTTCCATGTTTAGAGAGTTCCTGCTATGATATTGAGAATACCTTTTTACTTAATGGGGAAAATAAAGAATTTAGTTACCAAAATAGGATTGCGAGTAGCTATTGCCTCACTAATATGTGCTTTAGGAATTTAAAAGTTACTATTTCTATAAAAGTGACTTTATTAAAGTGTGCATTTGTCAATTTTCAAACTGTTATGAAATTGTCGACCGAAAAAAGAGTTTTATGAAAATGACATTTCCACTTTTATTTTAATTATACTAGTGTTCTAGTTTGACAAAAAAAAAATATTATACTAGTACCCCAAGTGTTCTTGTTAACCACGCTCAGTTTTACAAACCCTCATTATATTTGCGCATATACATCCCCATTTCCAAAAACAAAAAAAATGAAAAATAAAAAAAAGAAAAGAAAAAGAAGTCATCCTAACGTTTGAGAATTCCATTTGTTATGGAGTTTAAATATTATTTACGCATTTCATTAGTTTGTGCTTTGGAATACTTTAAAATCCATTTCAAAACCCTAACCCAACCCAAACTTTATCAAATTGTGCACAGCACCTCCAGTTTTCACAGAAGTGTCATGAAAATTGTTATTTCCAACCCAAAATTATGATTAATTTATTATATTAGTGTCGTAAGTCGAACTTGAGGTATAATAATGATCCAATTCGAGTTAATCAGTGCATCCAATTAAGAAAAACCGTTGCCCCAAGTCATGATTTTCGAAATACAGAACATATCATTACTGAGGAAAAAGAACACTTTAACCACATTTTCAAGAAACTTAGGAAAAATCAACATGAACTTGTGACATGCAGTCTGAAATCATGATATACAAATCGTTTTTCATAAGAATCTAGACTAACAAAAATTTTCTTTTAACGACTAGATTACAAGTGAATTATGTGTGCAAACTCCTAAATCACAACCATAGAAGTTAATATATGACAAGTAAATACTTACCACGTAGGATCCATTAGTTAAATGAGTGAAGAAGATGGAGGAACCAGGAAGGAAGGTTTGGTCCTTGAAGACCTCGATGAATTTGTCTATGGCTTCGGCTTCTTCTTGCTTGTAACCTCCATTGGATTTCCAGAAAGCAATGCAATTCTCGGTTACTTTGTTCGTGTATTGTTGTCCAGTCAATTGAGTGATGAACGACACCTGCGTGAGCTTCTCAAATGGACCTAGGTTGAATATAAAATGGCGGTCATATTCAATTTGTCTAAGCATAAGCATAACTATATTCCCTAAAAAGTAATAATCAAAATGATAGCACTTCTCTAGTTTAACAACCTTACTTAATATTCCCTACATTGATCGATATTCGCGAGTGTGAGTGCTTCTGCCAGGTTATGATTATTACTGCGTTTGACAATCTTGATAAACAAAGAGCATAAGTCCAAAAAGCAAGCGTATGGTAAAATCAAAATGGTGCACACTATCTAAACTCACAAATGTGGACAAAGATAATTATCAATTTTAAGGCGCTCTTCTACATTGGTCTAGTGCGCTCGGGATTTTTGCTCCCGGAGTCCTCCCAATAACATTTGAACCCAAGACCGTAAACAGGTAAGTAAATTCCATTTACATCTAGGCCAAAACGCCTTAGTAGAAAGGTAATTGTCCTCTACAATAAGCTAATTCTCCTTAAAGCTATTGGCTTTACCTGACTATTTTTGTCTATTGATAATACTCACAGACAGTGTGTTTGTATGTGTCTATATATATGTACAATCGAATCAGATATAAGGATAATGGAAAGTCAACACGAGTTTTCTGCTTCCTACTATCCGATCGTTGATGATGCTGATAACGTATCCGAAGTTCCTTTTTCCCCCCAAGATAATGCTGATAATGTACATATTTTTGCAGACATTTTGTCATGGAACCAGCTGGGCATCGAGCAAGTTCCAAATCCAAGAGTTTCGTCATATCCTAAATGACTTTGCCTTATATTTTTATAGCCAACATTGATTACACGGTTTCATGGGTATATTTTACTTAGAAGGATAAGATTGATTGAATATAATTTAAGGGGGCGTCATCAAATGAAAAACCAACCGGTGACAACGTCTCTGAAGAAGTCAATCGAATCCCTGAGCTCATCAGCAGTCTTGCCCTTCCACTTAGCGGCCAGAATAGGCACAGCTTTTGCTTCCAAGTAGACTCCAATTGCCGTGTATTTCACGTACTTGCCATCAACTTCCAAGCCCCTCACTCCTGCCATGTCCATGGATTCATTTTTTCATGCCACGATTTCACTTAAATATACGAAATGTCGGGCGTCTCCAGGAAAAAAGCTGCTATGAATGTAAAGTGGAGTAGTCATCGACAGCTAAGATTTTCAGAGATTTGTTTTTCCCCCTTAATTTACACCGGATACTATTAATTATTCATGGCCAAAATTGGAGCAAGCTAGGGCGAAAACTTTTAGGTAATAAAGATAGATAAACTTTTAAATGGGATGTGTAATAGGGATTGTCTCTATGAGGAAGATTTTTAGCACCTATAGAAATCATAAGTAAAATTGTTCTTAAAAAAAAAAAGTTCCAGGAAGGAATCATGCATCGTAAATGATCTTGTCCAAACTCCATGTGCACCAACTTTTCAAAGTTGTTACATCTTATAGATCTCATCTGGACCATATGAACTGATCGAACTATAATTATTAAAAAAGAAGAAGAAAGAATTAGCAGTTGTTCGGAGAAGGCTTTAAAAGCAAATGTCGTATGTTGATTTTTACATATGAACTCATTCCCACAAGTAGGCGTAAACTTCCAAAATTAACTCTCTTCTGACCCAAAAGTCTAAACCATTTTACACCATTTTACCACATATGAACTATCATCCCCCTTTTCATTCACATATCACTTAGCATCTCCAAACAAAATCCCAAAATAGAATACACCATTTTACCCATATCCAAACTCTAAACCATTCCCGCCTTCCCTCCCTCTTGCCCCCTCCTCTCCCCATGCTTTGCGCGTCTCTCTCTTCTCAGCCATGGTCAGGCTTGACCCTCAGCCAAGCTTCACGGGTGTCGAGCTCGACCTGAGCTCTATTAGCATCAAGCTCGATGAACCTAGGTTAAGCTCGATGAGAATGAGTGGAGCTTGATGCCGGCAAAGCTCAACCATATCTGGATCAAGCTCGACACTGAAGTGGTTAACGGGTCGTGACTTAGCTGGAGATGGCGGTTGGCTATGACGAGATGAGCACCAGTGGTGCCAAGGAGGAGAGGGCACAGTAGTGGGTGGGAGGGTGGATTATGGTTAAGGGCAAGTATTTTTCATTGTAGGTGGTTTTGAAATGGTTGAAGGGTTCAAGTTGGAATTAAAATGACAAATCCGTAGATAAGACCAAATTTTTTACGTACAACTTGGGATGCTAATTATAAGTCTTCAAAACTCAAGTTGCAAAATTGACATGGGGATGGAATATGCGAATGTTTTGTGAAAATTCAATAAAGAGAGCTTCAAACAATTGTTATGCATATACATGAGGGCACAAACTTAGGATTTTTATTTCATTGATAACGGACACAAAGAAAAAATTCGACAAGTACCCCTAGTCACTTACCTCCAGAAATAAGAATTAGATTTAAAAGAGTACGGTAATGAAAGTTCCTCGACTATGTAATAAATTTGCTGATGTTTTGTGAAATATCTACTTGGACCAATGTATATCCTACTACAGACTATATATAGTTATGCGATTCTCATTTGTTGACAAAAAGCCGCACAAAAACTTTTGCAGGACAGCATCAATCATAAATATTGACTATCTTGTTTAGTAAAAAAGAAAATTTCAGAAAATATAATTTTAATACAGATAATATATAGGACCTGCCCCGCTGAGGAACAAGGTGTTGCCGGAGCCCGGAGGTTTCGCTGTCGGCGGGAAGACAAAGCTCTCGACCTGAATCTCACCCACTGGCGGCACCACCGATGGAGACATTTTTCGGACTGATTTTTCTCTCCTTCTTTTTCCAAATTATGTCCCTTTCAGGCAGGAAAGTTGCTGGAGATATGGACTTCAATTTATAGTGGCCACGAGGAGAAAGTGAAGCGTTGGATCCGCGCAAAAGTTTCAACTTTGCGGAGCAAGTTATGATCGATTCTAGCTGCCGGTCTCTCCATACTTTTCTAAACGTCCATTCTTCTCTGAGCAACCACTTATGTTAAAGGATGTAATTCGACGCCGATAAGGCGAGGGCATGACGTTAAAATTGGTAATTAGAATGGAGATAAATGGACTGGAAGACGAGAAATGGCGGCAGGGGTTGACGGGTCTGAGGGTTTTCGTTCCTCACCGCCCGCTAATTATTGAGATGCCCTCTCCCCACACCACGTAAAGTACAACAACTGAGACATTCAATGACTAACTACCTTTGAGACAACGTCATTTCGGCGTAGAAAAAATTGATGGGAGTGATCCATTAATTTTAATTTAATATTTAATATGATTTATAAATTTTAAACTTGTTTAATTTTGTTTTCAAAAATTAACCTAACGTGCATTGCAGTTTCTGAATATTTAATTTGTCCCATATGATTTATGAATTTTTAATATATTATATGAATATGCATTAAATAAAAATGTTGCAAAAGTTTAAGGACCATATAAATGTTTAGGAACCACAATGCACCATAGGCTAAAGTTTATGGACTAAATTGAATAAGTTTGGATTTTAAAGATCACATTGCATATTGAGTCAAAATTCATAAACCATTTGTGTTATCATTCCATTTGCATAAAAGGAAGGAGTCAATTATTTTGATACAAATGCCTCAAACATTTTTCCAAAATAATGATGCTCACGAAAATGAGTATGTGAAAAATATTTTCATCATTCATGAAAATAGTTAGGCATAAATTATTATCAATAAAAAAATTACATTGGCTAATTAAGCAATATAATCAATCAATTTTCAGAAAATATTTTCCAAGTTTTGAATTTTTCATGAAATAAATACACCATAAAAATGTCAGTTCCTTGGGAATCAATTTAAAATTCATAACAATAACAACTTTTTTAGATGTTAAATTCTTGTAAAGCAACCAAGGCGTTTTGTACTAAAAAAAAAGACTGAAGTTGTAATATCTCACAAAAAAAAAGGGATGAAATAAAAGGAAGAGAAAAAAAAGTGGAAAATAAAATGAAGAAAAGAAAGGAAGTTCTTGAGTTTCCGAGGCTCTATTTATGTTGTGCAAAATAAATAATTTGAAAAATATATTTTAAAAAATGATCACTTATATTACTTAAAATAATTAATAAAAATATGTCTTCATTATCGACAACAAGTTATATCTAAACATTTTTGTAGACAATAAAAATATTCTTCATTCATTTATTTTTGTAAGTAATATAAGCGATTATTTTAAGAAAATTGATAATTTTCAAATTGTTCATTTTTCATAAAATAAACGAAACTTAAGTTTAAACATCAATTTTACCTTTTTGGACCACGCTTCGGCCATTTTCCCTCGATGACATCCTTGAATGGATGCTCCACATGACAGGTGAACGCGTAGAATTTGATAGGGAGATCGAAAGTGCGATTTAAATAATCTAATCTAAATTTCCAGCAATAATATTGATGTTTGCTTGAGTCGACAAGAGCTGGAGTCGGTGACGATATGTCAGCGAGGAGTGGTGAACATGAAAAAGAGGTGGGGGCCCCAATTTATAAAAAAAAAAAAAAAAGAAAAGAAAAGCGACTCTAATTTTTACCCCATTTTTATTAGAAAGACAATTGTTCTCAATCATTCACTTGTAATTTAAGGGGCTGGTCCCATTTCTTTTCTTTTTTTGTTCACTTTTATTATGAATCTAGTTGTCATAATTAAATATTTCACATATTTTATTGATCTTTTGTGGCTATTGAAGGATATAAGAATCACAGGAGTCTCATAACATTTGCATGATATTTACTTGAGTTCTATAATTTTTTTTCCCACTCACTTAAGTATCACAAATTTAAAAAATCAATTATTCAAATGTATCAATGATTTGGCATGCAGAAAAAAAACCTGAAATGGCATGCTGGCAAGCTGAAGTCAATAATTAAAAAGTTAAACCATGTCACTTACTCATCTAATTAAAGAGAGAAGGAAAAAAAATAGAAGAAGAAATCAAGTTCCAAGAGAATTATTGTCTCTTGACCCATATCGACATGTTTTGCACGATGAACCGAGAGGAATTACAACCAATTGACTTAAAAGAAAAAATAAATTAAAATTGCCATCTTTATATCACAAATAGAGCAAAGCGAGAACGCTAACAAACCAATGCCTACGACTTGGCGAATGACATCCCTAGTCTTCACCTTCCCAACTTCATCTGAGCCCAAGACGCTTAGCACGACTGGCTTCTTCCTCGGAAGCGAGAGGAGCACCTTATCCACTTGGTACATTGCGAGCTTGGCATCCAGGTACAAAAACATCTTCGTTGCCGAGGTTCCATCGACCCTGATGAAGACGCTGACTGGGTTGTTGTTTGTGGTGATGCTGAGCAGGAACTCCTTGCCGCCTATGCCACCGGCCCGGTCATGAAAGGGTTGCTCACTCTAGAAGTCCTAAATTCTTAGGGAGAGAGCTCGATTTGGAGTTTTTCCAGAAGCCCTACTTTGTGATTTGGGTTTTAGAGATGAACCGTTGAGGAAGAGAGTTTGAGGAAGGGAGAGGGACATGTTGGACAAAAATTTCCACGTTGGACTTCCATTTATTTTTACAAATTCTACGTTAGAATGGAAAATTAAGTAAAAAATTCACGCAGGAACCTGAAAAATGACATTCATGTGAAAGATTTTACATCAATATGTCACTTAAGTGAGTAAATAAATATTTGATGTCCTCAAGTTACTAATGTTGTTCTTATCTCTATACTGAAGGCACTGTGTTTTCTTTTTTCTTTTTAATTCTGAAGAAATAAGTTTTGTTAAAAAGAAAAATTTCCAAGAAAATATATATCGGGTTTTTTTAGTTATAACATCAAATCATTTATATTTTTTCTTTACTATTGATGAGATACTTTTACACATAGTATATAAGATGTTATAGGAGTATTTAGGAGTACACTAAAAACATCGACATGCATAATGAGGCATTTCTTATATTTTTATTGTAAACACTTCATGTATGTTAATTTTTGTCAATCCAAAATGATGAGATTTCATTGGCATTTGAAAGAAAAAAAACAGTTTTGGGAATTCTTTCTTTAAAGTCTCACGTTGAAAAATATAACTATGATTTCAATTTGGAAAATCTTTAAAGAAGGCTTTTCTTATTTTAATGTTTCATCCTTTCATCCCATTAGATGCCGTATATTAAAGACAATCGATAAGAAAAGGTTTGATGATTATATGCACAATAACAATGGATGTTTATCAACAAGTCATTGTGTTAAAAAATTGTCTATCTTTAAAAAAATGGATTTTATATGATAGCCGCTCCATAGTTTTGCTTAATAATGTAAAAAGGACTTTTGTTTCTTGAAAATTTTCTTTTCAACAAAACTAATTTCCATCAAAGTAAAATCTAACAATATAAAAGAAAACATAGTGCCCACTAGATGCAAAAACAAAACGTGTGAGATTTTTAATTATGAGAGTTAGACCTTATATAAAACTGGAAAAGCCAAGAAAAGAAGGAAAGAAAATAAATTTACGGCACTAGTTTAAATTTAAATTAAATGATTTATAGCATTTTCCTCTTTTTTTTTTTTTAAATTAAGTGGATTTAGTCATATAAGGAGTGGAAATATCGCTTGCCTAAAAAAATATTGTAGTTTCTCTTATGCTCCACTATGGCTATGTTTGGAACTAGCATTTGAAATGAGCTTTGAGTATCCAAAGCCCATTTAGCCAAATATTGGGTGTTTGGAAAATTTTTTTAAAACTCACCTTGAGGAAATGCTAGCCTTTCAAAGGCTGAAAGCCCAAGGTAGATCTTAGGCTACCTTGGGCTTTCAGCATTTTCAAAAAGCTTGATCCACTATTCATCTTCTTCAACCTCAGATCCTAAAATGTCGACTGGCATGGTCGCAATGGGTTGGCGACGAGTTGGAGAGAGGCTGTGGTTAGCAACCGTCACGATTGCCTACTAGTCACGCGACCTTATTGAGTTGCGGCCACCCGCCGATTGTCGTGACCCTAGGTAGTGCACCCTTCACGAAGGGCCGCTAAGGTCGATGACTAGGTGGCCATAGTAAGGTTGTAGCCTAGGTTGTGATGTTGCGATGAGGTTGTGACATTGCGGTGAGGTTTGTGACCTCGCAATGACCCAAATCTAGGTCATTACAACCTCCTTAAAGGGCCACTTGAGGTCGCACGACTAGGTGGTCCTCATTGGGGGTCGCTCAACCCTAGGCGGCCCTCGTTGATGGTTGCTAGGGTCACCTGACCTCAGGCGATCCTCGCCAGTCATCTCCGGTGGCCACCTAAGGTCATGCAACTTGAGTTGTCGATCGTGGCACTTGCCCTTCGCCGGCCAACTATTTTTTTCCTTTCTTTTATCACAAAAGTCATTTGCAAATGTAAATTTCTCTAAACGCTATTTTACTCAAAGGTATTTCACAATGCACTTTAAGATTATAATTTACCAAACAAAATTTGCATTTTGAAAAACTCTTTTAACTTAGGTTTCGTTTGTTTTACGGAAAATAACTTCAAGAAAAACGTTTTCTGGATTTTCCGATTTTCGTTTCATGAAAAATGAACTAGTCAAGAAAATTGTTTTCCATTATTGGAAAAAAAAAACCTTTAAAAGTGAGGAAAATATTTTCCACTTGCTTCTTTTTATCAAACACATTTTCATTTTATATTTATGCTTTTTTTTCTTTTTTTTTTTTTTTTTTAAATCGAGTTTTGAAATTTTTTTTTTTCTTTTCTTTCTTTCCTTTTCTTGGCCTTAGCTAGTTGTTGGCCATGGCGGCTGTTGGCGACTGGCCGCGAGCTAGCTCAAGCCTTGCCCTAGGTTGGTGAGGCTCGAGCTTGCCAAATTTCAATAAGGTTGAACCTCATTGGCCTATGGCAAGCTCAGGCCTCGCCAAATCTAGCTACTTGGGCGGGGCTTGGGCCTCACATTAGGCACCCAATCCAAGCGAGCCCTAGCTCTACCACTAGATCCGGTGAGCTCGTGGCTCGCTTGGATCAGCCAAGCCTTGAGTTGTCGGCCTAGGCGGAGCTTGAGCTTGTTGGATCTAGCAATCACATCTTGGTCAACCACCAAGTAATTGGCCACTAGCTCCGTCGCTAGATTCGGCAAGCTTGTGGCTTGCCAGAGCTTAGTGAACCTTAGGTGAGGCTAGAGCCTTGCCTAGTGTTGGGCATCCGATCTAGGCGAGCCCTAGCTTTGCCGCTAGATCTGGCAAGCTCGCGACCTTTCTGGATTGACTAAGCCTTGAGTTTGTCGGCCTAGGCAGAGCTCGAAGCTCATCGGATTTGGCAATCGCATCTTGGTTGGCCACTAGGCATTCGACCATCATTAGGCATGTGGCGGTGGAGGAAGGAGGAGGATGGAGGAAGGAAAAAAAAAAGGAAAAAAGAAAAAGAAAGAAAATTTAAAAATAATAAAAATTGATTTTTTTTAAAAATAATTGAAAAGTCCTTTTTTTAAATATATCACAAAATAAAAATAATTTTTTTGGTCAATTAAAAATATTAAAATTCAAGTTTTTAAGTAATTTTTCCCAAAAAATCAAATTAGATATCGAACTATTTTTCACTTAAATTTCAAGTTTTA
This sequence comes from Eucalyptus polyanthemos subsp. polyanthemos, assembly GCA_017140185.1. NCBI lineage: Eukaryota > Viridiplantae > Streptophyta > Magnoliopsida > Myrtales > Myrtaceae > Eucalyptus > Eucalyptus polyanthemos. The sequence continues at coordinate 17,894,191 of CM029466.1, forward strand.
GTTAAATATCGAAAAATATAGTTATTTTCTTGGAAAATGATTTTCTGAAAAATATTTTCCAGAAAGATGATGATGGAAGTCCTTTGCATTTTCTCAATGTTTTCCTTAAAAGTCTAATCAAATGCACCCTAAAACCGTTTGGGGGCCTCAACGCCCATTTTATTTGCAATTGGGCCTAAAAGGCCGAATCCAATAATTTATGGAGCCTGAGAGCAAGGCCTAAGCGGGCCAGTGTTCGGCAAGGCTCGTGGGCCGGTCCATGGTTAGCCATTCATGAGATGTTTAAATTACCAAAGAGGCTTTCATGGTACGTCAGAATATCCAAATTGCCACGCCAAGGTGGAGGCGAGAACAGAAAGCCCTCGCCGCTCGCCGCGAGCCTGCGACTGCGATTCCTGCCGCGGAGCGTTTTTGGCTAAGCCTCCGGTCGGGTCGAGAGAGAGATGGGGCGAAGGATACTGAACGACGCGTTGAGGACGATGGTGAATGCGGAGAGGAGAGGGAAAGCCATGGTGGAGCTGCGACCCATCTCCAACGTGGTCTCTTCCTTTCTCAAGATCATGAAGGACCGAGGTTGAGCTTCCTACTTCCTTCGCCTCCGCCTTTTCCTTTTGCCCTTTTGTTTTTCTCTTCTGGGTTTTTTGTCAATGGAAGATTTTCCTCTTCAGTTGCCTTCCCCGAGCGGTTTCCCTTGTTCGATGACTTCGATGCTTCTTGTCGACGATGCGCTCAAAATTGGGTATTTCGATGGAGTGTCGTCGTCGGTCGTCGTCGAGCGAGAATGAGCGGAGCGTGTTAAGAGTTTGCTCTGCGAGAGAGGTACTTGGTATGTGCCCACTGAAGAGGAGGATGCGTATCGCTTCGTGTGGTCTTGTGCTGATAGGATATGTCGTTCGAGCCGTGGCTGGCGATGACCGGAGAGCAGTTCCGTGCTTCATTTTAGAGTGGTTTGGCCTTCCTGTGTTTGTGACTTGGCGGTTTGGACGATGCAGTGGCAGTGACGAGAGAATGGTTTTGCGAAAAATAGGAATTTTGAGTAGAGACGTGTTCCTGAACTGAGCAACTTAAGGCACTAACTTTTGAGTCTAGAAGAAAATTTGCCATGTCGATAGCCATGCTGCATACGAAAATGTTGATGATCTTGCTTCAACTTTATTCTTTTATTAATATGTTGGATAAATGGGAGAGCGTCAGTTGACTGTAGCATGAGCTCTTGGGATTTAGATTATTCTTTTAATTATGTGATGAATGGGCTCTTTTGGTTGGAATTTGTGGAGAGAAAGGATAGACTACTATGAGGTATGTCAACATTAGCTATGTCTATGATTGTCTAAAAGAACTACCATTGATTGATCAGTGGCTCTTCTAAAGTTTTCTGTTAGGCTGAATGGTGGTAGGGTTGAAGGTGGATGAGTTGGAGGAATTTATGAGTTTATGATTGGGTAAGGAAAGATCATCTGCCAGCCTAATAGCATGGTCATGTTTTATGAGCTAGTTCTATAACTGGCCTGTGTATCAGTTTGATTCAGCTGACTTACTAGTTGTGAAAATCTGTTTGGGTCAGATCATTTGAGAAAAACTTTTATGTTGTGAGATTTTTGTGAAGGGCTGGTTGGTATATAAATGTTTTCCCTTTTGGTTTTGTTTCCTCAGGATATGTGAAGAGTTTCCAAGTTCATGATCCCCACAGAGTGGGGAAAATAACTGTTGAACTGCAGGGCCGAATAAAAGATTGCAAAGCTCTCACTTACCGGCAAGATATCAAGGCTAGAGATATTGAGCAGTATAGATTGAAAATGCTTCCAACACGTCAGGTACTTGAAAATTCGACTTCTTGATGCATGCGAGTTTGTTGATGGTAATATCTCGGATGGTAGATGCTATTTCACATGCTATGGTTCAGTTGACACTCTTGTTTTTAGCTGAAAGAAATCTTTGGTAATTGATTGTTTACTCTCTCGCAGTGGGGTTATGTTGTTATTACAACTCCTGATGGCGTTCTGGACCATGAAGAAGCCATTATAAGGAATGTGGGAGGCCAAGTTATTGGTTATTTTCATTAACCATAATGTGCTCTCCAAACACAAGATGGATCGTGAAGTGACTAACAAGAGAAGATAATGCTGTTGGGCAGTATGGCAATGATGTATGATCTGTCTCCCTGCACTGATGAACTCGGTTGAAGCTTCAAATTGGTCTTGTTGTATCAGGTTTAGATATGATGAATGGCAAATGACCAGGGTTTCTCATTGTCTTAAAGACTTCTCCCCCTTCCTTATGATTATTTTGCTGCTTTTCAATTTTTGGTAAGCAGCAGTTGGTTCTGGATTCAGAAAAAAGATTAATTTTTATGCAGTCTATTCTGGAAGTGTGCGTGGGTGAAACAATAAGTCATGATTAATTATGTACTTGCTTTATGTGACACCGTAGCTGAACTATTTACAACTTGTTATTCATGGAATATTGGTAGCAAATGGAGAGATTACTATCATCTTCAAAAGTTCAGTCTAGAAGATGGAATTATATTGATCTGTGTGGGTAGTTAATTTTAATGCTTCTGGAAACAACCCAACTTTGGCAAACTCGAAGGTTCTGGTTAACTTTCTGGTTGAATTTAAAGATGGTATCACCATCGTAACTTAATTATATCCTGTCATCCTGTCCTTACAAGTCCAGCACATAGCCGTTCAGTGTCATTTCTCCACATGCTCTTAAATATGAAAGTCATTTGCTCACTTATTCCAAAGCGCAAAATATATGCTGAAAGTCTGTTGGGAAGCTGTCTTGTTTATCTATTTTTATCAGACGTCATTATGCTGATATTTTTTCACTTTGCCTTAGGATATCTGCTCTGCATTGGAATGTAGGTGCTCTCTCTGATTTCTGCACTTGTGCAGATGATAAATTTGAGATTTGAGTGAGATCTCTTTCTGACCCAGCAATGCCTTTCTTTGTCTGGAGTGAAGAGTTGCTAGAATTGCTTGTCTACTCCAGCTTGGAAATATCTTTGAACATATATTGGGGATAGGGTGTTCAGGTTCCACGGTGGATAGGGTATTTGCGTTAATCTTGAAACCTACCTAATTGTGACCGGGTCCATGTTTTCAGAACTTGAAAGCTACCTTATGCTTTCAGGTTCTTGGAATTTCCTTGAAATTTGGGACCTGTTGGTTCCATAGGTTTCAGGCGACCTTGTATTTTTTGAGAATTGTATCTGATGAAAAACAAAATTGTTAGGTAGTTATTGACGCTTACCTGATAAAAAACAAATTGAGGTATTATAGTCACGTGACCTCAAGACGATAATGACATCGAGAGTAAAAGACAAATAAATAAATCAATTGCCATCCATCCTAATAATCTATGAGTTTACATGAAAGCTTGTCTCAATTTATTGGGAGCATGAATTGAAATGTCTACTTATAGACACAGCCAAGCACGTCACCGAGAGGGACGATAATGCGGAGTTGGAGATTTGTTTCTTCTAATGAATTGGGGATGGGATCAATTAGAGCTTTCACACATATAAATGTGAAATTTTTTTTTTTAAGGAAAGATATTTTTTAACAATATGGTAGTTATTGGATAATTATTACCTCCACTATTAGTGTAAAATTTTTCTCGCACATCCATTGTTGGACACGTCACCCAATGTCGCCCATGCTATTATAGTGAATGAGTAAAAAATTCTTTGCACCGACAAGTTACCCTAAACCTTTCAACACAGTAAAAAGTACCTGTCCATGGTGCCGGATGGTATGACTTTAATTTTGAAACCTACCCTATACTAAATGGTTTTGAAACTTATAATTTGAAACATATTTTGCAAGCTCTAGTATGCGCCCAGAAACCTACTCAACTATGTTAGTTGTATAGGGTCTACAAACTTCACTGTTTCTCCTACACACCCATAGAATTTAGGGTTGTGATCCTTAGTTCTTTTGAAGAAAAAATAACATAAATGGCTCTTGAACTTTGGCTCAATGTGAAGTGTCGTCATTAACATTTAATTTGTTTAATATAATCCATAAATTTAGTTCAATGTGTAATGTCATTAATGAACTTTTAACTTGTTTAATGTGATCCTTTAATTTTTGGTACATGTTCAATTTAGTACATGAACTATATACAATTGTCCGATGTTATCCTTGAACTTAAATAAATAGAAAGATAATGTTGGATATTTTCATGTACTCTAGGGACTAAAATGAACATTTTCCAAAAGTTCATAAAACATATTGAACAATTTAAAAATTCATGGACAACTTTACATATTAGATTAAAATTCAATAGTCATATTGAACAAAATAAAAGTTCAGGGATTATATTACACATTTGACCAAAGTTCAATAAATATTTGTGTAATTATCCCTATTTTGAACTTGTGATTTGTTTAATCTGTTATGGGGCTAGAGAAACAGCATTGTGCATGGCCTTGGAACAGACCATAGTACAGTGTTCTTGTTCTTTTTTCCTTGGATTCTTGAGATTATGTATCTCTAAAAGGCTCTTTTCGAGATGACTTGTGAAGAGGGCTGCTGGCTCCTTTGTAGCTATTACAATCTTTTACATCCATCACTTCTGGTGGGTGGCTGGGCAATGGACCTCCTTCAATCTAATTGAAGAGGCTCTACTTGCTAATCTTTGTTCCAATAAGAGATGATCTACCTCCCTCATTTTGTGGGGGCGGTAGGTCACTCTGAATTTGCTCTATTTTGCTAGATTTGACGAGCATATTAACTTGCTTTTGTTTGGCTTATGAGCAGGAAAGCATTCCAAATATGTCAATGCCCTATTCCCAAAGGACTATGCATTTTTGTTCCTTCAACAAAAGTACAAACATTGATGAATTAATATTACGAAAAATCTCAAACTAAAACATATGAGACAAATTTACTATTAATTAACTTTTTTAACTACTAAAAACTCCTTAACTAGTATATTTGTGATAAATTTATTTTTGTTAGTTTATGTTAAATAGGATTCATATTACAAAAAACCAGGGAAAATTGTCTAAATAGTCCTAAACTTATTGCATTTTTGTCAATTCAGTCTTAAACATTTTTACCAATTGAGTTCATTTAGCTAATTTTGGCCGGAAATTATTGATATGGATGGTTGGTGCTAACATTGCACCTTTTTTTAATAATATATTAATAATGTGTGTGTATATATATATTTTTGGGTTTTTTTTTAGGGGGGGGGGTTGGATTTGGCCGACAACCCTCGTTGGCTTTAGGGCCACGATACCTCGTTACACTTGGCCAGGTGAGGGATTGGTAACCCTCACCTGCCCCAGGCAAGGGACCTAGAGCAAGGTCATCGCTCTCACCTAGGGTCGGCGAGGGTCACTAATCTCTCGCTTGGCCAGATCTAGCATGGCCAAGCGAGGGTGTCATGACCCTTACTATTTCTGGGCAAGGGCTCGTGCACCCTTGCCTTCGCTAGTGAGGGTCGGCTGACCCTCGCTTATGGCTAGTGATGGTTGGTAGGCAACCCTTGCTAGCCCGATCCAACCCCCCTCCCCCTTGCCCAAAAAAATAAAATAAAAAAAGAAGAAGAGCAAACCATAAAAAAATTTAAAATATTATTAAAAAAGTGTCATGTTAGTGTCGTCTGTCAATGTCAGTAATTTCAGCTAAAATTGACAAGAAATGAAAAGATTTAGGATTAAATTGGCAAAAGTGTAATAAGTTTATGATTTTTTGGACAAATTTCTTTGAAAAGTCAAACTAGTACATTTGTCATAAATAAAGGATAAAATCTCGAATTAATACCTCTGTCAATTGTCAGGTGTCATACAGCTCAGCAATTTGACTGTAACATTGACAAAAACTAACGGATACTAAAATAATCATAGATAACTAATTTGGAGTTTTTGGTGGTCAAAAAATCGGTTTGAAATAAATTTATTATAAGTATATTGGTTTTGGTTTTTTAACCCCAAATTTATATAGTGGAAAGTATCTTCATTATTGTTTTCATCTTATAATTCATTTTACTGACTTTTTTGATGTTTAAAATTAATAATTTTTTTTAACAAAAAAAAGAAGTTAAATCATTTTCATGTTCTGTTTTATTTCTCTGTCATGATTGAATATTGGAACTCGAGTTCTAATTCCATTCTATTCCTTCGCACTTTGTATTTTCACCTGTGTTTTGTATCACACCGTGCAGGTTTCGTGAATTCTTTCGACTCGCGAAAACGATCTTTTTCATTTTGTTGGGATTGTTGTGCCATGCCTTGTTATTTAAGTGTCATGGTATTTATCTTTTTTCCTTCATACTTGGAGCTAGTAAGACCATAAAACTGCATGCATCTGTCCTGAGAAGTTGGCAGCTACTAGCCAATTGCAGTTATCTCAAATATATGGAAAATTTTGACAGATCTATAAAAAATTTGCGTCGGTGACTAGACCCAATCCTTCCATTTTCCTCCTCCTTTGATGTTTTTGGGGTGACAGTGTCAAGCAAAAGATCTTAATCCATAGGAGTGTCCACTGTTCATCACAATAAAAGAAAATAAAATGTAAAAAGGACTATCCATCACATATTCTAATGCCAAGAGCTGCTGGAGTTGGTGGCGGCTTTTGTCATCATCCCAAGTCAATAGATCTACCCTAAAGACTTATAGCTATATGTGAATCTAAACCAGTGGAGAAAGGACTTCAATTTCCATCTTTTATGGGATGATCAGATGTAATTAATCAAAGATGAAGAAGATAGTCCGCTTTAGCTCTTGGTTCCAGTAAAAGATGAAAAGTCCTGGAAGGAGAAACCGTACCCTGTCAACTATACAAGTCGATATTTGTATACAACTGCACAGGTCACCATGCATGTTTTATTTGCCTTTTTTTTTTGGATTTTGTTGAACCTTCTGATGTTAAGTTGGTGTTGTAATGAATGAATAGTATCTCGACATTCTCTTTTAGTTGCGCAGACTCTAGACCAATGCGGTTTACTTGCACTAAAAGATTCCGAACTTGATGAATATGCATCTTTTTTCCTTGATGATGTTCTTATCCACTGGGTCTGAAGAGTCTAGATCTCGTCCCTGATGGCCAAGCCCGCCCCTCTACCTTTTGCCGGGTGGAAATGCGTTGACGTTGGAAAACTCTCTACGAAGTGTCCCACTGTTTGGTCATTGCTTTTCTATCGGCAGAGACTTATTATTGGTGTTAAAAACTAGTGATCTTTAAGATCTGATTGTCTTGAGTAATTATGTATGGCCTTCGTTGTTATTGCTGCCTGAGTTCTGAAAGACCCTCACCATAAGGAGAAGGGAGAATACGGTAGCTCACATCCATTTCAATAGACGTTTTAATTACAGCACAAGCCTTTCTCTAACCCAATGAGTCTATCCAATATTATTCTGGTGCTACAATCTCGACTTTCAACCGATGCATGTGGTCCATCCGTAATTTCCTTAACTGGACCTCTTAATGTCTGATCACATGTCCCTCATCACCATTGTCAACTCTCTCTCTCTCTCTCTCTCTCACACTCACACACACACACACACACACATCTGAGTAATGTGCAGCTCCTGCATAAAGGAGGATAAATCCAATATCAACAAAGAGAAAAGACAAGAAAACATAAACCTGTAATCAATCTACACAAAAAGACAATTGTCAAAAGACAAGGATGATTAACCTAATAAAGAACTCATAAAGGAGTTAATTCCAAACCCAGGAATCCAGCAAAAGTACTCAAACCAGGGAAAGTGACAACCTACCTCAACTGATTTGTCTCTATTGGTTAAAAGGGTTCATAGAAAAGAGGGTAACAAATGTTATGATACTTGGGGCAGAGCAGAAAACCAGGAACAAGACATGTACCTGTCTTAAATTCAAACAGTGCATTAGATCCAAGAAAGTATTCTATTATTTACTTAAGCATGCTCTCAAAATAACAATCTTTTTTTAGGTGGATATGATGTACAGAAGGTCTTCCTACTCAGATACACTATACCAATTTGAAAGTAGCTTCTTTGCATTTTGTCTGTTATCATAACATCTTTGTCTGCCTAATTATTTTGTAATGAACAGTGACAATTAAAAATAAAAGCATCAAGAATGTGGGGTCAGCAAGGTGGTTCTGCTTTAACATTTAACTTTATGAAGAGCCTTTTTTGAAATTTCTTCTTTCAATTCAGCTAATAACTAAACAAAATCACTTAGTACGGCTTCTGATTATGAGTGTCAATCGTAAATTCAAAGGATAATTATTTTATGTTCAGTAAAAATAGCTTCTGATCATTGATTTAGAATATGGTCCCAAACATCAAAAGCTATCGACGATATCAAATTCACTTCACTGCTTTTGTGATAAATTTTGGGTGTGGTGGGGGAGATGGTGCATGCTCACATCACGTAAGCTTTCCAAGTATTTCCTTTTGGTGTCCAAAGGCAAGAAAGGAAAGAGACAAGAGTCCTGCAACAGCAATAACTATATATAAATAAATAAATAAAAGTCAAGACAAATTGACATGCATATTGAGTGGAAAACACAACAAGAGAGAATCCATCAAGACAACTCCCACAATTCCATATATTATGTGGAAGCACTAAAACAAAGTTCTTGATCTCTCTCTCTCTCTCTACCCCCCTCCCCTCCCTCCCTCCCTCCCTCCCACCCACTTTTATTAGATGCACGTTTCTTCCTTCTGACAAACCACTATATCTGTGTACTGTTCCACATCCCAGAGTGCAATCGAGCCATCTGCAATGGACATGAACCCTCTCTCTCCTGACCATGCTGATGATGACTACATCGACATGGAAGTCAGCTCATACTCCAATTTCCTCTCCCAATCAGTGGCCTCTCCCCAACATCCTCGAGAGTTCGAGTTCCAGATGTCTTCAATTTCTCTAGAGAAAGAAACAACCACTTCACCAGCTGACGAGTTGTTCTACAAAGGAAAACTACTCCCCCTTCATCTCCCTCCGTGTCTAGAGATGGTCGAGAAGTTCCTTCAACACTCTAATCCGTGTTACGCCGATGGAAGAAATACATATGAGGAACATTATAGCACTCCAATGGTGACTAACCCTACCACCCCGACTACTATGAGTACTCCGTTTGAGTCGTGCAATATATCACCTTCTGAGTCGTGTAGGGTCAGTAGAGAGCTGACCCAGGAAGAGTATATCACTGAGTACTTTACCGAGACGGGTGACTCCATTAGAGAAAATCCAAAGAAGTCCTGGACGAGAAAGATTAAGTTGATCAAGCAGTCGTCACTTGGTTCCAAGCTTAAGGCTTCTCGCGCTTACATCAAGTCCTTGTTCGGCAAATCAGGTTGCTCGGATGACACTTATGCAGGAAACGCTAAAGCTGCAGGTGAAGAATCAACTCTAAAAGATAGAGATTCCTCAAGTAATTGCGAGAAGGTGACCAAGAAAAACCCATTTGGCCAAATCTACAGGTGCAAGAATCAAAGTTCAACTTCATTGCTGAGACGCCCAAATGAAGAGAAAAGAACTGACAACGGAGTTGGGGGTCATAGGAGGTCTTTTTCCGTGTCTATTAAATGGCATTCACCCAACAAGATTTCATCCTCCTCCTCATCATCTAAATCATCTTCTTCCTCGTTCTCAAAAAGTTCAAATGGGTTTAATGAGTTGCAGTTCCTCAAGAGAAGCAGCAGCGTGAAATCCGAGATGGAAAGCCCAATCCAGGGAGCAATAGCACATTGCAAACGGTCTCAGCAGTTCTTCCGTTCCAGAAAGACTGATGGAGAAGTTGGGTTTCTATCGCTATCAACGTCAAGAATTTCTGTTAGTGAGGATCATGAAAACATCAGTTACCATTTGAGGGGATGAGAGAGAGAGAGAGAGAGAGAGAGAGAGAGAGAGAGCAAGGACAAAGCAAACTTTTGATTGAATTTTCATGTGTTCCTTCTTCTTCTATGATTATTTTAATGACAAGTCTGCTTTTTACTTTACGAAGCACAGCTTCCGGCATCGTAGTATCGGAAGGAAGTTTCTCAATATGCCTAAACCTTTACTTTCTGGCAGTAATGGAGATCAGGAGTCACCGCAACTTCCCAGCAGTCAATGAAAGTCAAATGATCAATTTCAAAAGCATAAGGACAGGCCTAACTTTGCAATAGCATAAACAAGTTGTGAGGAAGTATCAGCCTAAGTCCTGAAACTGTACTACTTTAGAGTTTAGAAACTAATGGTGGATGGAGAGTCATTGTTCTAGTTTAGCAGAAAAAGATGCTGCTATTTTGGAGTCAGACCGTCGCAAAGACATTCAAACCAGAAATTGTTAAAAGCTCTCGAGACATGATGACCGCATCAAAAAAGCCACCGGAAAAAAATAATCCTTTCCTTCAAAGTGAAGTTTGTTATAGAACTCCAAGGGCCCTCTTTCCTCCGTTCTGTTGAAAGAGAACCGAAAGAGGAAGCTGAGATTAGATTTTTCTATCCTGAAACCATATGAATATTCTTGAGGCAAACCATCTTTCCCCAAGTAGGATCCAGCTTGAACACTGGAATCTCATTATCAAAGTAACAGAGCAGATTAGGATTATAATTGCAGAACCACCTCTACGTCAGAAACAACTAATGGAGTCCTGAATTCGTCATGTAAACAGACGCTTGCTTAAGCGACAAAATCATTTCTTCATCAACCAATAGAACATGTAAAGCCGAGGGAAAGCAATACTTGGCAACAAAACTGTGCAACAACCAAGGAAATTGCAACGGAAAACCTTCCCACTTCTTGAAGGAAAGAAGCAAGAAAAGAGGACGATGAGTTCTTTAAGTGCAGACAAAAAGCTGTTTGGTCGCCTTACTTTCTGTTTTTCGGCACAGCTCAAGTTGATTGTGGATGACCCAGACCCTTAAACTAAGTATGTATGTCAGTGGGATACGGGACAGGATTAGAGACCAAAAGAAATCAGCAAAAAGACTAATATGATGCTGCTGAGCACTAATGGATGCTGATAAGTGATAAGCATAATATAAACCAGCGTTTCCCCACTCAATTTATTTCTGTCTATTAGAGAAAGTTGGAAAGCTGGGCTTTATGTGTATAGCCACTTTCTTTTTGGAAGAATTATTCCGATTCTTCATTAGCCAGTGAAGATGCAGTTAAGTTAATGTCATTGGTGGCTGCTCATTTTACCGTCACGTTACTTCCAGAACAGTTGAACTTTAGTTTGCTGATTACACACACACACACACACAGACTCTGACATGCACGGGGATATACAAAGGTCTTCACACAATCTCAAGGCACAAAGAGCTGGTGGGAAGAAGAATTTGTGCGATGGTTTCATAATTGAGATCTTTAATGGATGGCAAAGACTTCACGCGAAGCTTTGTGCAAGGGACCCAGGTCCAGGTACACAGTATAGTGACTAGCAGACTCCACTCCAATCCAAACCCGACTTATTGAATAGTGTTTTTAACAATTGACCCCAAATCCATCTCTACTTCCAAAAACCCAATAGTAGCTTACGTCCTACTAGAGGTCGAGTGGGTGAGTTGTAAAACTTATATTTTCATGATAAATTTTATGATTTAATTATATTTTTCAAAACTTTTAGGATTCGATTGCATTTCCGTTATAAATTGTAAAACTTTTTGGCACTTTTCGAAAATTTCAGGATTCAATTGTACTTTCCTCACAATTTTTAGGATTTTTATTGCACTTATTCCATTTTCTTTTATTGAGATTGGCTCTAGGCAATCTCAATGAATTGCATGACAATGCACAATCTCTCTAAGTTTTCCGGGAGGTACGAACCTCCAATTGACTTGGATTCAGGCAGCCTAATCTTGGCCTATTCGTGGTTAATTGAAAGACCTCATGATGCATCAGGTAAGTTGAAGGTAAAGGCTTATGTACGTCGATGAAGTCAGAAAACAATTTTATTCCAACCAAAGTAAGACTAGTTGACCATCCATGCTGCAACAGTAACAAAGTATTGTACATGTGAAAATATCCATCTCGTGTGCGCTGCAGTTTTGGTCCCACAACTACGATCTCGAGTAACAAAGTAGATCCTATTTCTCATGTGGTAGGGCTGAAGCAATACAACATAAACCCACCTCTTAAATTTAAGAGAATCTGAAACCCAACCCACCTCCCCCCCACAACCCCAGAAAAAAAAAGATTAAGAACATAAGAAAGGGAAGCAGGGAGGGCTATTGATGGATTTCAATGCTTGATAAAGATTAACATCCAGCCAAACAATGACCACAAACTCGAGAGGTGAAATAATTAGTCCCGCCCTCAAAAATGACATTGGCCGACAAGGGAAAGCCCAGCAAAATTTGTGCTTCAGTTGCACTAGATCTTGCAGTGTCTTTGCCTGAGAGGCAGGTTCTGATATGTGCCTGCCCCATCATGTCATTTTTTTTAACCACTTACTAGATAAGAAATGCCCCACTTCAACATTCAACGACTGAACGATCCAATGTTATGGAGATCAATCTCTGAAGTCTTCGTCCCTGCCAAATACATTAATGGAGCATGCTGCACAGATCTCGCTTTTGATGACTTTCTCTTGTCCTATGGTTGCTCCCAACACTACAAAGCCACCAAACAGTGCATAGTCCTGTCTAAAGAGCATATATTCTATCAACCTCTGAGTTAGAGAAGTCAGAGGGAATAAATGAAGTGGACCCACTTCTCCTGGCAGACTTCCCCTTCTTCCTCATTGATCTGTTTCTCTTTGACTTCACAACATAGTACGTCATCGTACCAAGCACCCCAGCCATAATCACTCCCCCAACAGCTGTAACAAGGTCTGCAGCCCAAGCATGCCGCCTACCAACAACTATGTAGGAGGCGGCCATAAAACCTACTGAAGTGCACACAGAAGCCAACCACATCAACTTGTTAATAACTTCCACAACTCGCCTCTCTGCTTTAGTTTCGCCCCTAACCAAAGTTATCTGGACCACGACAACAGCCAAAGAGGTAAACAGAGCAATGGCATTGAAAATGAAGAATATTTTGAAAGACATGGTGGACACCACTACAGCCATCCCATCATCATTGTCTCCACCAGGAACTGTAAATATAGCTGCAAAGGCAACTGTTGCAAATAGCACAGCCACCACAGTCACAGAGTTTGTGGCATTGTTGATCCCCTCACGATGGAGCTTCCTGAGCTCTTTAGATATGTTATGAACATTTTTATTGGTTCTTTTGGTTTGCTCAAGCTGTGTGTGGACATCTTTCTTGATTTCGGTCACAGTTTTCCTCAACTCGTCTCTTGGTTGGTTTAGCTCATTAGCTTTAAGCGCACCACAACGTCTAAGGAAATCTTTAATCTCACAGGAATCTTCAGACAGGGGAAGTCCTTCAGCTATATCAAAAGGTGTTTTGTGGTCTCTAGTCAGTGCATTGACATTTGTATCCGGAAGCATTAACAACTCATTCACAATCTGCAAAAGAAAGGTGAAGATCCTTGTTAGAACAAATGAAGGGAAAGAGAGAGGAGGAGAGAAGGAGGAGAGAAGGGGGGGGGTGGGAGATAGAGCATGCAACAAGACAGGGCAGGGCAGGCAATAGAAGCAGTACATTAGGCACTAACACATAATAAAGTAGCATTTGAAAACTTTTCATCTAGCAGCATGCGGATAGCCAAAGCTCCAAGAAAAAGACAGCATTTGGTATCAAATTATGCAATTGATAAACCATCTGCAGACACGATGGCAGAGACATTCAAATGTACGATTATTACTGACCCAACTTTGTCCACTTCAATAATTAGTAGGGATTTCAGGAAAACAATACCACTCATGCAAGAGAATTTTTAAACCCAGATGGTAGTATGATGGGTTTAAGGAATTTATCCACCAATAAAGAATATATATCCACTAAGACTTCCTTCATAAAACATGTACCTCTGATCTCTTTTTCCTGGTTGCCACATGCAATGCAGTGTTGCCAAATTTATCAGGAAGCATCACTATAGCAGCATCTGCATTGAGAAGTAATTTCACGACCTCACAGCTTTGACCTTTCACAGCCATGTGCAGTGCAGTCTGCCCTTTCTTGTCTGTCCTCCGCGCCAACTGGGGATCTTTGTCCAGTAAAGCTTTCACAATATCAACATGACCCTGCCGAGCAGCTAAATGTAGCGCATTTTTCCCGTTGGTTCTAGTATTATCTATCAAGCTGCAATCTTTTGCAAGAAGTTCAATCACAACTGCTGTATGTCCCCTTGTAGCAGCAGAACTCAAAGGTGTTGAATTAGAGGGGCCAAGTGTCTGGCTTAATCCAGGGTCATAATCCAAAAGCACTTGCACAATATCTGCAAGAGAAAAACTAGCATGGGACTAATGGAGATAATTGACAATCATGTAATGGATAAGCAGTATTGGAACTTAGAAAGACACTTGGACAAGTCTTGAAAGGTAGTATTGGAAATCGACATTAATTATCAAGGATGATAGCCTATGAGAAGAATAAGTGACGTTTGATTCTGAGGCATGTTAGTCCATATGTAATGACCATGGGTAGGTGAAGTGTTAGTAAAAGTTGGCTAAGTTGCACCATACTGCAAGGTAGCGCTGTCTTTGCGATTAAAGAACAAATATTAGGTAGCACCAACGGAATTTCTAGTAAAGAAAAAGTTCTATATTTGATTCTGCAACCTGTATATCTTGAAATCACTTTACCTTTTTCTTTCAAGGACTATTGAAAACAATCTAACAGCATCATTGAGATCTTAACATCAATTTCTAGCTCCATTGATTTAATTAAGCTTTTGAAACAAAAGCTCCAATCTCAGAAAGAAATGGATGAGTGGGTGGGAAGGCTTACCGTGGTGCCCTTGACTTGCAGCCGTATGCAACGCGTCAAACCCGGACCTGTTCTTCTTCATAACACAATCCTTATTCGAATACTTCAACAATTCCTTGACCACATCAATGTGCCCTTTCTCCGCAGCGGTATACAAAGCTGTCTCTCCCAATTCATTTACTTCATTGACCACTGCAGCCCTCACCTCCGCAACCTCCACATCAAAATCTGTGCCACTCAAAGTCCCAACCATCTGCGAGTTGATATCCTCAAGAATCTGTTTCACTGCAGCCAGATCACCCCGCTGGGCAGCCAAGTGAAGCTCGGTGTCATTGTGGCGGCCCGTAACTTGTTTCACATACTTTTTCTTCCCGGCCTGATCAATTCGCTTTCCAGAGTTGGATAACACAAGAGCAGGGCCGGCTGATGTTGACGATGGCGATGGAGATGGTGAGGGTTCTGCAGTGACAATTTTGCTAGGTTCCACCGACACTAGTCCCTTCTCTAAGTCCCTCTCAGCTCCTGTGGTGTAAAGCAAGCACAAATTAATCCAACAATTATACCCACTGAATTCCATCTTCATCTGTTTGTTAAAGTAAAATGACTCGAGAACTCGAGCCGTATCCAAAAGGGAGACCTGAGACTTCCCCACCATCTAAAAATAACTTGCATCTACTTTACCATACAATTCACCTAAATTACATAGACTTCAACCTAAATCTCAAACTAGATACGTTAGTTGAAACAATTACGCATGGGCTAACAACAGGATCGGAGAAGACTCTTAATTTCACCAAAGACTTCCCGGGTTTCAAACTAAGCAGAACTTCTCCTACGGAAGCAGGGACCACGGCCAAAAAGATTCAAAGGAAAGCAGATGAACTCGATCGAACTTCATGCCAATAACTCCGCGAATACTAAAACCACATTTCACTAATCTTCTCCCAATAGTCGACCCAACGTAATGCGAAATTCAACCTCAAATACGAACAACATCCCCGTCCCCACCAGCGAACAACGATCACACACACTACGAAGCAAGAGAATCGGAGCCAAAGCGAAGAGATGCCCGACAGTCACGGGGAAACGGGCCGACCATCGAAAACGACACAAACCCACTGAACCCAAGACTCATTCGACCACACCACAACAGACGGACACGCCGAATCTCGACACGGCAAGCGGGGCAGCAGCGGAGCGCGGACTTTACCTTCCTCGATCGGAGAAGCCATGATCGGGAGCGGCGGCGGCGGCGGCGGCGGCGGCGGGGGAAGAGGCAAGAGGAGGAAGCAGGAGGCTCGGGGAAAGCAGGAATCAGCGGGGAGAGACGTGAGCGAGTGATCCGAGACGGTGGTCAAATTGCTCGTCTAAACAGTAAGTACCCACAGAATGAGAGAGAATTAGAGAAAGAGAAAGAGAGAGAGAGAGAGAGAGAAAGAAGGTGGTGTTGGGTGGTGAGTCAGGAGAGGAGAAAAAGGGGAGGAGAAAGAGGACAAAAGGTGGGAGGACGAAGACGAAAGTGGAGGAGAGGAGGAAGGTGCTGCGCAGCTTCAGCTTCTGGTGGCGAGGCGAGGGCAGCCTTTTTCGCTTTCGGACAAGAAGGCGCCCCCCGCCCAGTCCTACGCGTACAAGATTCCCGTGATGTTCCACAGATGAGCGATTTATTATATTCTATCTACCAGGCATATCCACATAAATAATTATTGATTTTATATAAAGACCATAAAAAAATAATTGATAAATTTCCTCCTCGTTTCTCTTTCTCTCTCTCTCTTTTGCCTCATACTCCTCTTTCAAATTTTTACGGTAAACAAAATAAAGTTTTGATTAAATTTGTCATGAAATATGAGTTTTTCATGATATTAACTATTATTATTACAACCATGGTCTGAGTTAGGCAAATGATTTTGAATGGTGACATAGGTCCTAAAATAGTTGTGGCACCATCTCAATCTTTGTATTTATCTTTTTTGTTGGTATTTTGCAGCATAGTTTGGAAAATTAAATATAATTCTCTCATAACAGAAGCTTTCAAAGCAAATAGCGATAGGGGTGGGCATCAATCCAATTCAAACCGACAATCTCGAACAATTCTCCACTGAATTAGGTAGCTTCATGGATAAGAAGCCTAAGAACCAGTCAGGCTAGTTTAGTTACTGAGTTGTCTCTCCAAATAGTTGAATCTGCTTGAAAGCTAATCTACCCAAGCTGGATCTAAGTTGAGGATAAAAAAAGGTTGATCCTAGATGACTCAAATAGACTCGAATTACTTAAAACATTTTGCCAAAAGAATCTAATATATCAATAATGCCAAATAAAAAGAGATCTAAAAAAGAAGAAAAGGAAAAACTTGCAACCCAATTCCCGAATCTATCCTAGAATCAGTCAATTCCGAAGGGTCGGCTTGAGTTCACAACTCTATAAATCTGGAACTGGCCCTAGCTAGGTAAATTCCGAGTTCTCGAATGAAAATAGACCTGCTCCAAAACCGATGCATCCAGTAGCCGCCTAAGAAATTCCCTTGACAATTGTTCCAGATGGGTCGAGGAGTCAACCGCCTCCTTGACTAGAAATATTAAACCGACTGATGCCAATAGACTATCCAGATACAGGTTGGTAAGAGACGGTTTTGCGTTTCCAGCTAACGTTTCATTGCTCAAGAAAATACATGCCTTTGCAGGCAAAAATTCCAACACGTGGTGTCCTCTTTGTCTCAAGTCAATTGTGGCGTACAAAGGTCGCAAGAAAGTTAGCCACCTGCCAGTGCCATTTGCTTCTCTCTCTCTCGCATATTCTTGCTCTGCACCACTTTCTCTTTTTTCGCGCAGAAAAGTTGCTTTCATTATTCAAAAGGAATTGAACGTTTTGGAACAAGAATACTAAAGAGAAAACCTAAATCCAGAAAATAAGCATCAATAGAGCACCAACAAAGTTAAGTACATATACGTTTCACAAGAATGGATCTGTCAATTACTAGATCTCATATCTTTTGTTGGTGATAAGTACATATCAAAAATTCCTTCTCTAATAAATAATGATAATTGTCTCTTAGCAGTGTACGCCTATTTTTAGATTCCTCTATATAATTACCGTACATAGACAATCAAAACATTTGAACAAATACAGATCTACATGTGGAGGAGAAAATTTTCATGATTCAATGAGATGCTAAAGCTCTTGCGATTATCATTGAAGTTGGAGATAGAAAACCTGTGCACAAATAGAGCAAATGGATATTAAATCCCAAAAAACATATCTATTAAACTCCTAGATTTAGATTAAGAGAGGATAGCACCCAAAATTAAAACTAGATTGGGATAATTCAAACTTTGAAATCGAGAAATAGATCAGGAGAAGAGAGGTCCAGACATCTAAATCGGGAGAGTTCTGTGTCACTTAGGACACCCTACCGTGTGAAGGATTTCAAACTACAGCATCGAGTTACTGTAGAAGTTTTCGCACTGTTCATGTGCCTTTTTGAGAAGTAAAAGATGGGCGAGAAACCGGATGTTTGGTTGCCGGAACGTGGTTTTACTTAAAAGCAGATGGATTGAGACACTAACTGTTGCGCCACATCGTTAGGTATCCCGTAAGCACAGGAGTGGTTGGTGACGAGAGCCATCGCCTGACTTGTCGACGAAGAAAGAGGAAGCGAAAGAAAAGATGAGGCGGAATAGTTCTTGGACCATAGTGAAGATACTGAAAAATGGGGTCGTAACAACGAAGAAGAGTGCTTGATTAATGTTATGACTTCTTTTCGAATGCCTGTGAGTACGAGTCTGGGATTATCATGCTAAAGAAGAACATCCCCAGCAAACCAGATCAGAAAGATCCAGCTCAATATCATCTGCACTGAGTAAACTCAATATAAATAGAGCCAACTGATTCCATCGTGAGACACTACACTATGCTAAACACAGAAAACTGATTCACACTAGAATTAGAATCCAACATAAGATTACCGATGAATCTTACACATTGACAGTAGAGACCATGTGAGACCTACATTATACTTTTCTTCTCTTTCTTTCTAACCACGAGTGTACCTCCATCTCCCATAATCAATTTGGGTTAGCCTCAGCCTGAGGACGACCACTATGGCATACATTCGGCATAGGCTCAGCACCTAATACTCTTCTGCACCTTCATAGAAATTACCCAGAATTGATAAACAGAATCTTCAACGAATACGAACCACAATTTTTGGTTGAGATACATAAGTGCACAGAGAGATACAACCGCAGGACTGTAAAGAGAGACCACTTATCCAGACACCTCTTGGCCTATGTTTGCTTTTTCCTTATTGACCTAATCCTCCTTAACTTCATCTCATAGTAAGTCTTGATGCCAAGAGAGCCCAGTAATATAACTCCCCCGGTAATCGTAATCAAGGCTGAAGCCCACTCGTTCCGCCTCCCAACCACTACATATATTGCAGTCATGAATACCACAAAAATGCAGATTGTCGCGAGCCATATGAGTTTCCTTGTTACCTCCGCCATCATGGCAAGTGCCTCTGGTTCAATCTCTCCTTTGGTCACCGTGACCTGGATTAGCACGACCGCCATGGACGCAAAAAATGCTATGGAGTTACAGATGATCAGTACTTGAACGGAGGTATTGCTCATGGCTAGAGGAATCCCATTATTATCACCACCACTAGGCACAGTGAAAATGGCTGCAAATGCTATTTGGGCTATGAGAATGGCAGCCATATTTACGGAATGTGCACTGTTGATCCCTCCCTGAAGAGCTTTCTTGAGTTCTTTGACAGCTCCAAGGTCATTAGCTCGGGAAGTACCCTCACGAGAAAGGCAGCTTCTGATGTTAATGGACTCTGTAGAATAAGGGAGCTCTTCAGCTATGTCAAGAGCAGTTTTGTGGTCCTTATTCGTTGCATTGACATTGGTTTCAGGGTACAGTAATAAGACCTCCACCAACTGCAAAGCTCTTAAGGGAAATCTGGTTAGTTGACCCTGAATTCTAGTTTCCATGAATATCACAAGTTCTAGTTAAATAAATGGGAAATGAAAATTAACAGGTCATCTTGGTGGACTCTACGCATGGATATATTGATAGGACAGAATAAACTATCGGCATTGAGGAAGAATGACTAGCAGGCAGTCAGAACTTACTCCATTACCGATAGGGCTTTGAAAGTAGTTGATTTGGAACCATCTGCACACTTTTGCATATGGCTCTGATGCTAAAGGGATGTTACTTCACATTGATTTGCAGAAGGTTGCATGACATTTGTACCTCAATCAAATGAATTAGAACTGTGGCTACAAGTTATGGTTCCTATGTTCCTAAATTACCCAGTTCTGGGTTCCTAATTTCACAGAAGTAAACAATGTGACACGAACAATGAGTATCGTAAAAACTAATGAATTTTAAAGCATGAAGGGCACTTTATCTTCACAACTAAGTTCAAATACCCTTTGACGGACATCTCATATTGAATGAAAAATGGCAACAACTGTAATTTAAAAGTGAATGAGCACTAAATACACACACCAGTTGTGAACCTCAAGAAGTACCTTATCTCGGGCCTTTCTCGTGGCAACATGCAATGCTGTATTACCAAGCAAGTCAGGAAGCACAACCACCGCTGGATCTGCCTCAATAAGCAACTTAACAACTTCTTGACTATATCCTCTCACGGCCATATGCAATGCATTTTGGCCTTTCAAATCACTCATCCGCCCCAACTGCTTGTCTTTGCCAAGCAAGGATCGAACAACCTCTACAAGCGCAAGCCTTGCAGCTAGGTGCAATGCATTTCTTCCATTCGGTTTGAGAGCTGTGAACAAGCTACAATCCTTTGCTAGTAGCAGATCAACTACAGCAGCATGCCCTCTTTTAGCTGCAATTATAAGAGGGCTGCCATTTGAGGGGCCGGCAGCCTTGATCAACTCAGGGTCATATTCTAAAAGCATTTGGACAATGTCTGCAACAAAAAGGTCCATACAAGCACAGTAATGATTATCGGAATGCCATGACCTTCAGGAAATCCACTTCTCATTTTGCAGTCCTAGCTGATTGGACTCTAGGTAGCTAGGATGTATGCATTTCACCGTGAGTACAGATTCTACAAGGGTGCACCTCTAATTAGTGCCAAGTGTGTCTAACATTTTTCACATCAGCATTACAAAAAGATTTGCAAGATGGGAGTTGCTTTCTAGAACATTTTGTGACTCGATGTTGTAGGAACTTCAAAAAAACAGATATAGCAAGATATATGCAAATCAATACTTTCAGAATTAATTGAGCAATACATGGAAACGTAAGCTCCTCCCTGAAATGTTTTCATATGGGCAAGGCATCAGGCCATGATTGGCCCAAAGACTTGAGCTATAGCCACTCATCATGTAACGACATAAATGTGAATGTAATGACATGACGATGTCCCAATAGTTTCAAGTGAACTCCACCCTTATGCAGTATAATGGTGCAGATATCAGGTTTCGGTCTAGCTTCACTCTTCCGTAGTATAATGATGCAAAGATCAGTCTTTCAACAAGAATATAAAAAACCAAACGATAGAAAGACCAGGCATATCATCAGAAATCATGAGTGGTCGAAGCTTGCCTCAGCCAGAGTGTCCGAGGTAACTTCCGTGCTTAGTGAACACATTTTCTGTCCCAGAAGCTACACACGAGTACTCACAAAAGGTTGATCCCTAATCGGTTAAAATGAGGTGCCTTCACGTTCAATAAGTATCCGACCACATCAACTAGACGCCAGAGCCAAAAAATGAAGAAATTAAGAAATGCAAATATCAGGAATTAATCACCAGCATGTCCATGACCAGCAGCAATGTGCAGGGCAGTCAAACCGTCAAGGTTCTTCCTCATAACCCCTTCTCTGGTCGAATGCTTGAGCAGTTCCTTCACGATGCTCGCATGCCCTCTCTTTGCTGCCACGAACAACGCGGTCTCTCCTGATTCGTTCACTTCATCCACTGACTCCAGAGGAGCAACGCTTGCTTCTGCGCTGGCCTCACCAATCGGCCGTTGGCTGTTGACTTCGAGGAGGATCTGCTTCACGGAAGCAACATCATTCCGCTCTGCTGCCAAGTGCAACTCTGTGTTCTTGCGCAGCACGGCCTTGTTCTGTGTAAAAGATTGATCAAACTGCCCTGTCATGGCCAAGTTCGGCGGTGGCAGAACGCCACTCTCTATGTCCCGGTGAAATCCTGGACATGAAAAGCACGCCAATCAGTCGCTGGCTGCGGATAAGGAATTTGACAGAACTCAGGAGAGCATCAACGGATTAAAACTAAACCGAAATGCTTATCCCTCAAAGTGGAGAAGATATTGGTAGAATTGAGGGGGAGTGAGGGAACCTTCTGTAATTGCCGAAGACATTCGAACAGCTGCAGAGCGATCGGAGAGGTTGACCACTGAAGAAGAAGGAGGAATGCTCGAGTTTCAATGTCACGATGTTATGGTAATGCCAACGACCGGCGGCAAGAACGGAGTTGATGTGGACGTGGTGGGCCGTTGCCGACGGAGTGAAGGGAGGGGAACTGAGAAAGTCCACGCAAGGAGAGTACACGTGGAATCGCAGACCCCATTAACTTATTGGGGTGCACGCAATAATGTGAACGGGTTGACTCGCTGAAAGATTCTTTTGTCGCTTTGTTAGAGGGATCGGTGATCTTTTCCAAGTTAGGAGTCGCATGTTGGGGTTTCATGAATTAAAATTAACAAAAGAATACAGCGGAAATAAGATGATATATTTTATATGTGATTTTCCGAAGACATTGCTCGTGCATTTTGATAAAAAATCTGAATATAAAAATGGAGTTAAACGAATTACCACTTAAAGCGCGCTTTATATAAATTGGTTCGGATGTTCTACAGTTCGAGCCCCACAAACGTTGAACCTCTAGTTCAGACACACCAACAACAGATGTCAAACGGAAGAGAGAATTTTCGAATATTCATCACTATGATCGTGCTAGTAATCTCGTGGAGACAATTCGTCGTATCCTTAATGTTTTAGTCACGATTTGGATGAGAGAAAATTATTTTCTTTCTTGCGTCTCAAAGTCAGCACCAGTTGCTAATCGATGGACGATCAGCAACCGTTGCTGATCGTCCCCGCTCACGCACGAATTCGTGCATGATGGTCAGCAGTTGCTGATCGTCCGAGTTTCATGTAGATGTCCTCATCGAGAAAACTATTTAGAAAAGACATTTTGACATTCATTTGGAATATCTCATAATCAAGGTGTACAGCTATAGCCAACCTAATCCGAATGAATTTTAGCATGGCCACAGGTGAGAAAGTTTCGTCATAATCAATTCATTCTTTATGACGATTCCTTTCGCTAGCAACCGTGCTTTGTAAGTTCTAATTTGACCTTCGGCATTCATCTTCCTCTTGAAGATCCATTTACAACCAATTGGTATAATACCATTAGGTAGATCAATTGAGGTCCAAACTTCATTGAAATACATTGAATCCATTTTGGATTTCATGGCTTCTAGCTATTTACCAGAATCGATGTTTGACATCACCTCCTCATAGGTTTTAGGATCACCAGGTTGATCACTATCATTCACAATGAATAATGGTTCAATATGATCAACCGAGTGTCTATAACGAGTAGGTGGACAAGACGTTCTCGCACTTCTCCTAAGAGGTTGTGTATCAAAAGCTCCCACTGAATCAGAGATTGGTATCTGAACTTAGTTGTTTGGTAGTTCATTATTTTCTTCTTGTAAGACTTTTTTCCGCCCAGCACCACCTTCTTGGACAAATTGATTCTCAAGAAAAGAAGCATGTTTGCTCACCAAAATTCTTTGGTCTGAATGAAAATAGAAATAATATTTTAAGAGTTTCCTTTGGATATCTAATGAAGCGACCTTGTTCAGATCTTGTCTCCAATTTTTCCATTTTTAGCTTTTTCACGAAAGCTGGATAGCCCCAAATCTTAATATGATTAAGATTAGATTTCCTACTATGCCATATCTCATAGGGTGTAGTTGAAACAGATTTGGATGGCACTCTGTTCAGTATATATACAGCTGTCTCAAGGGCATATCGCCAAAGGGATATTGGCAAATCGGTGTAACTCATCATAGATCGCACCATATCTAATAAGGTACAATTTCTTTATTCAGATACACCATTATGTTCTGGAGTTCCAAGAGGTGTCCATTGTGATCAAATGCCATTTTCTTTAAGATAGTCTAGGAATTCAATACTAAGGTATTCACCTCCTCGATCCGATCGAAGAGCCTTAATACATTTTTCTGTTTGTTTCTCAACTTCGGCCTTGAATTCCTCAAACTTTTCAAAGGATTCAGATTTATACTTCATGAGGTATAAATAACCATACCGTGACTGATCATTAGTGAAGGTAATGAAGTAATTATAATCACCTCTAGCAGTTTCATTAATTGGTCCACATATATTTGTATGTATTAATCCTAATATGTCAGCAGCTCGCGTACTTTGTCTCACAAAAGGCGCTTTGGTTATTTTTCCTAGAAGACATGCCTCACAAGTCGAGTATGACTCAAAATTTGATGGATCAATATACCCATCATTACTCAACTTGTTAATTCTGTCTTCTCCAATATGATCTAATCTAAGAGGCCAAACATACTTTTTATTTGGACCGTCTCTAGGGCGTTTATTAGTTATGACATTTATATCAATTTTATTTTACTTACTGACATCGGTAATCACATTACCGGTAATTGTAATTGTATAAAGATTATTGGTTAATAAGCTAGAACCAACACATCTTCTATTATGATAAATAGAACATACATTGTCAGTAAAAGAAAATTCATAATTATCTTTACCCAAACGAGGTATAGAGATGATGTTCCTAACAACATTCATAGAAGGCAAACAGTTCTTTAAAACCAATACATGTCCAGAAGGCAAATATAAACGAAAAATCCCTACTGCTAATGCAGTAGCTCTTGCTCCATTGATAAATGTCAGGACAATCTCATTTCGCCTTAGCATGCTGCTTGTTTCCAGATTCTGCAAAAACATACAAATATGTGAAGTTGCAGTAGAATCTAGAACTCATGAGTTGGATTCAGTACTAATCATAAGATTAGTTTTAATAAGCATAAACACCATACCTTCATAAGGTTGGTCCTTGGACTTGGCCTTCAAGTTCGCGAGGTACTTCCTACGGTTCCTCCTCTAGTGTCCTTTGACACCATAGTAATAACATTTCTCTTTATCAATCTTGGATTTTGGTTGCACAACAGATTTGGCAGGCCTCTTCCATTTCTTTTTCTTTAAAACAGTCTTACCCCTTGAAGAAGAAGCCTTAGCCATAGCCACTACATTTGGTCTCTTGTTGTGCATTTTCTTCTCATAAACTACCAGCATGCTATGTAACTAAGCACGAGTTTTCTCCATCTTATGCATGTGGAAGTTTTGGACAAAATTGGATAAGGAATCGGGTAAAGATTGAAGGATCAAATCCATAGCTAACACCATTGCCTGCGGTGGCCCAATTGGATAAGGCTTCTATGACCCTTTGCGAAGAGTAGGGGTGAGCGGTTCCAAGTTCCGGTTCGGTTCCGTCTGGAACATGGAACCTACCCTCGGTATGAGTTCCTCAAAAATGAGGAACACGGAACCTACCCGTCGAAGCAGAACTGGAACCTACCTGTCACGGGTTCCAAGGTCGGTTCCGGAGTTCCAACAGGTTTTTTTTTTTTTGTTATTTTCAGATTTGAACTATAACATATGCGCACGTTACCCAAAAAAAATATAACGTACGCGCACGTTACCAAAAAAACTATAACGTACGCGCACGTTACCAAAAAAAAACTATAACGTATGCGCATGTTACCAAAAAAAATATAACGTATGCGCACGTTACCAAAAAACTACTACAGAGATAATTAGAAGAAAATTGAAAAGACACCAAAATAGTCGTAAATTTACAACATAATTCAATCAAGCTTTGTCAATATTCCCATGTAAGAGTCGCAATGGCAAAGATAACCAACATCGTGTCTCAAAAAGTGCAAAATTTCTCACACTGTAGATGAAAGTCCCAAAGTTTCCAGCTATCATCAAACATATAGCCTCCACCTCCGGCGAACAACGGTGAAACAGAGAAACACAAAAACTAACCTAGCATCATTCTCAAAGCATGCACTATTCACATGAAAGAAACTCACCGTGCCACTAGCACTAATAGACTAAAAATAATAAAGAAAGAGAAATCATAACTGTCGCAACCATAGAAGCCTAATCCAGAACCCAAACAAAATCACATAAATTTCCAATCGGCGAGGTTAGCGCCCACAATCCTGACAAAGGACACAATCCTAAACCATCGCCATCGTCGTGTTGGAGTCGCGACGACCAAAGAAATCACGATCACGTTCCGAAGGGCCACATACTTCTCACACTCCACATCTCTTAAACAAGAGATGCAAATTCCGCCGGACTATCATAAAACACACAGCCTCCTCCCAACAAGCTAGAAATAGAGAGAAACACCAATCCACGATCGAAAACCAGGATGCCCCTAACCAAATTAGAATAACAAACGCCGCCGAATTAAGAAGCCTTATTTAGAACCGGCTCCGTGGAATTCATCCTCAGCCCCTCGCCACGTTCGACCAATCACAGAACCGAAAAAGAACATGAAAAAAAGAAACAACCCATCAAAGCAAAGTCCGGTCCGGTGAGAAACATGCGAAGAACCCCCACAAATAATTAGACCCCGCCGCCACCAGCAGCCGCCGAGAGCCACGCGACGAAGAACCCCAAAAAAAGAAGGCCAAAAGAAGAAGGAAGAAACATTCGAAACCTAGAGCATGAAATCCGCAGAAATTCACAGACTTGACGAATACCCACCTCAGGAAACGCGAAATCAGAGAAGAAGGGCCCAGCCACCGAATCGAAGTCGCGAGGAAAAAGAGCCGAGGCGCACGCGATCAGCTCGAGAGGCGCGAAATCGGGGGAATCCTTATCTACCCAGGGAGAGGGGGAGGGAGAGGAAGCGAGAGCGGGAGGAGCGCAGAGATTTGCCTCTTCTTCGCTGTCTTGACCTTCGAATTTCCCTTGCGATTTTCGGAGGGGTGGAGAAGGCGATGATTGGTGACGATGGGGAAGCAAGGGAAGGGACAAGGAAAGGGGGGGATCGGTTCTTTTCTTCTAGGGTTCCGAAACCGGTTCCGGTTCCCAGAAAAAAGGAACCGGGAACCGGAACCGGTCCCCTTGGAACCGGGAACCGAGCCAGACCCTCCTCCGGTTCGGTTCCGGTTCCCGGGTAACCCGGGAACCGCGCTCACCCCTAGCGAAGAGGGGAGGAGTTCAAAGCTGGCCACATGGGATTTTAAGCGTGACGTCGGGGTGGTGGGTCCTCCACTAGCGTCACCCTGGGTTTACCTCACCGGCTACCGGCTGTACGAGAGTTCTCGGGTTACAAAAAAAAAAAAAAATCCACAGCTAACTCGTTGTCCATAACGAGATTCAACCTAGCCAATTCTTCAATGTGCCAGATCATTTTCAAAGCATGATCATTAACAGATGATCCTTCAGCCATCCTCATATGGTATAATGCCTTAGATATTTCATATCTAGAGGTTCGACCATTCTCATCAAAATATTCCTTTAAATACAAAATGATCGACCTAGCATCTTCCATAGATTCATACTTCTTATGTAATTCATTATTCATTGAAGCAAGCATATATGACCTAACTTTTAAGTCATCATCACGCCAATTATCATAAGTGACACGCTCCTCTTGGGTCTCACCCTCTGGAAAGGAGGTTGGCATTTTTTCATCAAGCACATACCCAATTTTTTCTGAATTGAGAATAATTCTTAAATTCTTCACCCATTCAGTGAAATTGGGTCCAATCAAATAATTCTTGTCAAGTATAAAAGTGAGTGGGTTTGTGGTTACCATTTTTAGAGTAATAATATATATGTTACAGAAAATAAATTGTTAGCGGTTGTACTTATCATAATAACTATTTTATTTTGGTCTTTAAATGAAATAGATCCTCCCACTAAATTTATATTCGAATCCCATACTCCTTAAGATGGGAAACAATAATCTTTGTTGGATAAAGATTACTAGTGGGGATTGGAGTCCCATTAGCCCAAAGTCCACCTTACCTAATAGTTATTGGTATCTTATGAACTTAGCTAGTGAACCAACTTATTCAATGCATCATATGCGAGTCCCAATCATAACTTTAACCTCTAGATCATGAAAGCCTCACCTAACAGTTATTGGCATCATGATCATAGTTAAGTCTCACCCATCGTCTCATGCAAGTATTGAATGCACAAACGATTCCCTCACCTAACAGTTATTAGAAATCATTTGGCTCCAACCTCACAACAGCATATGCATAATGGAATGGTTCAATATTATGAATAGTAATTAACCCCTATGTATCCATAGCCAGTCAATTAACCACTATAATATTGAATCAAACCATAATGATGGAAGGCCACGAGCCCGAAACCCGTTTCGACTTAATATTATTAATAAGAAGATTTGGGTCGTTATTAATGGTCTCATTTTGCACATTAACTGGTTTAACATGCACGATAACATAAACACAATAAATAAATTGATATCACATAAACATCTATCTACGTGTTGATCATGGAATTATGGTTCAATGGGTCTCGAGCCAAAGAGACCCATTTAGCCATTTTAATGTTTTAATAATAAGGACATGCTCTTCACTTTTTCTTCAATCTTTGAACTCTTCAAATACCAGGCCCATAGAGTTCACTGGCTTAATGGCTCATCCAGTGGCTCCTCCTCTCTTGTAGCATTTACATCAACAATTGAAATACTAAACTATACTAAAATTACATTTCATAAAAATAGATATAAAAGGAAGGACGCAACCTCCATTTAATAATTACAACCCCAAAAATGAATACCTATAATCATCATACATTCATCCATACAACAATCATAATGATTAGAGATTTTTCCATGATCACCACCCTTCCTTATAAGCCATAAATTCAAAATTTAAAGCTCCGGAAGGCATAGATAAAATTATGTATTTAATCAAATTTAAAATTGAACAATGCAAACCACGTCAAGAAATCAAAATCGATAAAACAAATTTCACGAGTGTGATTCTGAATGGAAGTAGCGTTGTCAACTTTAAATTCACAATCGCAAAGCATTTGCAGATATAAACACAAAGTATAGCAAGTTACGGATTTTTGATTCAAAATTGATTTAGTTCTAATTTTTGCTTAGTCGATTAAATTTATCATATAAATTAATCAACTTCTATAGGCCACATGAGAGCAAGAGAACCAATTCTCTTAACAAAAATAAATTGGCCATTAGAACGCAAAAATATCTTTGAACTATAAATCAATTAAACGCACAAAAAACGCCTAAGGTTGGCTTTGATACCACTATTGGGGTTTCATGAATTATGTATAGGTAAAATTAACAAAAGAACGCAGTGGAAACAAGATGATATATTTTATACATGATTTTCCAAAGGTGTTGTTCGTGCGTTTTAATAAAAAATCTGAATATAAAAAGGGAGTTAAACGAATTACCTCTTGAAGCACGCTTTATACAAATTGGTTCGGATGTTCTACAGTTCAAGTCCCACAAACGTCGAACCTCTAATTCAAACACACCAACAACGGACGTTGAATAGAAGAGAGAACTTTTAGATATTCACCATTATGATCGTGCTAGCAATCTCGTGGAGACAATCTGCCATATCCTTGATGTTTTAGTCACAGCCCCGATGAGAGAAAATGCTTTTCTTTTTTGCATCTCAAAGACAACACAAGAACACACACACCACAAGAACATGCACACACGGTTTCTCTTTTTTTTTTTTTTTTTCAACAGCCCCCTTTTGTTGTGTCCCAAAACCACATTTTTAAATAAAAAAAAAATATAAACCGATCAGCAACGGTTGCTAATCGATGGACGATCTGTAACCGTTGCTGATCGTCCCCGCTTATGCACGAACGATCGTGCCCGAGCAAGGTTGCTCACGCATGAAGTCGTGCATGATGGTTAGCGGTTGCTGACCGCCTGAGTTTCATGCATGTGCTTCATGCACATGCATGAAGCTTTAAATATATATACTTTTTTTATTAGTTATTAAAAGGCATTAATTAATTAATTAATTAATCAATCCCCTTTAAAAATAAAAAAGATAATCTTTATATGTACATTTGGGAATACATTAATATATATTTACATAGGGCATGTATGTGCATCATATGCAAATAGGCTCGTGACTATAATACAAATTAAATTAAATCTCATTTAATTTAATTTCAAATCGATTCAATTCAATTGCAGTAATTGCAAACACATTTGCAACAATATTTCTCTCTTGTTTCATGTTATTCTAATTGTTTATGGTGTGTGACATCCTAGGTTCATCACTGAGCTGGTAGTAAGACATTAGTACTCCAAAAAGAATTAATTATCCCGATTAATCTTTGGGTCTTACAAGCAATGATTGGCATCTAGTAATATGTCATGGCTACCCAAATAGTGTGAATATTTTAAAAATATAATGAACCTGTCAGTTTTGGTTACAGTGTAATTCAATCCATATGTCTTACTATGTCCCGATCAAATAAAGATCATGGAATATTTGTCAAGTCACCAATTCGATCATATGCACAAATCTAATTGACATGCATTTTATTCGAGAAATAAACAATTTATTCTCGGTTATAACCCCGGCCGAGGATTTCAATGCAGTGTTATAATTAGATCACATATGACATCATTATTATACCTTGAATGTAACAAGGAGACAAATTCCATATTGCGCACATGTGCAACATCATGTATGAATGAACTGTGACCATCAAGTATAAAGACGGATCAACGACCCGGCATTATGTGCACCCGTGAACCATAGTTGTTCAACACACAAGTTAACATTGTGCCTCAGGTCTAAGCATCATTTACACAATACCAAAGCATGAACAATTAGACATTGATCACGCTAAAAGCTTCCATGTCGCTAATCGTTCCATATGCGTCACGTTTAGTGAACTTGTCTAATACAAACACTTGTATTCTTAACTTAGGCATCACAATACCCAATGACTTGTGACTCATCATTCCCTTAAGTATCTAATACTTAATGGTGAAGTTATGAACACACTGGTCTCAACATGATTATTGATATCCACTCAATAATCCATCGACCGGGAACGATTTAAAGATTCAGTCTAACTATAAACCCGTCACATATATTCTTGACGTATCAAAAATAGGTCTAGTTGCAACTGATCTTATGGAATCATTCATAAATATAAAATAATTGGATAAATGAATGAGTACGTCATTGCCATAATAATAATAATGAAAATATAACTGAAATTCACAATATGTAACTATTACATAGTAGCTTTAGGGCATACATCCAACATCGCACTAGTACTCCTCCATAAGACCCATCTTTTTCATGCGATGGAATGCCGGATATCGAGCAAGTTGTTCTCCTTCAAACTCGCCGAAGGCCGGATCTTGGCAGTCTTCCATGAGCAGTACGAGATGAGAAGGCTTCTTCAGCATAATACGCGCTGAAACGCATGCTCTCCTATACATCATATTGTGTACTTTTCAATTCCTCCACTTTATATCTCCATGTAATCTCAATTCCAGTTATATTTATTGCATTGAAGTTAATGACGCACTATTATCTGTAGTTACGAGGCAATTCATAGATGCCTTACAAAATTCACGATTATTCTCTTCGAGACTGTAGCTACTCTATCAAAATCGGCGGGGCGTCACTATACAAGATTGTCTCAAAATATGACCCCCTATTAAGGCAGCAATATTAATGCAGCTACCTTGTTGTAGCTTTGACCAAGATATAGACATTTGCAATATACAAGAAAATTTTTCGATCGTAAATCGAATTTGGGGTTGAGAGGCACTCCAGCAAGAGCGTTGTGGAGCTTATAAAACTAAAGGCCTTGTCCGATTGCATCCTTTGATTGGTTAGATGTATTGTCCATGGAGAAAAGTACCCAAAAATGTTAGTTGAATTCTCTCCCATATGGAGTAAGTCTAATCAATTGCAAGTGCGAAAGGGATTGGGCCAAATATGATAAGTCATATGGAGAAATGAGATTTCTCATCATGTTTTAAGTGGTAACTGCAAAGAAGTTAGTTGAGATGCACTAGAGAGAGAGAAAAAAAAATCTAGAGTCTGGGGAAGAGTCTAATTTATATCAAGTTGGCGTTAGAGGTTGATTTATGGTTCGATTAAACTGAAATTTTGATTTGCTCAAAAAAAAAAAAAACTGAAATTTTGATCACATGTTTGCGACACACTCTTTTTTTAATTTGAATGATTTAATTTCCGTTTCAAGCTCCCTACATCAAGTTTTTTGTGGGTTAATCAAAACTTGTGTGTTTTTTTTTTTTTAATATCAGATTTATCTTTAATCTCTTGTGAAATTTATGCATATTACTAAGAGTGATGTTCTTGAGATCTTTGTTGCTATGTACCTCTAGTATTTACTAGAGAAGAATTTTGTTCACTTAATTTTTGTTGATAGTGAAGATTTTGGATGGACTCCGATCTCATGGTTTTTTATCTCCTCACATTAAGGAGGTTTTTCACATAAAAATCGCCTTGTATTTGCATACTCGGTATTTATTTTACTTTACTAGATTAGTTCCAATTATGTTTGCACAAGAGTGAAGATTATTTTATTCTTATGTGTTAATTCAATATTATTTGGGTTGTTACTATTCTCCCATCAAAGTGATGTAAGAGTTTTGGTTATTACTTGATTTTTCTGCATTGTGTTAAACAATGAAAATAGATATGAGTAGAATTGTTATATTGAATGGTTCAAATTATCATATTTAGAAAGGAAAGATGGATGACCTTTTATATGTGAAGGATTATTATTTGCCTATACTAGATGAAGAGAAACCAAAGACTAAAACTAATATTAAATTGTCTATATTTTATCATCAAGTGTGTGAGATATTAGGCAGTGGGTGGACGATAATGTTTTGAACCATATTATTGAGAAAACACATGCATGCAGTTAAGGTTGAGCATTTATATGTACGAAAGACTATGAATAACAAGTTATTTATGATAAAACAGATGATGACTCTAAGATATCAAGATAATACTCGTTTAACTGATCATTTAAATTCTTTTCGTGTATGATAATATTTTGAACCATATTATTGAGAAAACATGTGCACACAGCTTGTGGAATAAAGTCAAATAGTTATATGTACGAAAGACTGTGAATAACAAGTTATTTCTGATAAAACATATGATGACTCTAAGATATCAAGATAATACTCGTTTAACTGATCATTTAAATTCTTTTCAATGAATTATAAATCAATTGGCTACAATAGGAATCGAGTTTGATGATGAGATATGGTTGATTGGCACTTTGTCGGACTTGTGGGAGACATTTCAAACGTTTTTGTCTAATTTTGTCTCGGATGGTACGATTTGGCCAAGAGTAGTATTTTGAATGAAGAGATGAGAAGAAAAACATAGGGATCATCCTCTTCACAACTTGATGCCTTGGTTGTTGAGAAAATGGGAAGAAGATAGTGGTCCGATAAATAGAGATAAAAGCATAGGCAAATACAACAAATTTGTTAGTGTTGAGTGTCATTATTGCTATCATAAGAGACATATTTAGAGATTTTGCCATTAGTTTAAAGAGGAGAAACAAAAAGAAAAAAGTAAAAGAAGAAAAGTGATAATGACAATAATGACAATCATGTTGTTATACTTGCAGTGGGCTTTCTCATTGTTTGTGATGACGCTGCAATGAATTTTGTACGTCATGAAACCAATCGGATAATTGATAGCAATGCATCTATTCATGCTACATCTTGTAAGGATTTCTTTACATCATACAAGTCAGGTGACGTTGAATATGTAAAGATGAGAAACAATGGGCTAACTAAAATAGTAGGCATTGATGATGTGCATCTAGAGACTAACAATAGCACTAAGATAGTATTGAATAATGTTAAGCATATACATGGTATTTGTTTGAATTTGATTTCCATTGGCAAGTTGGATGATGAGAGATATAGAAACACTTTCAATGATGATCCATTGAAGCTCACTAAAAGTTCTCTGGTTGTGGCTAAAGGTGAATAATATTCTTTGTTGTATATTATGTAGGCAAAATTGTCCACAAAAAAATTAATGTAGTAGACAACGAAGAAAAGGTGAGTTGTGGGACAAGAGGCTTAGTCATATTAGCAAGAAGGGTTGGGTATAAAAAATTCAGTGCTGAAGAAGTATACTCACTATATAGCAAGAAAATAGAATAGGGTTGTAACTTCCCTCCTTCAAGAAAGTCGGGTATACTTGATTTAGTGCGTTATGATGTTTGTGGTTTTATGAAGACAAAATCACTTGGTGGCTCTCTTTATTTTGTTAATTTTGTAGATGATTTTTCAAGGAAAATATAGGTATATACCTTGAAAACTAAAGATCAAGTATTAAATGCGTTTAAATAGTTTCAAGCTTTAGTTGAAAGACTGATTGGAATGAAGTTGAGATTTATTAGAACTGATAACGAGGGATAGTATATTGGATCTTTTAATTAATATTGCAAACAACAGTGCGTTCGACATCAAAAGACACCTCCACAATGCCTCGGTTAAATGCCTTAGCTGAGAGAATAGAGATGACACTAGTTGAAAGGGTAAGATGTTTACTTTCACAATCAAAGTTACTGAGATTCTTTTGGGGTGGGGCTTTAAGTATGGTTATACATGCATTAAATCTTACTCCATGCGTTTCTTTAGAGTTTGATGTTCCTAATAGAGTCTGGATAAGCAAAGATGTTTATTATGATTATTTGTGTGTTTTTGGGTGCAAGGCATTCGTGCATATCTCCCAAGATGAGAGATTTAAACTTGATGTGAAAACATGATGGTCCATATTTATCGGGTGTGGACAAAATATTTGTGGCTACAAATTTTAGGATCCAGTTGTGGACAAAATATTTATGATCCACGTCATGCTCTGGTGTTGTAAATAAGTTTTTGAATTCATTACCGTCTCCAGAATTCTGCAGACACGCAACATAATTTCAACGCAAGAGTGAAAAGCTGGGGTTTCACAAGTTTCATTCCATTGACTGAGCTTCATTATCGTACTGGGGGATACCTTCTAAATGACTCTTTGGTGATTAAAGCCAAAGTTTGCGTCTCAACAGTTACTCCTCCAGAGAATATTCATCCAGCTAAACCAACTGATAAGTTTGACTCCTATTTTGCTGGCGTGGAGGAACTCATCAAAGCTGATGAGACTAACGGTGATACTGTAGGATCAACTTCGTACCCTCAAGATAGTGCTTTGACAGCTGAAATGCATAGCTTAAAAGAAGTTGAGAAGGCTAAGCAGTCCTTGGGAGAATGCCTTTCAGATCTCTTTAAATTGAATATGAAAGAGAGGCTATTTGATGCACTAACAACTTTCAGCTCAGCCAGAATTGGATTATCATAGGAGCAACAAATAGCAATTGAGTCATTTTGGGCAAATTTCAATGATTTCACTTCCGACTTCTTAACATTTGAGCAGGGCAATGCTGAGTTTGTGCTACATAAACTACAAAGGGATGAAAGGTTCTCTGCTATGAGGAAAAGCCACGAGACTCACATCTTGTATAAGCAGTTAATTGACAACCTCGGCACGGAAGAGGAAGAGCTCAGGAGAAAGATGGAGGAAGTGAAGTCTAGGAGGGACAAGCTCCTCTCAGACTGTGAGACCTTGCTGGTCGAGTGTGAAGAAGCGAAGTCGGACTATAAAGATGAGCAGAAGTAGCAGAGGCTGAGGAAAAGAAGAGAATAGCCTAGGAAAGAATGTCTAGATCAGCCACTGCTAGGTCAAATTTGAAGGCTCGATTTCAGCTAATATTATAATTTTTCAAATAGGCTATGAAGCAATTGTTCACTTAAAGTATGAAAACTGTCTTCGGCTTGACTATTCGTTGCCCAATCTTCAGCAGAACAATTGCTTAGAAGGGATAATTTGGTTGACTCTATATCATATTAAATTAGTCAGCATGTGAGCCAAATATATACATACATACGTATGTCAACACAGTCAGCGTTTGATGTCTTCATATGATATGCGCAGTCATCGAGCATTTTGCTCTTGGAGCTTGAAAATTCTCACAATGCTGATGTGCTTTCCCAACTGCTGTTCTATGAATATGTGATGATCGAGTCTTCTCTTCACGTAAAACCTTCCTGATATGACTCTGCCTTGGTTGGATCTAGTGATGAGGGAGTTAACACGTATCCACATCTCATGAAGCAGAGCCTATGGACTCCGTTGCAGTCTTGGGATTTTGTATTAGGAGAGTTTACCCTGTCATAAGTAAGTGATTTAATCCCTTGCAAATGAGCTTGTACTGAAAAAAAAACCATGATACTGTCTAATGGTTAGGAGTGTTCTTACTGGGAGAGCCACAAATAAGTGGCTCTTATGTTGGGGAAGTTATTGGTAGGTACAGAAAGAAAAATAATTGATGCTTTCAATTTGTCCAAACAAATAGCAATGAAAGACATTTTAGACATTACTAGAACATAATGAAATGAGCTACAGCAGAGTCTTGCTCTATGGGGCCCTGCTTATAGCTTCTGTCCGAAGTAAAGCTTTTGTGTGCAAGCTAGAGGTAGACTCGAGTCATAAATTCACAACAAATGTAAAAATCATAGTAGACATAATAGTGGCATTCGACAAGCGCCGTAAAATGATGGCCACATATGTTGTAAGAGAAAAACTTGTTCACGTTCTGCCTAAATGAGGAGATGACTTTTTTAGTCTTGTTTGGTTAATATACCACGCCTAGATGTAGACCACGTGTACAAGAAAAGAGGAACCTTTAGGAAACATCATGTGATTAAGGCCGTTGAAAGAATAATTTCATAGTGGAAAATGTTGCTTTCAAAAGGAATGTGGAATGATCACAAAGAAAGGAAGTTGTATTGTTTACATGTAGGGAGTCAAAGATGCTTTAAAACCCCAACAAGGATTGAATTAAAATACTTTAATTGTTATATGCTTCTTGTAGACATAATAAGTTCACACACTCTTCACTAGGAACTGCAGAATCCACAATGTGTGATGGATTTACGTATTTCAGTTGCTATCCAAATTTTAGTGTTTTAACGAAAGAATCCAAATGCTATTGGAAAATTAGAGGCACAAATAAAAGCCTCAAGATTCCATACGACAGAAGGATCTTAGAATTAGATAATAGAATCTATTACAAGGTCACATCACCAGCAATTGATCCAAGAGCACAAGTTAGATTCAGACAAAGGAGAAACCTTTTTACTATGTGCAAATTTGATGAGGAAAGAAAAACGTTGTAGTGCCAAGGACAATTAGACATAATGACAATCAACTTCCACAAAAAACTGGATTTCCAATCAGTAACTGTTCAAACACCTACAAAACAATGAAGAAGTTGAAAAGACCATTGAATATGAAGATGGAGAAATAGAAAATAAGTTAAATAAGAGTAGATCAGCGAAAAGTTGAACATTGCAAAATATAATGAAAGAAAACTACCTATAAGAATTTCTTATAAAATATCTTTGACGTCATCATACTCATTTATCCTACAAATAGATCATAAGAGAATAGTTTCCAAAAAAATTAGAAACAGAAGACTGCATCCTTCTTATAGGATTGCTCCTATACTGCTAGCAAAAGCTATGTAGGATCACCATACGACACTACAAAGGGGGAAAAACAGCTATTTGGCAACTTCGCTAGGGGACGAACGTGCACCCTGTCGTTAGAAGATGGTTAATTTGACAGTTTCAGTGACTATCGCTTTCAGAGTTACTATGGCGAGAAAATTTAAGACCATCCTAATTTGTTGTCGTACAGATATATTTTTGGCAACGTTTTCGTTTTTTATCACTCCATATTGATAATATTTCAATAGATTATGCGTCAGGAATAGTTTATTGACAAAAACCCATCATCATGAAGGCCTTAAAA
Organism: Eucalyptus polyanthemos subsp. polyanthemos; assembly: GCA_017140185.1. Classification (NCBI taxonomy): domain Eukaryota; kingdom Viridiplantae; phylum Streptophyta; class Magnoliopsida; order Myrtales; family Myrtaceae; genus Eucalyptus; species Eucalyptus polyanthemos. The sequence goes on from CM029466.1 coordinate 17,931,993, forward strand.
ATTCAGAAGCCCTGGAATCAGTCCTACTTCATCGGACAATCAAAAGCCTTAAACCACAAAATGCATGGCCTTGATAGTTTAGAACGTTTGTTTTGTAGAAAATTAATAAATTAAAAAAAAATAGCTTGTGTCATTTACAAAATATAAATGAACAACAAATATTTTCATGATTTATTAAAATGTTTAGTCAATAATTTATTATCGATAATGAAAATATTTTGATTGATTAATTATTTAGGAAAATGTTTTTTAAATCTATAATTTTCAGTGAAACAAATGGAATTTAAGGAGAAAAATATAATGCAGAGAGAAACTTTGAGAGGAAGAGGAGAGGAAATTGAGAATTCAAGAGGATGAATTTGAGTTCTTGCTGGCAAAGTCAGGCGATATGCGGCCTTTCCCACTTTTCTCTCAACGCTACTTAGGAATGAGCTTGTGGGATCGTGAAGCAGCCAGGGATCTCTGCTTGTAGGGCTGTAGCTTTAAGTATACCATATCCCCTTTTGAAAACACATTCCGCCCTTTTCTCATCTGCATACTGCTCCATTCGACCCTGAGGGCCTGATTTCAATCTTGTAGGAACTGATTCATTTTTTTGACATTTGAGAATGCATGAATGTCAAGCCCAAGGGCTGATGGGAAAACACCATACAAAGCCTGAAATGGAGTTGTCTGGATGCTACTGCCAACGGGGGCATTGCACCACCATTCTGTCAAGGATAACCAACCAACCCATCTGTTTGGTTGAGCAAAAGGCATACACCTGAAGTAAGTCTCTCGACCCTGATTTGAGTCTCTCGATTTGCCCATTTGACTGGGATTGTATCATGTCGATAGATGTAACTGCATTCCCTTAGGCCTGAAAGTTTCTTGTCAGAGCGAACTTGCAAATATCTTCTCACTTCCAATGCTTTGGGATAGCCCGTGCAACTTATAAACGATGTCAACGAACAACTTGGCCATTTCTAGTACTGTGAAAGGATCAGACAAGGTCATGAAGGGGGCGTAGCCGGCACGGCGATCCACCGCCACAAGCGCACTATCCTCCCGTCAGATTTAGGGAAAAGCTTCATTGAGATCCACAGTGACGTTAGTCCAGACCTAGGAAGGAATGTCCAGTGGTAGCAATAGTCCAGGGTTATCACTATCAGTGTGCTCCCCCTTACTTCTTTGCCGCACATTACAGGCTTTAACCTATTTCACAACATCCTGCTGCATCATTGGCCAATAGAACAGTTGATTCACCCTTTGATTTGTTCCCTTCCCACCAGAACAACCTCCTAATGCTGAAGCATGTGAGACAGTTAACAACTTAAAACACCATCTAGCGTACCTATATGTATTTCACTTATAAGGAACTATGTTTGTTGTATAAATACCTAAACAAAGGGAATGCCACTTTAACTTCACGGGTAAGTTGTTGTCAAAATAAAAAATAAAAAATAGAGTTAGTATCATGAAGAACTCCATATTAGTGCGCATGTGATAATTTTACTCTAAACTAATTTTTTAACCATAAAAAACCTAAACTAATACATATACGATAAATTTACTCCAAACTAACACAAATTGGTACATCTATTATAAATTTACCTTTCATTTATTTTTGTTAAATTTTACTGTCGAATTGTTGAGTTGGATGACATGTGTACCAATTAAAATTTAATAGAAACTAACGAATAATAAATTTTTCACTAATATACCAGTTTGGATTAGGTTGGAGTAAATTTATCACATATATACAAATTCTAGATTTTTATGATAAAAAAATTAATTTTAGGTAAATTAGTCATAGTATCAATTAGGGGTGTGCATGGTCTAGGTGGGCGGTTCCCGACTTAGAATTGGGAACCGTCCGCTAAGAACCGGTTCCGAAAAATTGGAACTAGGATCCACCTGGGAACTAGACCGCCGGTCCGGTCCGGTTCCCGGGTGGATCCATGGAACCAATCTTGAAGCGAAACAATTTTGGTTTTCAATATAGAACGGTCGGGTCTATGAGTTGGGAAAGAGGGGAGGAGGTCTATGGTCAGGTTTTCAACATAGAACGGTTGCAAAACAATTTTCCGCGGCTGTGGCGGGTGGCGGCCGATGCGAGGGGGCGAATAGCAGCGGCGGGCGGCGTCGACGCTCGGGGAGGAATCGAAATGGCAATAGGATTAGGGGGAACTGAGGAAGAGACAAAGAGAGAGAACCGAAGACGAAGGGAGTGAGGAGATGTGATCTAATTTAGGGTTTTTTTTAGTATTTTTTTTAATATTAAAAATGTTCCGGTCCCGTCTGAGTGGGCGGATTTGCCCATGGAACCAGGAATTGGACCAGTACCCACCGGTCCCGAAGAACCGCCGGTTCCGAGCGGTTCCGGTCCGGTTCCGGGCGGTTCGGGTGGTTCTCGTGTATTTTGCACACCCCTAGTATCAATCTAGAATTTTTCATTATGTTAACCTTATTTTTCATTTTTGGCCAGCAACTTTCTCGTGAAGTTAAAGTGGAAAAATCAGGAGCTTATTATTATTATTATAATATTGGCCAGAGTAGCTGTTTATCTAGGTTCAGAGGAAAAAGACATTTCACGTCATACACACTTTTAGTGGAAAGCCATTGACATTAAACCCTTAATAGAAACGAAAAACTTCACGGGGAAGTTGTCTCCTCTTTCCATAAATGCCCGAGACTTGCAGCCAATCCGTTCCCTTGAAGTCGATTATTCAACGACATTCGAGAGGGGTACCTCATAAATTTTCCCAACTCTCTGTAGTATAATAAACTCTCCTCCTCCTCCTCCTCCTCCTCCTGCTCCATCTTCTTTGCAATTAGAGTGTCGATCAAGAAGAGAAACTGGTGTTTGCCAAAGGATCTCGCAGAACCAGCAGCCCAACAAGCAAAAAAGAAAGAAAAAGAAAAGAAAAAAACATGGATACACAGAATGATGTTAACCGGGGAGAATTCACGTGGAAAATCAGCTACTTTACTGAGCAGGATGCGAAGAAGCTTTACTCTGAAGCTTTCACGGTTTCTGGTTGCGAATGGTACTTCAGAATTCTTTCTTTTAAGTTTTTTCCATTCTTTGCGTTGTTTCTTGATGATCGCATATTCGTCGTGATGCCAAGTGATTCTTGCGTCGTTCCCGATCCTTTTTGAGCAGGAGAATTCTGGTATTCTCCAAGGGGAATGCCACGGACCATTTGTCGCTGTACCTCGATGTCCCCGATTCTGCGACGTTGCCGAACGGGTGGACCAGAAGAGCCAAGTTCAGCTTTAGTGTGATCGATCAAGCCAATAATGGTCGCTCTGTTAGAAAGGGTTTGTTCTTGAATTTGATTTATTTTTATTGAAATCTTTTCTCTTTAGTGTAAGTGTATGATGGGTTTCTCTCTGATTGATTGTGCATCTAGATTTTGAGATGGTGTTATGACTTGAAGAAGAAGGGTCTAGATGAGAAAGGAATATGTTAGAAGTAGAAAGAGCGATATTGAGCTAAGAGAGAGAATATATTTTTTGTATTTCATTCGTCAAACTGATATTTCAAAGGCGGGTGAGCTTCTAACATGTGCGTACAACAATCCTGAGGTTCCCGATTGAGGAATTTAGCAAGTTAGTTTGTAAGCAACTGGTCCTGTGGGTGGAGAAGCTATGGCTTCACTGCACCTTTATGACCCAAACGTTGGTCCAGAACAAAGAGAGGAGCCACTATTTAAGTTTATGATAGTTATGTTTGGGGATGTTAAATATGTTGTGCATGGTCAGTTTATTGACTTTTTTATGAATTCGGTTGCTTAAGCTGATCATGGAGAGGTGTTTGCTTCTTCTGTTGTTAATATTTCACTTGATGTATAATGCACCTTTTCAGTTCTTGATTGTCTCCAATGATTCTTCCGCATCATGCTCTGGTGTTGTGGCAAAGAAGCTTTTGAATTTGTCACCCTGTCTCCTGAATTCTGCAGAAACGCAACATGATTTTAATGCAAGTGATAGTGACTGGGGTTACACAAGTTTCATTCCATTGACTGAGCTTCAAGATCGTACTGGCGGATACCTAGCAAATGACACTTTGTTGATTAAAGCTGAAGTCTACATCTTAACAGTTACTCATCCGGTGAACATTCAGCCAGCTAGACCAACTGATAAGTTTGACTCCTATTTTACTGGTCTGGAGGAACTTGTCAATGCTGCTGAGACTAATGGTGTTCGTGTAGGATCAAGTTCGTGCCACCAAGATGGTGCTTTGGCAGCTGAAATTCCTACCTTAGAAGAAGTTGAGAAAGCTAAGCAGTCTTTGAAGGAATGTCTTTCAGATCTCCTTAAATTGAATGTGAAAGAGAGGCTATCTGAGGCACTATCAACTTTAAGCTCAGCCAGAACTGGATTATCGCCAGAGCAAAAAATAGCAATTGAGACATTTCGGGCCAATTTCAGTGATTTCACTTCCGACTTCTTAACATTTGAGCAGGACAATGCTGAGTTTGAGCTGCATAAACTACAAAAGGATAGGAGGTTCTTTACTATGAAAAAGAGCCATGAGACTCACGTCTTGTATAAGCAGTTAATGGATGACCTTGCCAAGGAAGAGGAAGAGCTAAAAAGAAAGATGGAGGAGGTGAAGGAAGAGCTAAAAAGAAAGATGGAGGGTGTGAACTCTAGGAGGAACAAGCTCCTTTCAGACTGGGAGATCTTGCTGGTCGACTCCGAAGAAGCAAAGTTGGGCTATAAAGACGAGCTGAAGAAGTCAGCAGAGGCTGAGGAAAAGAAGAGAATAGCTGAGGAAAGAATGTCTAGATCGACCACTGCTTGGTCAAATTTGAAGGCTCAATTCTTAAAACTAAGGTTTCGAATTGGCTACGAGGCAATTGTTCACCTAAAAGTATGAGTTCTGTGTTTTAGCTTGACCATTTCTTGGCCATTTTTTTTAGCGTAACAATTGCTTAGGGGGCTTTTGTGGTTGACCCTGTATCATGTTTAGTCAGCATGCTTGCATACATGTATGTATGTATATATATGATCAGAATTGTGATGCACTTTCCTGACTGATGTTCTGTTCATAGTTCTTCTACGTAAAACCTTCTTGGCTTGACTCCGCATTAACATCTCTGAGGTAAAGCCTATAGATTTCATTAGTCTTGCAGATTTGTATTAGGAGAGTTTACCCTGTCCTAAGTAAGAGATTTGGACCCTTGCATTTGAGTTTGGAATGGAAAAGACAAAGATAGTGTCCATTGGTGAGGAGCGTTCTGACAGGGAGAGAGCCACAAGGGTGGGGAAGATACCGGTAGTAACCGAAGAAAACTAATTGATGCTTTCAATTTGTCCAAATAAATGGCAGTGGAATACATTTCAGACATTATTAGAACAGGATGTTATATCCGCAGTACATAATGAAATGACCCGCAACCCACTGGTGTTCTATGGGGCCTTTTATTCTTACACTTTTTGTGCAAAGTGAACTTTTGTGTCCAGGCTAAGGGTAGCCTCGAGTCGTTAATTCATTTTCAATCTGGGTAAAGGTTCAAATATGGAGTCTATTTTAAATGAACTTTTGTGGACTTGCAAGGAGGATGAGAATTTTATTTTAAAATATGCTTGTAAAGTTGTACAAGTAGGAAAAGGAGATGCTTTGAATGTTTATCCTGGGCGATTAAAAATCAAACGATCATGTAAGATCCTGCTCAGCCCCCTACCGGAGCTAAGTGTCATGATGCGAGCCGATTGGCCTCAATAATGGGACCATGTGTCGCTTGGTGAGTCGATTCACCAAGCCAACTTCCCCTTCTAAGGATTGTTCACGTGGCTTGCTTCATAGAATGCCTTATCGTGATTAGGTCCCACGTCTCCCTTTTAGCTTGGGCATCATGTGTCCCGAGTAGGGCATGCATCTCGATTCAACACAATATTGGTTTTGGCTTGTCATGACCATAACCAAGACAGTGACATAAACTCATGACCAATTATACACGAGTGATCGGTCTTGCCTTCATACATTTTTCACATGCTATTCCTTTCATCAAATTTCTAGTGCAGTTTCTAACACCAGTCCCACTTAAAGTTATGTCATTCATATCTCATCCTGATGGTTGTCCTGGTATTATGAGTTTATATTTCCATGCCACCGGCAATAGTTGGACTGTGAAATCCTTCCCGCTTGATTTCAATAATGCCCTCATTATGGCCTATTTTGCCGCTTAGATTACATCAGAACATACAACTTCAAACTCCTACACCAAATAACACTAGCCACCATTCGGGCTGATTGGCCTCAACCACAGGACAGTGTGGTGCTTCATGAGCAAATTTGCTTAACTAGCCTTGCTTTTCAAAATGCCTTGTTGTGACGGATCGCTCCACGTCTCCCATCAACTTGGGCACCTCACAATGTCAAGCAAGAATGCTTCTCAATTCAACATGGCAATTGGTTTTCCACTTATTGTGACCATTATTACTTATTAGGAGAGTGGCATTAGATCTTATTAATTTTGCACATGTGACAAACCCTGCCTTTGGACATCTTTCATGTGATATTCCTTTGATCAGTCAATTCCTAACATAAATTCTTTGACACGAGTCTCAGGATCCAGTTGTACTGTTCGTATTCCATATGCTTTTCTCCTAGTATAGTGGAGTCACTTCCATGCGTTCATGGACTCTGTAAAAGTCGAGCCATGACACTAGGGCCCAAGAAAATTGTCACCAAGGAAAAGTAGGTTTTGAAAAATCATAGAAACTTGGTTTCAAAAATAAGAAATTCAATAAAAAAAGAAAAGAAATGGAATCTTCGAGAAACAAATTCAATGGATTTAACCCATATTTTTAATCCAGCAGAGTAATGATATATTCAGTTAATTTAAATTCTAGCATTGTAGGATGCTACTTTTATTTCGAGAAGGTTCAGAATCCTTATTTGGACTCGTGTTGATTTTCTTTGATCCATAGTCATCTTGGATTTGTTGGAATCGTTGAGCTTCTAATTTGGGATTTTCTTAATCAATTAAGATCAAGAGATTTGTTTCTAGATACACATAGAATAATAACTACAGCATGAGATAGAGCGAATTACCTTCAGGGATGGCCAAATTTATTAGTGTGAATTTCCACTGAAAAGGGAAATGCTTCCCAAGGCCTAAATATAAAGCTAGGCAAGGACTTAGAATCCGCTAGAAAATGACGGATTGTGGCCCATGTCCATCGGGCCCCAATTTAGCTGAGAAATCATGCTCTGCTCGCTGGGCTAGAGCAGAAGACAAGCAAAGGCTGAGAGAATTCACGCACTGGGCCAAGCTCGGAGACTCGTTGGGCTAAGAAAGGACCCGTACTAGGCCCGCTTGAACCAGGGCCGGACCTTGTTGCTATGTGCAAATGCTGAGGGTAAAAAATGTAGTGGTGCCAAACATAGAATGAAACTCGAACTTCATAGAAAGATGGATCTTTCAATCGAAAAATATTCAAAGACCTACAAAACAAAGAAGAAGTTGAAAAGATAAACGAATATGAAGATGGAGAAATAGAAATTAAGTTCAATAAGAGAATTTCAATACAAACTCATTAAAGAAAAGATACCTATGAGAATTTCATGCAAAATATCTTATAGGTCATCATGCTCATCAATCCTATGAATAGATCATGAGAGAATAGTTTGTGATAAATTTAAGAAACAGAAGACTGAGTATTGCATCCTCCTCGTAAAATTGATCCTAGGGCTGGCAAAATGGGTCATGTACCCATTTTAACATTTCCTTTAAAAAAAGATCACAAAAGCTTTAAAAATATATATATCTTGTTTGAGATAGAATGAGGGAAAAGAAAATGAATTGCAGAAACATACATTCCAAGAGAAAGAAAGGTGTTCAAGAATAATGGTATGGAGAAATAGACGAAACAAAAGTGAATCGAAAATTTAAAACCATTTGTAATTTCATTCGGTATAGCTATATATTTAATGACCATTTCTAAGTTCGCACCACTATAAATTGGTAAAAGTCTTAATAGGTGGTGCTCAGGAAGAGTCTAAGCCCACCAGCACTAGAATTATAAGGCCCTGAAAGATCGGAAGCCCTAAGACTCAACCCTATTCCGCTGAAAAATCAATACGCTAAGCCACAAAATGTAAGGACTTGAGAGATTGAGAGGGAGGAGAATGTAGAGAAGAGAAGAAGAATAAGAAAAGAACCGGGTTCACATGACCTTATAGGATGATTGGAACACTTGGATGGGATAGAAGACCTGTCTTCAGTCTCAGAGGATGTGAACGTTCTGTGTCATGCACTTCTCGATAACTTCTAATGCTGGTTTTGATTTATGATTTATGCTGGCTATGTAGACCGGTTTTGTGAGCCACTCGGAAATTGGACCGAACAAATTGTCCGGTTTCAAGTGGGTCCATGAATTCCAGTGGGCAGTATTCAATTTCTATTTTGTGAAATCGTCTCATTGGGCGGTTTCTAGTTTTGAGGTTGCAACCAATCACCCTATCGACAATTCCCACGGTGGTGGTTTCAAGAGCCTGTGCAGTGGTCGACCACTCATAAAACTAGAAGGAAAATCGAGATAGCCAGAGGGTTGAGAGGCTCAACTCTCGAGCAACGAGGTTGCTCGAGAAGTGCAGCCACCTGGGGTGGTCACCAGCTATAATGGCAAACAACGACGATGTTGTTGGTGTCACTGCCACTCCCGGTTTTTCTTCTCTTTTTTTTTCCCTCAATTTTTTGGTTCATTCTTGGATCCAACCCCTAGGAACCAAGTTATTCAAAATTTTATCCAACATTGTCATAACCCCAACTATAAGTGCCAAATAGGATAACTTTTATTCTATTTGGGTTTTTATCCGGGCAACCAAGCATGCATAAGGGGTTCCTAGCAATCAAGAGGTGTGCGAGTAAGAGAAATTCAAGCCAAGATAATTTCTTTGGCCAATCTATAAAAAGTAGTTAGGTTACATATATCTAATAAATATGCACTTCTCTGACTTGCTCTCAATCTTGTTCCTCTTTTCCTTTACCAGATGTACATATGCTTCACAGTCAAACACTCTAACATAAGATATGTCTAGTTTCTTCCCGAGCAGTGCCTTAAATAGTGTATTATTTTTCAAGACTAATGTGGGAGACCCATTCTTCATATAGCATGCAGTAGCCACTGCAATTGCTAAACCTACACCACTTGGCATATTTATTGCCTTCTCCATGGGAGACCAATTAAACCTCTCTACCACCCCATTATGCTAAAGTGAATAGGGCATTGTCTTCAACCTTACAATGTTGCTGGTCGCACAAACTTGATTAAATTTCATTGAATAGAATTCTTATATGTTGTCAGTCCACAAAACTTACATTTTCTTATCAAATTGATTTTCCAACAAAGCGTGGAACCCTCAAAACATTTCAAACACGTCATCTTTCCTCTACAACAAATATATCCACAAATATCTGGGAAAAAAAATCTGTAAAAGAAACATAATATCTTGATTTTCCAAACTATGGCACAAGTATAGGACTAAAGACATCACTGTGAATCAAATCCATAATTCCCATAACTCTCCCTCATGTGGATTTAGAAGATACCTAACTTTGTTTCCTATATAGGCAATGTCCACAAAATCCGAGACCCATAGAATAGCTTGGAATCCACCCACTATCTTCATTGAGGTAAGAGTTATCAACCCTTTCTCACCGATAAGACCAAATCTGCCATAGCATTGAAAGATCTTTTTCCACTTGCTTTGAGATATAACTCTCACCACTCATCATTGTACTTCCCAATAACTTCCACAGTTTTCCATATTGTTCACCTTTGGAAATCACCATGGATCTACGGCTTGCATAAATACTTGTCGCTAGTAAAAGTAATCCTAGCATCTGCTATAGTTCTCGTGGAAATAAGATTCCTAGTAAGACTAGTAATATGCATCACATTCAAAATTCTTCATTGTCCCATCTTTCATCTTCAACTTCACCTTTCCACAACCAATAATATCAAGCATTGTGTCATCTTCCATTCACATTGCACCTCCCTAATGTAGCTCATAATAGTAAAACCAATCGCTATGAGGCATCATTTGGAAAGACACTCCGGTAATTGTCCATGTACTACAGTCACCCAGAGATAAATTGCAGATAAGATACATATTTCTCGTGCTTCTGTCATCATCCTTCGTTATGATAAGAGATGCCTCATCTCACTTCTCTAAACCCATACTTTTGCTTTTGCAATCCTTATTCAAGTATCTAGGTTTCTTACACTTCCAACATGTTATTTCTAATTGATCTCTTATTTTAGATCTTCCATTAGACTTATTCCTGCCACTAAATCCGGATTTAGATCATTCACTATTCCTTCCTCTATAGAAAGAGTCTCATTCCTTGCACTATTCAAACCTGCCTTAGCTCCTCAAACAATAGAATAGCTATAACGCCCTCAAAGGAAGTGCACTAACACCAGTGCCTATCAAAACAATTAATGCTCCCATGAATTCAGCAGTGAACACAACAAGATACAATTTTATCTTCCTATCTAGATTGACATCAATAGATTCAAGTTGCCCACAAATAGTATTAAATTCATTTAAGGGTGCAGAAAAACAAATTATCCTCACTCATCCAAAGGTTGTACAATCACTTATGTAGAAACTGCATGTTCACAAGCGACTTGCCCTAATAAAGGCTTCTCGGCTTTGTTCAAAGATCCTTCACCGTCTTCATAGAGATCATGTTCACCAAGACATAATCAACAAGACATAGCTAGATCAAGCTCTGCACCCTCCAACCACTACTATTCCACGCCTTTAATTCATTAGACACAGACTTGGACTCATTTGCCTTCTCCTTAGATTTTTCCTCAGGTTTAATTCATCAGACGTGCCACAAATCTCTATCCATGAGCGAAGCCTCCATCTACAATCTCCATAACTTGAAACCCTTTCCTCCGAACTTCTCTAATTTTATCTGTGCTTGACTAGCCGATGACATCCTCCCAAGATTAGATTTACTCCATATCACTCTTCACCAAGAAACCCTAACATTAAACCTTACTCCGGTACCAAATGTTATGATTCGGTACACAATGACAAGGAAATAGATTATTTAAAAATATAAAAGAGAATTCGAGACAAGGGATTTTATCTTGATTCACTCTTAAATTGGGGTTATGTCCAGTAGAGGAGTTTGGTATAATTAGCACCCCACACATCTCTATTGCATCCCTCAATTACAAAAAAAAAAAAAAAAAAGAGATTATATATACCTAGTAAATATTCATAAACCCGAGTAACTATCAATAAAATATAGGCTCAACTATAAATGCTATATTACCAAGCAAGTAAGGAAGCACAATGACCGCCAGGTCTGCCTTAATAAGCAACTTAACAACTTCTTGACCATATCCTTTCACGGCCATATGCAATTCATTTTGGCCTTTCGAATCACTCCCCCATCCCAATTGATTGTCTTTGCGGAGCAAGGATCAAACGACCTCTACATGCCCAAACCTTGCAGCTAGATACAATGCATTTTTATCCTTTTGAATTGAGAACTGTTTAAAAGCTGTCATCCTTTGACCGTAGCTGATCAACTACAGTAGCATGCTCTCTTGCAGCTACGGCCATAATGGGGCTTGTATTTAAGATGTCGGGAATCTTGATAATCTATAAGTATATGAACAAGGTCTGTAATAAAAAGGTTCATAGTACCACAAATGCGATTATTGGAATACCAAGACATTCAAGAAATTTACTTCTCATCCTTGCAGTCCTAATTGATATGACCATAGGTAGCCAGGATGGATGCATTTCACTATGAGTATTGATTCTACAAGGGCAACTCTGGTTAGTGCCGAGGGTGTCTACCATTTTTGACATCCGCATTGGCAAAAGTTCAGATTCAATGTTGTGGGAACTTTAAAACATGGTAGAGCATGATATATGGAAAGCCATCTATATTTGATTGAGCAATACAAGAAAATGTAAGCTTGTCGCTGAAACGATTTCATATGGGCAAGGCATCAGCCCATGATTAGCCAAAATGTTGGAAGATATAATGTACTGGTCCAGATTGTAATTGATCATCCTGAGATTGAGGTTGATTGGATAAATCAATCTTGGGATAGAATTGATTCCAACTGATTCACGTAGGAGATATTCTTTTCTTTATTGTTCATTTTATAATTTGTATTATATAATTAACTTTGTACATGTAAAAGACACCAGCAATAATGCAGAAAGTATTCAGCTGCTCCAATCTTCTCTTCTTCAATCCTCTCTTCTCATTTTCATTTTGTGTCATGGTATCAGAGTAGTCATTCTTTGGCCTAGCTTCCGCATACCCTTGATTGCCCTCCGATTCTTTGCTCCTTCATTATTTCCAAAAAAAAAAAAAACTGACTTACAAAACTAGGTTAGCGATCCGGTGTAAAAATCAGTTTTTGAACTCTATTAAACACGTTTTTCAAAAAAAAAAAAAGAAACTCCATTAAATACAAGAATTTTTCTTTATCCTTGCAAATTTTCCTTACCAATATCATGACCAAAGATTGTTCATCAAATTTGAAGGTCGGACTCCAGAGGAGTCAAATCTATAGGAAAATTCTCCAAAAGAGAACCAATCCACTGAAGAAACCGTGAATCAAGGGCAACCTATCATGGGCCAAACCACTTCAAGCCAACCCATGACAAACCAATCCATCCCGTGGTTGCCTGTTCAAGTTCCATCACCAGCCCAAATTACTGCATGGCCTTATCCAAAATCGAATCAGGTCTAGGATCCTTAAGAGTAGTGAACCAAGAAAATGGAAAACACACTTAGCCTAGTGGAGGCTTACCAACCATGACTGGACCAAGCCAAGCCCTTGGACCAAGCTAGTTTCATGCGGGTCAAATGCCCGAAATCGGGCATGTCGGTTTGGGAGCAAATCCCCTGCCAATCCTTCAACCTGGTTACATGATGTACCCATTTCCCACCGTTAGTGGTTGCCCAAAGCCCGGCGACCCATTGTTTACCTCCACTGCCAACGGGCTGAAGCTAAGACTAATCGCACGACAACTATCTTGCCCCAATAACTGCTTGATTTAATCGCAAGAGTTCCGACAAGCATTAGTGACCAAGGATAAATATGCCTTTCTTAATGGAACCATTATGGTTCCCTCTGATGGACGTCTAGCACAACATTGGAGAAAATGCAATCAACTTGTTCAACATGAATTGAAAATTGTATCACTCCAAAAATCGTGGCTAGACTTTGCTTGATAGAGGATTCAAAAAAGATGTGGAAAAATATTAATGAAATGTATGGAAAATTAGATCGGGCCAAGCTCTTATCACTAACTCAAGCACTCTCAATGTTAAAAGAAGGAAATATGTCAGTCACAACCATCTTCAACTAGCTTTTAGCCCTCTGGAATGAACTTGAGGCCACTCAAGAAAAACTCGAGGGACCATAATTGACTTTACACAGTACTGAGTTATGAGGTAGAAAGAAAAAGTGACATGATTTCTTTGGATTTTTAATGATACTTACCTACCATTTTCAATCACAGATCTTAGCCATGGATCCAATGCCATAATTTGGTCAGATCTACCAGCTTGCCGTTGAGCAGGAAAGCGAACACCTTCCTACGTTAGACTTCATCAAGACCAGAGAAGGGGTCTTGCTTACAAGTTAGATGAACACCCGATAGGAGCGTGTCATGGGGAAGGCGCACATGGAGAGGCAAGCAGCGCTAGAGTTCGAGGAATAGGACAATTGAAGCTTTAATAGAAGGAAAATAGACAATTTTGATCTGTCCATTAGATCGGATAGCTCACGAGCAGTTTTTTTCCCGTCTAGACCAGATGGCCCTCAAGATGCCACATGGACCCCTATCTTAAAGCCATCCAATGGCTCATCTTCTGCCACATCATTGCAAAGGACAAGTGGAACAAACTCAAAAGGGAAAGATAAACTATTATCTTACTATTATAAATCATCCATACCATACAATTGAGACTTGTTAGAAATTACATGGAAAGTCCGGAGAAAAAGAAAAAATAGAAAATGAATTCTCAATTTATCAGGTCATTGGGCAAGGTGCTAACAAATTCCACCAGCCAATTACTCATGACCAATACCAACAACTTATGAAGGCCTTGAGAAAATTATTCTGGAAAAAAAAAACGAAGTTTCTCAAGCACTTCTTATTGCCTGAATTCCATTTCTAATGATGCATGTATAATTGATTTAGGTACTAGTGACCACATTAAAGTTTCCTTTCACATGTCTATAAATATCTAAACTCAATCATTTAAATATGTTTTCCAAATGAAAACGTCACACATGTCACAAATATTGACACTATAATCCTCAGTTCCCATATCACCCTCCAAAATGTCCTTTACGTTCATGATTTCCACTTCAAACTCATTTGTTTCCAACATATGTGAGGACAATTCTTGTTGGGTTTTCTTCTACTCCAATAAGTGTCTTTTCCAGGCACTTTCGATTGGCAAACTGATAAGTTTAGGTAGTGTCTCACAAATGCTATACTTCTAGACTAGCTTTCTTGAAAGTTTTGATTTATCATGTTTATCATTGAATAATCAATCATTGTGTAACACTACCACCAATGATAAAGTTTTACTTTCTCATTAGCGATTGAGTCATAGTGCTTCTTTCCTATATCCTCAATGTCAAATTTTTCCTTTAGCAAAGCAATCACACGCGCCTTTTCCCACTAGTAATCTTGTGCCACAAATATTCTTTCACTAATTCATGTCCATGTTTGGGGCCCTATCATAAGCCCACGTCATGATGGCATTCGGAATGATGATGGAAAGGAGTTCCTTAATCATGAATGTGTAGCGCTTTTTTCTGTTGGTGGAATTTTACATGAGAGTTCCTACATATATAAACCGTTGCAAAATAGGATTTTCGAACATAAGCACCGTCATCTCCTAGAAATCGCATGTGCTCTTAAGTTCCAAATTTCTATTCCAAAAAAATTTTGGGTGATTATGTGGTCACGGTAGCATATTTGATCAATCGCATGCTAACTCGAGTTCTTAGTTAACGAACTCCCTTTGAATTGCTTTGTGGGAAGAAATAAGATATTCATCATCTAAAAGTCTTCAATTGCTTGTGCTACATTACTACTTTGGATCCTCGGGACAAAAGGGGTTCTCACAGACATCAATGCATATTCATAGGGTATCCAACTCTTCAATAGAGATATCATGTTTTTGAGCCATCTATAGGTAATTTCTTTGTGAGCAAAGATATGTTTTCCATGAAGACATATTTCCTTTTCAAGAAGAGGCTTCTTTGTCCAAGCATTTTGGCCAATTGAACAATTATCAATGGTTCTTATCTGAGGAGGATTTATTTTTCTAATCCTCAATACATTCTTATTCCTCCTCCAGCTCATCCAACGATGACTCCAAGAATGGAAACTGCTAATGATCATTCAATGCCGGAACAATTGATCAAGCAATCGGCCACAATTCCAGCCGAAGATTCTCCAACTCCGGCTCGTTCCACAATTAATGATGTTGCACCTGTTCAACCTACAAAAAATCAACGTGGTCAACCCCGTCACTCAGGCCGCACTATTTGGCCACCCCATCGGCTATAATTGGAGCATATGTGTTGTATAAGTCATCTCAAAGGAAAGAGAACCTTCTTCCGACAACGGAGCAACCACTATTCTAGGTTGGCAAAGGGTCATGGAAGCAGAATTACGAGCATTAATGGAAAATAAGACTTGGGATATTGTTCCCTTACCACCTAATCGTAAACCATGGTTGCAAATGGGTTTACAAGATAAAAAAAACAGGGCTGATGTTTCCATTGAGAGATATAAAGCTCTTTTTTAGTAGCTAAAGGCTTCACACAATGAGAAGACTTCGACTACCATGAAATTTTATCTCTTGTAGCGAAAGATGTCATTGTTCGTTCATTTCTATCAATTGTTACCTTTCGTGAATGGGCACTACATCATTAAATGTCCATGATGCTTTTCTTCATGGTGATCTCCATGAAGAAATATATATATGAATCTCCTATAGGGTTTATAGAGATAGACGAGTCTAGAGTATCTCGTCTCTATAAATCCCTTATGATCTCAAAAAAGCTTCCTAACAGTGGTATACTAAATTTAGTACCGCACTCACTATAGCCAATTTCATTCAATCCAAACATGATTATGCTTTATTTACATGGACAAAAGATACGTCATCTATTCACCTGATGATATATGTTGATAACTATCATGGGAAATGATGAATCCGCGATCAAGAATGCACTCCACTTTTCACATTGAAGATTTGAAATCATTCAAATGTTTCCTTAGGATTAAGACTGCCCAATCAGATATAGGGATATCTCTTAGCCAACGAAAATTTGTTTTAGAAATTATATTAGAGACAAATCTATCGAGATGCAACCCAGCTGTTATCCCCATCAATCAAAATGTCAATATAACCACAGTTGACTATGTTGTGAGACTATTATCTCAAGACAATGTTCAACGGGTCATCATCAAGCTATCAAAAACTTGTTGGGAAGCAGTCTCACCATGACTGGACCTTATATACATATCATGTAGTGCAAACTTACTTAGTTTATGCATAGTTCAAAACAATCCCATATGGATGCAACTCTAGAAGTCATGAAGTACTTGTTGACACCTAATTTTGGAAAAAAATAAAATTGCATTTTAGAACAAATAAATGAAAAAAAAATGGAAAAAAAAAAGGGAAAATTGATTTGATTGATTATGCATAGAAGATTGAAATTCTGATGAGTATTCATATTTTGACAAATGCAAAAATAATTCAAAAATTAGGTGAATAAAGAGCAAGGATTTCGATAAAATGGAAGAAATCAAGTAAGATCGAGCTGATTGAGAAATCACGTTCCAATTTACAGGCTTGATTTAATGCAACGGAAGATTGAAACTTGAAAGTTGCCATGGAAAGCGGCCATCTAGAAATCACTATAAAATGGAGACATAATTTTCGTGCAAAGTGGGAGGGGGGTGATTTTCGAAAAAATTGAGAGCGAATTCGAAGAGCAGAAAAAAATTCGTGCATAAGAGAGTTTTGAAAAAAAAAATACAAAAAAAAAAAAGGAAGGAAAATTCTTTTCTTTTTGGGTGAAAAGCTACATTTGCAGAAAGGGGATAGCAGCAGAGAGAGCTCGTGTGAGGGGACGTGCTGCAGCAGGAAAAAAAAGAAAAAAAAAAAAGAAAAAGAAGATGAGGCACTGTTCATCTTCCCCGCGAGGCTCCTGCCGGTGATCGCTGTTGCTGACCGCGCCCCCACCGTCTCGCGCCTCACCGCGCCTCCGCCACCGCCGCACTGTCAGCTTGCCCGACGTCCATACGACCCAGCGCCGACGCCTGCACCAGCAACCCGCGCAGTCTCCGCCGCACCTCAGCCAGTGCCGATCCACTCACTGTTGCCAACATCGCCGCCCAGCGACCCGCGGTCTAGCTCCGCCTCCACCGCTGCTCCGAGATTGAACCCCTCACCGTCGCTGTCTGCCAGCTCCCGCCGGAGTCCCGACCCAGGCCACCGTGCGTCCGGCGCCCATCAACGCTGCAGCAAACCCCCTTTTCCTTTAGGTAGTTTAGCTTTTTATTTTATCTATTTAAGTTGTAATATTTGATGTCAATAAATTTTGTAGGTGATTTTGTCTGGAATTACTGTAATTATTAATTTAATTCGAGAGACATCGGATTAATTTTTTAATTATATTAATTTTGGATTTTTTGGTAGAAATTTAATTATTAAATCATTATAATTATTAATTTGATCCGTAAGATTTTGGATTAGATTTTTAATTATTTTGATCTCTTTTTGTCGTGATAACTAGGGTTAGGATAATCGTTAATTTGACATGTGAGACAACATGTTTATTTTTTTCGATTATTTTAATCCTTTATTTTGTTGATAGTTTAGATTTAATATTTATTTAATAATTAATTATCTTTTATAAAAAACTAAAAAATTAGAAAATCAAAAATCAAAATTCTGCATAAGCTATCTTACCTTTACCAAAAAAAATAATCTGCATAAGCATATACGTTTAGTAAATCAAACATGTAGGTTTAATAAATTAGAAATTTTTTAGGATTACATTTTTAGGATTGCATCAATAAAATATGTTAGGGTTGAACCTAAATAACTTTTTTTTTTTAAATAGGGTTTTAGATAATGTTCTCACATCTCAAATATCATTTTTCTAAAAAAATATTTTTCTAAGATAGGATAGGGTTGAAGTCAAATTAATCCCTAGGATAAATTAGAAAATTATCCTTTTTAGATAATTTAATTAGGGTTTTTATTAATTCTGAATTTCAATAAAAAAAATACAAAAATACTAGGTGCATGTTAACTAGTTCGCATAATAGGATCCTTTAATAAGAATTTGTTCATTAGTGAAGTTAGGTCATGAGGTGCACAATAACTAGTTTGCATAATAGGCCCATTTAATTAGAATTTGCATGTTAATAAGATTGAGTCATTTAATTAAAAAATGCATTTTTTATAAAAGAATTCTAATTTTCAAGAAAACCCAAAAAAAATTATTTACTTTGTATGATGCAATTTATTGATTGAAATGTTTGAGCATCCGTGTGGTTACCTTTTTGCATAATAGTAATTTAGGTTAAAATAAATCCAAGTTGTCTGAAATTTTTTTTTGAAATTAAAAAGAAATGGTACCGAAAGAGCATTAGATAAATCTAATGTAACCAAGTTCCCGTACCCTTAGTCTCTGGTTCGTAGGAGTAAAATAATATTCCTATTATTTTACTTAGGTGTCTAATCGACTTACCATAAACCGATTAGTGGAGACTCTTAGTTAATAATCTTTTGCATGTTAAATATTTGAACTTTAAGTCACGAATTTATATGGCCTTGGGAGAGCCCGAGCTAAGTTGAAAGATTTAATAGTCCATTAACCTAGTTTTAGGTGGTGCACCTGAAAAATAGGTCGCAACAGTACTTGAAGAAATGTCTG
Source organism: Eucalyptus polyanthemos subsp. polyanthemos (assembly GCA_017140185.1). Classification (NCBI taxonomy): domain Eukaryota; kingdom Viridiplantae; phylum Streptophyta; class Magnoliopsida; order Myrtales; family Myrtaceae; genus Eucalyptus; species Eucalyptus polyanthemos. The sequence continues at coordinate 17,950,968 of CM029466.1, forward strand.
AGATTTGGGATACTTCTATCTCGAAGATGTAATATAGAGATGACAGTCTATTGTGATGCGGATTATGCAACTTGCCCCACGAGTTGATGATCCATTACTGGACTCTATATCAAATTTGGGGCATTGTTACTTTCATGGAAAACAAAGAAACAATTTACCGTATCCTGTCATTAGCTGAAGCTAAATATCGAGCCATGGCTAAAACTGTCTATGAAATAGTATCAATACAAGGTCTACTTATGGACCTTGGGGTCCAAGTTAAGGGGCCGACTTAGCTATTTTCCGACAATGATGCAGCGGTCAAAGTTGCGACGAATCCAATAGTACATGAAAGAACAAAAGATATAGAAGTTGATTTATCAGTTCACTCGAGACAACATCCAAGAAGGGATCACTAAGCATTCGTGTCAAAGACAACATACAAATCTACTGAGCAAGTTGGGCTTCTTAAATATATATAGGCCGTCAACTTAAGGGGGAGTGTTGGAAGATATGCTCTTCTTGTCCAAATTATAATTGATCATCCTGAATTTATGGTGATTGGATAAATCAATATTGGGATAGAATTGATTTCAATTGGTTCTCGTACGAGATATTCTTTCCATTATTGTTCATATTACTTGTATTATATAATGAACTTTGTACATTTAAAGATACAAGCAAGAATACAGAAATTATTCAGCTTCTCCCATCTTCTGTTATTCTTCGATCCTCTCTTCACACTTTCATTTTGTGTCCCAAAAGACTTGAGCCATAGCCACTCATCATGTAACGACCTAAATGTGATGTTAATGACAGAAGAATGTTTCCATGGTTTTGGTCGATCTTCACATTTATTTAGTATAATGCGATGGCAAACATCAGTCTTTAAACAAGAATATCAAAACCAAACAATAGAAAGACCGAGCAAGTTATCAGTAATCAGGACATGAGGGAACAAACTGTCTATTACAATTCGCTGAAGGACCAATCGAAGCCGGCCTTGGACGGTGTAGTTCAAGGTAACTTCCATGCTTGGTGAACACATATTCTGTCCCAAAAGCTACACACCAATACTCGAGAAGGCTAATCCCTAATCGGTTGAATTGAGGTAACCTCAAGTTCTACACACCAACACTCGACAAGGCTAATCCCTTATCGGTCGAATTGAGGTAACCTCAAGTTCAATGACTGATAATTATTCGACTATACAAACTAGACGCCAGAGCCAAAACTTGAATAAATTAAAATTTGTAAACCTTAGGAATTAATCACTTGCTTGTCCACGAGCAGCGGCAATGTACAAGGGAGTCGAACCGTCGATACTCTTCCTCATAACCCGTTGTCCAATCAAATACTTAAGCAGTTCCTTCACGACACACACATTCCCTCTCTTCGCCGCCAGGAACATCGCTGTCTCTCCCGATTCGTTTGCTTCATCCACCGAGTACAGAGGAGCTACAGTCACTTCCCCGCTCACCGAACGGGTTAGCTGTTGGCAGTCGGTTTCGGAAACGATCAGCCTCACAGCAGCGACATCAACCTGCCCCACGGCCAAGGGCAACTCCACGTTGTGCTGCTGCACCACCATGTTCTTCGCCTGAGATTGACAGAACCGCATGGTTGCGGCCAAGTTCGACAGTGGCAGAGCCTCTCTCTAAGTCCCGTTGAAATCGTGGAAATCATGGCAAGCACACCAATCACTCGTTAGCTAAGGATAAGGAACTTGACAGGACTCAAGAGAGCATAATGGTAATGGGAACGAACGTATGGTCAGAACGGAGTTGACGCTGTCCGAATGGAGTCGCCATTGCAAAGAAAATGAAGGGACAGGAACTGAGGAAGTCAGTGCAAGGAGCGCAAACATGGAATCGCAGACGATGTGGACGTCTAGGATTCATAGATATGGATTTATAAGTACATTGATGAATAGAGGAACGAAGAGATAATCAATGGTGATGCCAAACCGTTTTGGACACTGGTGGCAGCCCTAAAAATGATATTAAAAAATACTATAATTAATCGATTCAACCGAAGTCGTGATCGGTAACATTTAGGAGAATCTGAGTCGAAGTATGAGCGCCGCCCCGAAAGAGGAATCGTCTGCGCTTGCTTGGCAATTTACTCACCGCGTAGGTAAAACAACCTAATGCCTTACCCTAGATTGGTCGAGAGAGTATCCAGCTTGTGTTGCTACATATATGACATTGGGCTAACAAGAAAACAGTCTTTCAAATTTATCAATTTAAAAATTATCTGGGGGCAAATATTTGGGGTTAAAATTACGGCCCGATAACAAAGGGAAAATTGTCCAAAAAGTCATAATTTGTTGCACCATTGCTGATTTAATTCTAAACATTTCAATTTGCCAAATCGAATACTAAACCATTTCACAATTTTCCAATTGAGATCATCCAAACAAAATTGACCAAAAATTGTTGATGTGGACACTAGTCGTCCTACATGGCACAACCGGCATTGATGTGGACAATTTTTAATAATATTTTAATATTTTTAAAGAATTTTAATTTTTTAATTTTCTTTGTTTTTTCTTGTGTTTTTTTTTTTTCCTCAGCTAGTGAGGGTCACTAGCAACGTCGGCAAGTGAAGGCTTTGGACGAGGCCCTTCACGGCCCCACTAGCCATGGGCAAGGCCTAAGTGGCCAACAAGGGTCATCGGTGATCCTCACTGACTAAGGTAAAAAAACACTGTAAAAAGGAAAATTTTAAAAAATTATTAATAATTATCAATGTCAACGCCGGTCGTGCTATGTATGATGGTCAGCATCTACATCATCAATCTCTAGCTAGAATTGGCCAAATGGACTCAATTAGAATAATGTAAAAATGTTTAAGACTTCATTTGCTACAGTCTTAGGACTGCATTCGCAAAAGTATAATAAGTTTATAACTTTTTGAACAATTTTCCAATTATCAAATAAGGCCTAGTCTAGAATTGTACGAAACACATATTCTCCTAGAGATCCATCTTTTTTCATTACTGTCAGAAATCGCCGAGGTGGCGATATGACACGTGGGACATCTAACAATGATTAGACCGGCACATCGACAATTTCCAATAAAAATTGGTGGGAGTGACTAATATTGAGATTTCACTAAAGATTTGAGACTTAATTGCTTAGATAATAAAGTTTATGACTAAATTGACATCCGCATAATGGATTTATTGATTGATTGGCTCATTTTGCTGATTAACTTACATTTCGCCAAATTTATTTGGATAACACTCGATTTTTGCTTTTGATTTGAGCTGTTGAATTGAATGGTCATAGTAGGATCCACAATTTTTTAGATATCGATCACTCCATCCCCTGATGGATCGAATCCAGGCAAGAATTCGAATAGAAAATCATTGATTTACATATTAGAACTACTATGAGGGATCGACGAATCCACTAACTCCCCCAACAATCATTTATTAGAACCTGTTAGTCATGTGTTAAGAGTTATATAGAGTTGTTTTGGGCTATAATTACATCCCATTATTAAATAAGGCCCAATCCATAGTTGTACAGAAAAGGAGACGAGACAAGCTCGAATTACTGAGTGCGGACTTACGACTTAAGGTAAATTATGTCAATTAGGGTGTGTTTGTTTAACAGAAAATGAAATATTTGAATTATTGCTTATAAAAATGAATGAATAAAAAAAATTAATTGTTCACAAAAATGTTATAAACATAAAAGCGTTATTGATATTGAAAGTAATTTTTTATTGAGTAACTATTTCAAATGATACAAATAGCTATATTTATGAACATGTTTTTCAAGTTATTTATTTTTCGCAAAGCAAATGAACAAAAACGTGAGAATTACTTATTCCAAGAGTTTAAGGCACTAAAAAGACGAGGAAGCAAGCAGTTGTCCAAGTCGAAGAGGTCGAAGATGAGTTATCTCATCATGGGATCTTTGTGGTGATGCATTGAAGGTGGTGGAGATTGTGGAGGAAATTAGAACATGGTCTGCTAGTTAACCGAATTTGTATGATGGGCATTCTTCGTGCAATAGATTGATGGACTGAAGAATTTGCACCACGACCAGCATCAATGAGATGGCGTCTTCAGGATTACGCACGCGCCCGCAACAAACATCCTTTATAAGAATTTATCTGTTGGCATTGCTTTGTGCTTGTGTGAGGAACCGCAGAGCCATCAGTCGTCCTCCATTCCTTTGGAGTTACAGAGTTTGATGAGAAAAAATTGGCTTGAGACAGCCCATAAAATATTCTCTAGTGCTCAAGTAGCTAAGAGATTCCTAGTGGATATGCTTAGTACAACAAGCTGTCTAGTGAATTGATTCCCATCGACACAAATTATACCTATAGAGAGATGGAGCCTGTAGAGTCAACAATTGCTATACCTATTAAGTTTGACAAGTGGATGGTCAATCTTCTGAAAAATATGGATGTAATGGTGGTTTTGCTCTATCCATGATGGATGATATGGTATTTAAGAATCCTTGTCGAGTGGTTAAAGCTACAAGTAGTGCTCGTATTTTGATGAGGTCAACGGTTATGGCAAAGTTTTATTGTAACTTGGACTTGAAAGATCTTTATGGCAGTTGAGCCCATAAGGGTTGGTAGGGGAGCAGCGATGAAGTTAGGAAACCAACAAAGCGTTTGTGACTTGGACTCAAAAATTGAGTCAATGTAGAGATTGTTAAAAATATGTTTCTAATTTGAGCTTAAAAGGAAAATTTTATAATTCAAATAGGTTTCCTAATTTGAGTTGATTTTCTACTCTAAGGGGAGTTTAATTTGGATCCAAGTCTCTTCTATATATGAAGTGAGTTTTCTTCATGAAGAACATCCAAAAGAAATTTTGTGCTCGTGAATTATATCCCAAGTATTTGAAATTATGAAGATCTTACTGGGAAAAATATGATCAATCGAAAATAATAATGGGATTGAACTTTGAGACATGGTAATACTCTTTTAAATGAATTATTTGCCCAACAACATTGCTAACGATTACTGGTAAAAATCCTCCATGATACAACAAATTCTCAATAAGAATATTAGATAGCAACTTTAGTATTTCTCCAAGAATCCTCAAAGGAAACAATTGAAAAACATAGTTGTATATTTTTTAGAACGAAGAATTGAAAAAAGTGAAAAATTGAGTCGTGAAATTATGAATATATATCAGTCCTTTTAGAAGGGAATGCAACCTTTCAAGAGATTTTATGTCCAAACAAATATGTTCTGAAAAAAACATATTGAAAATTCTGAATAAAAAATAATAATAAAATAATTTTTTCAATTCCGAATTTCATAATTTATGAAAATTTGCAACCTTTTAAGGAGGAGTTATGTCCAAATAGACACAACTCTCTAAATATTAGGAGGTTATGCTTGAACAAACATAACTTTCCAAAGGTAGGAAGAGCATCTAATAACAATTAGGCAAAAATTAGAATAGAATTACAAAGTTAAATAATAATATTAAAAAAAAAAAAAAAAAAAAAAACATCATACTCTATTGCGTACAATCACACTTTTCAATAGTACACATAGGTCATTTTATGAATTCAGATTTCAACAAATAAATAAAGATCAGTGCCAATTATGATCAGTGAGCACGCAAAGTGCACTTAATAATTGTGCATTATTCATGTACGCAAATATTGTTGGTCTAGCCCACTTAGTCTAATGTTTTTGGGGTCTAAATTGTCATTGCTCTCTATGTGAAGATCCTCCAAATAAGGAGGATGATAGGCCACCAAGAAGCAGAAATAGGCAGAAGGACATACTCTACCAGAGGTACCTAGATGGAGACCCTAATCTTGGGCCACTGGGTGAAAATGGAGGAAGATAAGAATGCGTGGAATCATATGGACCACCTAAACCATTTACTCTTTTATCCTCTCTAGAACCATGTAAATCACCTTCACCACCGCCTTGGCCTCAAGCAAAAACCCTTTTCCGTGAAGCCAAGAACAACAACCCAATATTCATCACTGCATCAGTTTGTAAAATACGTTTTCTTATAGAAGGAATCTTTAGAGGGGAAGATGCTACGGTACTGACTTGCAACTGCACACTTATATAGTGGCCCACATACTTCTAACTTTCCTATTTAAGACAAAGAAAAGCATAAATTTATTTGTTTAACAAACAAACAACCAACAAATCTCTTGTTAAGATTTTGCATATTTCCTTTGTGAGATTAAATCATTTCATGGAAAATTGTGAGAACTAAATACTATATGAGTTTTTGGGTATAATTAAGGGCAAAAAATTCTGAGAGTATCTGAATTATTCAAGTCCGGTTATAATCTCTATTGCATTTCTTGATTTATAGTATAATTTTGGACTGCTCTTCCTATGAATGTAGATCACACCAACCAAAATCACGTCAATTTGATATACCATTTATCCTCATATTCTATTGATTCTATTATTCGATTGCTTGCTTTTCCACAATAAGAGCTAGGGTGTTGACAAGCTCCAATGCCACCTAATGACTAGGGCGGACCATCGTGACATGGTTCCTGACGAAGGATCCTCAAGTCTATGCGGCATAAGCTTCTATATTTGATAATATATTGTATCAAAGTTCTTTTTAGTCGGAATTTTGCGTCGAAGTTAAAGAGGCACTATTACCCGTCGTTACCAGGTGATTGCCAAACACTTCAGAAAAGTCGCGATCATCCTCTTCGCAATTATAGCTGCTCTATTAAAGTTAATTGGGAGTCATATACATGATTGTTTCAAGATATGGCCCCAGTCAACGCAGCAATATTAATGCTGCTACCTGTTGCCACTTTGACAAGTCAAAGACATGCGCGACATACAAGATAATTTTTCAGTCGTAAACCGAACTGGGGTTGACCAAGATAATTTTCCAGGGCTGACAGAACTTAAAGGTCTTGTCCGGTCACGTCCTTTGATTGGTAAGATGTAACATCCAAGCTTAGCAAAAAGTCATAACTAGTCCATTTTCTTCTTTAAAAACCTCTGTTATGCGGGACCTCCATGTCCGTTGCTGAAGTGAGTGATGGAAACCCAACTACTGATTAACGGGATGAAAGGGAAAGCATATCCAACTGATCTAATCAGAGCAGAAGAAGCAAGCATAAACATCGCATACCCTATAGTCACAGACCATGTATGATCATTCAACAGAAGAAGTCCCATGGCATATCACTCCAACGATAGGGAAATGGCAATTCATTTTATTTCCATCCACCTTTGAAAAGACAAAAAGAAGAAAGTTACTTTGACAATCGAGACGAATCAAGGGTCTCTGAGTCCAACTTACAATTACAGAATCATTTGGAACTGTCTACTTGGTATTTGATAAATAATTCTTGTTCAATAAAAGCCAAGAAACAGATAAAAGGAAAAGCCAAAACCAGCAATAGTCCAATTACCTTTGATTGTTCATATGATGGCAAATGCGCACACACCGCCCGATCAACGCACCATCCTCTGGACTTCGTCGAACCGGACGAAGTTGAGGAACTCATCATAGATCCACCCGAACTTGTCCATGAAAGAGGTGTCGGCGCTGACCCTCGGGTAATTCTCCAGGCTGTCCTCCCACACGTTCGGTCTTTCAAGGTCCCTCATCACCTCCCACACGCACGTGTTGCTTTTGAACCCGGCCCCGAGGCTTATCATCAGCACCTTGTCCCCTCTCTTCAGCCGCTTCTTCGCCTCCATATAAGCCAGCACGTACCAATTCCCACCCGCTGACGTGTTCCCGAACCGGTGCAGCGCCATCCTCGACGGCTCAAGGTCGTAGTCGCTCAAATTCAACCCCTTCCCGACGGTGTCGATCACCGCCTTTCCTCCTGGGTGGACACAGAAGTGGTCGATCCCAGACCTGAGGTTCAAGTTGAGGCTTGGGCCGCCACTGACCTTCCGATTCTTTCTATTGGCCAACGGGTTGTTCGCAAGGGCGTTGGCTAGCTTGTAACGGACAAGCTCGCGGACAGGGAGGACCTGTGGAAGCAGGATCCGGAGGTTTGCCTCAAGGGCCTGCCCAGCGGCCTTGACAAGGTATTTTGTGAGGCGGAACCCCTGGTGGCCCTTCCCGTCCTCCTCTTGAATGCAGCAGCCGTAGGACTCGTCGTGCGAACCATGGTGGATGCGGACGGAGCGGCCGAGCTTCATGATGGCCCCGTCCTTGGCCCGGTTCCTGTCGTTGGTGAGGAGCACGGCACAGCCGCCCATGCGGAAGAGGCAGTTGGATATGATCATGGACTTCTCCTTGCCGCAATACCAGTGGGAGCCCATGCTCTCGGTGCTGACGACGAGGGCGAGCGCGTTGTCCTTGGTTTTGAAGAGCTCTTGGACCAGGTGGATCGCGACTAGGCTCGCGCTACAGCCCATGCCTGCGCGAGTCGGTTTAGGCATTTGGAAGGAGAGGGAAAAGAAACATTGACTCATAAACAAGAACATCGTTAAAGAATCAAAATCCCATTGAATAATTAAATTGATTTTTTATCTATCTAAACTAGAGTTTGTAAAATTATGTCTACTTCTTTTGTCTTTCAAATTTATTTTTGTCGATTTGTTTATCTATCTATTTATAAATCTACTATACTCATGGATTGTATGGCGAGAAATAAACAATCTCACATCAGATAGATCTACATGAACAAAATTAACTCAAATAATGTTCGGGCCTCGACTTGGGCTCTAATCATAAAGTAAGAAAACTCTTATCAATTATCCCAACAAACCAATAATATTGGAACTTGATTTAACAACTGTGTTAACTACGTATATTGTTCTCCTCAACGAAGCATGTCCAAATGAGGGAACGGTGTTTTTGCTTAAACAGTAGCTAAAAAGAGACCCTTAGCTGTTCACATCAGGCATATAAAAATTGCAAAGATAATGATGGGAGATTTAGACATATAAACATGCCTTCGTTTGGGCACAAAATCCGTTAAACTAGATTCAACCAAATTGATTCGGGTCCTTTTCATTTTTGAGTTTAGAGTCATTAGGCGTTTCCTATCTACTGTGTTTTTGGAGTCAAACCATCCCCAGTACCTGCTAGATTGAAGGTCTTGATGTTGTCCCTGAGCTTGAAGTGGTTCACGATCCTTGACGTGAGGGACGGTGCCGGCGAGAACAGCGACACATTGACGATGAGGATATCGATCTCGGATGGCGCCACCCCAGTGCTGGCGAACACCTTGCTGACCGTCTGCTGGAACACCTCGTCGAGCTCCAGGTGGGCCTCGGACAGGGTCGGGGTCTCCTCGTGACCCTCAAGCACAAGCCTCGGCCCATAGGTGTCCTCACCGATCCCAGACCGGGCCATCGTCTTGAGCAAGAACCGGTAGTCCTCAAGGTCGAGGTTCTTGTTGCGGAGGATGATGCGGGCGCACTCGTCCGTGCTGAGCTTCGTGTCCTCTGGGGCCTTGTAGCACTCGTACCCAAGCATGTAGCAGCACTGGCTGTGGCGGCGGAGGAGGCCACGGACGAGGCTGAGCATGGCATAGGACACCGCAAAGATGTACATTGCTGCAAGGACTGTGATCTCCATTGGAGTGAACTCTAGAGAGAGAGAGAGAGAGAGAGAGAGAGAGAGAGAGAGAGAGTTCACTAACGCTTTATGTCTTGGGGTTACGTTCTGTGTTAGCATTGGGTTTCCCCATTTATATTCACGCGAACCCTAGGTGGTGTTCATTCTAGCTACCTACAACAACGGTTACCAACTTTGGCTAATGATGTCATAATAGAAGCGGTTACCAAAACCCGTTTAATGTTTTCTGGACGATTCTGAGGCTCATAATGATGAATTCTATCTACCAACAAGAACTTCAGCGGCTCCTGGCTCGACTTTCATCGGTGTCCTCCCATCAGTTCCTAACCAGGTCCTGTTGTTTCTGGCAATGGTTTTCCCTCCCATGCGTTGCACTCGTGCCATTTATGATCTCTTCAAGGAGGCGCAAAGAAGAAATCCAAGAATAGAAGCGATGCATGATCAATTGTCATTGTTTTAGTATGTGAAAATGAGTCGAATATTGCCTACAACAAGCGCTTTCGTTCTTCGTTACTGCTTGGGGATATGAGTGCAAAAGCCTGACTATTTCGACAGTCAATCCCACGAATCGATTAGGCCCAAATATTCAAGATATACAAGCGGTCCTTATCAAGAGCAATATGCATATAATTGGTGAAATCTACATAGGTGACCACCTGATTCTGGAATGGAAATTCACCGATGCTCCTACCGACTGCGCCAACCCTGAGGGACTCGAACTTTCAATTTCTTATCCTCAGAGTCCAGGGAAAAGAATAGATTTGGGAGGAAAGAAAATTGTTCGAAAGCCCTACGTTGTCCAATTTTAGTGGTGTTCATAGCAAATATATGTTCTTATTTTTTGGAAAAGGAAATGTTCAATGTCGTGAAAGTTTCTAACTAAACCACATAAATCGTTTTATGCATATGAGGAAGACCAATTCGGGTGTATTCCTTTTCTATTTCCTACATTTCTTGTTTAATCTCCTTATCAATATGAAAAGAAGGAATGATTGGGTAAAGAGCTTTACTAGCATAACAGTTGTTGGGCACTATGAGAATTACAGTTTCTTATAAGCTGCAAATTTTTTAAGAAATAAATCCCATAAAAATTTATAGTTATTTGTTATTTAATTTTTTGTAATGCAAAATAGGATATTATTCTCATAATAGACTTAAAACTATCACCCAATCATTTATCTAGTATTTAATCGACTATAAGAAAGACGGTTTATTCTGAATTACAAAAAATCAAATAATTATAAATTATTGTGGGGTTCACTCCTTCAAAAAATCATGATTCATAATAAGTTATAATTCTCAACTATTATACTAATAGAACTCTATGGGAAGTTAGTGAATGCAAAGTCAAACGAGCAATTAATAACGAAGAAAATGGGAGTGGGAAAACACGTAGACTGACTAAATATTGGTCTCCCCATTTGAAATGGTCAATTTAGGTTTGCAGACTTAGAATAAAAAAAGAAACAGAAAAGCTCTTAGAACAATAAAGGAAAGGTATTTGATAAGACCCCCAAGTTGGTAGATCGGGTGGCGACAACATATTTCCAGCTCAAAAATTTAAAAATCATTGCTTCATAACCCACTAATTATGCATAAGCTGATTTTGGTTAGGGTTAGCCAACCAAAGATCCAGTCTTAATTCATTAATTGGAGTTACAGAGTGGTCCATAGGATCTCAATTACCCGGGTCTCTACGTTCATGGCTCTGAGTCATATAAAAAGAATAATTAAAGAGAGATTGATTTGACCACATCAGTGCACGTGAAGAATTCAAAGATATGCCTTTGCATAGATTATTGCTTATCTGGCATGCTGATCAGCATGTGGCCTTAGATCGAATCACTCATGACCATTGGCAACATCTTAAGATAGCAAACACTAAATAGAAATCTTGAGAATAAGTAAGAGTCATGAGGGGACAAAAAAAAATTGAGGAACTCTTTTCCTCAAGAGTCTCACACGACATAAAAGTTGAGATCAAACTTTTGCTACTCTTATTGGTCGTCTCATGCATACGTAGTATGAAATACGTATTACGGTATTAACTCATTTCCCATGGAGCGTATGTCTACACCTTTCAATACCGTACAGATGATAGTTCAGACATACCCAATGTCTAACTTGAGTTCACGTATCTACTCATTCACAAAATTCATCAAAACTCACATCTGGCATCTTAGACAGATAAAGTAAAATATGTGAGGTATTTTACTTTCGGACATAGTAAGTATTATATCATCATCTTAGCACTTAGTTAAGGCGACATACGTGTTTTAAGCTTGAGCTCTCGATTATCACCTAGATAATAAGCTTTAAAATAGTCTCATCTCTATTTATCACACAGTAAATAGAGGCGATTACCCGTGTGAGTGGGCTAATCTTATATTTGTCCGACATACTTCTCAACTTAAAGTAATACACTAAGTATTAAGATGCATAAAGATCAAACAAAAATTCATAGGCATTAATGATGAAAACACAAATTCATCAAATGTGAACACTTAGGGAAATTACAATATTCAGTACATTAGTCTCTACGCAATCCTAGAGATTTCATATGGCCATAAAACACATATCTAGGTATTGGTTTTATCATAAGATCTGCTACCATTCTATGCATAGTATGTACTCTAAGTTCACATCTTTTCGTGCAACCATATCCTTGACAAGATTATACTTGGTATCTATATGTTTGGTCTTGCCATGATATTTTGGATTTTTGGTGTACACTTTTGCTGCTTAGCTATCATAGTTAACCAACAATTGATCTGCAGCACTTCCAATAACACCTATATGATCCAAAAATCTCTTAAGCCAAACACTTTCTTACACTGCTGCTGATAATGCCACGAACTCAACTTACATCGTGGACAAGGCTATACAGTTTTGTTTCTTACTGCTCCAACATATGGCGCCATTATTCAGTAAGAAAACAAACCTAGAGGTAGATTTTCTTTCATCTAAACCTCCTCCCCAATCAGTATCACAATAGCCTTTGAGTTGCAGATCATTTCCTTAATAACTCAACGTATAATTAGCAGTCCCCTTTAGATACCTTAGTATTCTCTTAACGGCTTTCCAATGTGCTTGACCTGGATTGGATTGGTATCTACTCACCATTCCAACTACTAAAACATATGTCAGGTCTTATACACATCATAGCATACATCAAGCTCCCAACAGCACTAGCATAAGGAACATATTTCATTTGTTCCTTCTCTTGTGAAGTCCTTGGACACAGACTATGGCTCAATCCTTCACATTTTGCAATAGGAGTATCTATGGGTTTACAATCTTGAAATCTTAACCCCAAGAATGTATGCAACATTACCCATGTCTTTCATCTCAAAGTTGGAAGATAACCAATTCTTCACAGTATTAACAAACTCCATATTACTTCCGACAATCAGTATATCATCAACATATAATGATATGATTACAAATTGATCATTGGATCTTTGATATATACACAATGATCCTCATCAATCATTGTAAACTCATATGCCATTATGGCATTATGAAAACGTATATACCATTGTCTCGATGACTACTTACGGCCATATATCGACCTAAAAAATCGATATACCTTTTCTTCTTGGCCTTTTATTATGAAACCAGCAGGTTGTTCCATATATTTATTCCTTTAATTCTCCATTAAGGAAAGTAGTCTTTACATCCATTTGATATAACTCAAGATCCATACTTGCCATTATTGCCAGAATAATGCGAATCGAGGTAAATCTGATTACAGGAGAAAATGTATCTTCATAATCAATTTCTTCCTGTTGATTATACCCATTCGCCACAAGGCGAGCCTTATGCCTTTCTATCGAGCTATCAGCATTTCGCTTTATTTTGTAAACCCACTTGTTCCCAATAGCTTTATGTCCTTTTGGAAGATCAATCAGTTCCTAGACTTGGTTTGATTTCATTAACTCCATTTCCTCTTTCATTGCATGAATCCATTTTTTCTTATTAAGGCAATTCAGAGCCTCATTAATATTTCTTGGCTCATCCTCATCTTGTGGAGCAACCATAAAAGTTTCCCTTTCAATGTCAACATATCGATGGGGAATACTTTGGCGACTTGTTCACCGTATGGGAGATTGTACACTTAGCACATCATTCCCCATCATGCTCCCACTTGGATTAGGTAATGATGATGTCGTCACATCAGGTGGTTGCAATTGAGAATGAGTTGAATTCAATTCATCACATCTCATATTACTCCCACTTGGACGAACTCCACTGACATCATTATATTGATCCAAGGTTTCAAATAGAGAGTAATTTTCCCTATTTTGCCCCTCTTAGAAAATTCATCCACTAAGGATGTAACATCCCGTGATTCAAATTCAGTTATACTCCCACTTCCTGCTCACCTATGAACATATATCATTTTGAGTGTTCACAGTATCTCATGAAAATACTCTTATTTTCTTTGGGATCCAATTTTCCAAACTTGTGAGAGGACTCATGAATATAGGCATCACAACCTCATGACTTAAGAAACTTAAGTTCAGTTTTCTAACTGTCCATAACTCACATGAAGTGGAAATAACTTATTTGGAAGGCATCCGGTTAAGTATATTGGCAGCAGTTAACAACGCATCACTCCGAAAAGTGATAGGTAAGTTAGCATGCGCCATCTTAGACCTAACCATTCTAGTAGGGTTCTGTTTATTCTCTCTGCAACACCATTTTGTTGAGGAGTATATGGAATAGACAACTACCTTTCTATTCCTTTTTCATCACATAATTTTCTGAATTTATCAGATAAATATTTTCAACCTCGATTGGATCTAAATACCTTTATTTTCATGTCTAATTGATTTTCTGTCAGGTTCATAAACTTTCTGAAACAACTTATGCTTCAGATTTATGAGAAATCAAATAGACATATCCGACTCGAGTATAATCATCTATAAAAAAAAGTGATGAAATAAACAGCCCATTGCCTTCCTCTCACATTCATTGAACCACAGACGCCCAAATGGATTAAATGCAGAGAAAATTCAGCTCTTTTACCTTTTTCCAAATGGTTTCCTTGTCATTTTCCCTACTAGGCAATGCTCACTTATGGACAAATCAACTTTTTCAATATTGCCTAACAAGCTCTCTTTGGCTAGTCTATTCATATGTTGTTGGCCCATATGACTAAGTGTAGCGTGCCACCATATTCACATCATTATCATATAAGGTAGAAGACGTGAAACAAGGGAATAACATATTGACATCATCACAGTCAACATTTAATACAATAAAACCATTCAGTAAGTGACCACAATCATAGTAGTTTGTATCTAAACACAAATCTACACATTTATTATGGAAGTTCATACCAAAACCAAGCTTAACCAACACTAAGACAGACACTAAATTTCGACGAATCTCCAGAGCATATAGAACATCAAGATGCGTCCACCATGCATGTTCAATTGGCAGGTGCCAATCCCTTTAACTTCAGCTTTGGAGTTATTTCCAATATAGATCCACTTAGTTCCAGTTGGTATCATCGGAATTCCACGAAGGATCCTCTATCCTTTGCTACATGGTTTATCGCTCCTGAATCTACATTCCACATAGGATTGGATTCAGCCAATATTTCAGAACTTGACACATAAGCAAAGTTCTTAAAGGTACAAGAGGTGTTGACTTTTTTGGCTCATGACAGTCGCGAGCATAGTGACCTCTCTTGTCACAATTGTAACACCTCACCCTTGACATTTTCTTCTCTTGAGGACGTTTTTCTCTTTTGTGTTGGTTAACTCTTGATTTCTTGCAATAAGGACTTGATCCTTTGCATTCCCACATATTGAACGAATCAATACGCTTGCGCTTAAAGCACAAAGCCCTTTCTGAGCTAGAACTAGCATAGCAAATGTCTATTTTCAGCTCACATGTCGTCAAGCGGTCCTCTACCAGCTCAAGGTGACGCACAACATCCTCAAGATCTTCCATAACATGGTCAAGAGCTTCTAGTGCTTCTTGCTTTTTCAGCACATATTGAATCTTCATATTCAATTTTTCATAATTGTTGCCATTCATATCAGCAATTACATTCTTAGTTGCTGAACCATCGTTCTGAACACATCAGACATGCATGCACGAATAATTAATGCCTATCATTTATGCATCCCTATTTGCATAGACCCATCATATTAATGAATAATTTCAAGTAAGACTTCAGAATCAAAATGTCACTATGTTTCCAATCATCCTCCAAAAATCCTAACTCAA
The DNA here is from genome assembly GCA_017140185.1 of Eucalyptus polyanthemos subsp. polyanthemos. Lineage (NCBI taxonomy): Eukaryota > Viridiplantae > Streptophyta > Magnoliopsida > Myrtales > Myrtaceae > Eucalyptus > Eucalyptus polyanthemos. Next base: position 17,966,716 of record CM029466.1, read on the forward strand.
AATTATTATTTATATAATTGTCTTATGCAAATAAATTCTATGAAGTTACAAAAACTTCTATTACTACCCATAACTAATTACCCACAGCAACCAGCAATAACAGAAAGTAAATAAAATCTTAACATCGAATAAAATAACAATACTTTCACATGATACAACTAACATATCGGTTGCTACATCAACAACAATCAGGTAGTAAACATTACATAATTAATCAAAGAAATAAATAGGGAATGTCCCTTCTAATCTATCAGCCATAATATCTGAGAAATTTGAAGGCACATTTGCCAACCATGGAAAAACTTTTGGAAAGCATTCATGTCGCCACCAAGGCGCATTTACTCTACGCCATGTGGCGCTCAATCTAAGGGTTGAAGTTTTGGCCAACTCAATCCTATAGTGCTCTCTTACAAAAGCTTCCACTAGCCTCCTATAACCCAGGACCACGTTGACCTCCCATAGCCGATCTAACACTGCTTGCCATTCAGGTGGAAGAGTGTTCATCAAAGCCGGCACATTCTCAAAATCCGGCATAAGATAATCATTCCAAATGATTTCCTGTATCATCTGATTGACCTTGACCACATGTGATACTAAATCACCATCATGCCACCGATAATTAGCTAATTTTGACATCAGCTTTTTAAGTTTTCTATTTCCCTCGTCCGTTCTCGGGATTGCAAGTATCCTTGCATAATGCATCATAGTTCCTGCAACAAATGCAGAACTAATAATGGATCACTTATAATCCATAATAAATATAAGGGAAAATACATAATTTTCCAAAATTCATGCAACAAATGCAGCATTAAAAATGGATTACTTATAACCCACATAGGCATGACTGAAAAAAAAAAAAAAAAAAACAAACAAACAAATTCATTCATTCATTTTTTTTTTTCGGTCAACGGTCAACGGTCAAAGTCAACGGTCATCGGTCAACCGTCAACGGTCAGTCAACGGTCAGTCAACGGTCAACGGTCAAAGGAGCGTGAGTCGATGGACCGGTCGGACTGGACGGATCGGTCGGGCTGGTCGGACCGCTCGCGCGGACCGACCGCACGTGCCTCGCGCATGCAGGAGATGACATCACTTAAACATCATCTGGCACGTGCCGGGCGCGTGCCTGCGTCTGCAAGTCGGGTCGGGTCGCCGGTAGGGTCGGATCGCCGGTCGGTGATTGCCTGGCGAAACGTCGTCGGCGATGACGTCATCGGTGACGTCAGCACGCGTCGGTCCGTGAACCGACGCGTGCTGGTTCGCCCGATCGCCGACGTGCACGTGCCGGTTCGTCACCGACGCGTGTGGCGCACGCGCTGGCCATTGCCAGCGCTTCGGGCGCGTTGTGCCCACGCGCAGCGGCTCCCGACCGCGCGTGTAGGCGCGTAAGGCGTCGTACGGCGGCATGCGACATGTCGTGGGACTCGTCTCGACGTTGCCTTTCTCCCCATGTATTCAGAAAACGATTTCAACTTACGAAAACTCAGAAAAATGGCCAAACAACGCTCGGATGTCGGGATTTCTCGCCCCGATCAGTACGGCCGAAAATTTTTCGCGAAAAATCAATCAAAAAAAATCAATTTGATCGGGAAAACATGAACTAAGGCTCTGATACCAATGTTGGGAATAACGTATCCCCGAAAACCGGATTCGACACTAAATCGAACCCTTAAATCAATGCGGAAGACGAAGCCCGGGAAAACACGTATCACCGATCGTAAAGCACACCACGGATTCGAGCATACCTTGTTAGCCACAGATTAAACACCAATGCTGAAGACCGAGGAAGAAATTCTGATCCGATTAAATCCGATGATGTCGATTGGCCTTGAAGGGAAGACGGTGTTGCCGTTTGCGCTTGTCTTCTTTTTGGAGGGAGAGTGGGAGAGAACGTACGTTGGAATTGTGCCAAAGGGTGTCTTCTCTCTCTCTCTCTCTCCTCCCTTTTATACCTTCCCCCATCCACGGGCCCTATTCCCGTGGGCCGGGTCTTTTTGGGCCCAACTTGAGCGGATGGGCCTTAAGCCCATCTCATAAATCCATCACTACCGATGACAAAGGTTACCAACTTTGGCTAATGATGTCATAACGCCAACACCTTCTTGCTCAAGGTAGAAAAACATTATAAATGTTAAAATTTGTGTACAACACTCACTTTAGTGCCAAAAGCCTTTGTCAGATTACTTAGCGAAGGAAAAACAATCACTTGAATGTCAACGGCAAGAAACTCCAGTAAAAAATAATACGTGGTTATTATAATCACAAATTTTATATGAATTGGCATATTATTTATAAAAAAAATCCAATCCACGTAATATTTTCATGTGACGTACTTTGCATTGAAATAACAACTGGCACCACCATGATTACTTTAGATAAAATTTGGCACTCAAATAATTACTATTTACAACTTTTAGCCAATGTCTTTCGGGGATTATATGTTGACTGGACACACTAGTGAGCCACATAGAACTTAAAAGTTAATAAAATATGGCCATGCCAAATTTCCAGCAATCTTGATAGGAGTTTGCATTAAAGTAAGTGACATACACAACTTTCAGCACATGATAATTATTTTATTTCTATTCCAAAACTTTATTTCTATTCTATACTTGTTTCTTAAACAGAAATCTATTTCGTAAAATAATTTTATTTTTATAATTCTGAAAGAAATTTTTATTTTAAAAATAATTCTGAAACATAAATAAGAAGTAAGAATTTTTTACTTCTCTACTTCTAGAATAAAAATGAGAAATAAAAACTTTTTTCATTGCCCATCCTTGTTAATAGCCGGTTGTCTACCTGCCATTGACCGCCATAGCTGCCCGATGTTCGTTGCCGATAGCCAGTTGTCAATCCCCACCTGCCAGCTCCACTCGCCACCCCACTGACCGCCCCCGCCATTTGCTACCTCTCGAAATGGAGAAATTTTGTGTCGTTATTAAATAAATTTCTACTCCGAAAACAGAAATTTTACGTCGTTATTAAACACATATTTTTGCTCAGAAATTCATCTAGAAATAGAAATAATTCCATAAATCTATTTTTGACTAGAATAGTTATCATTCGCACTCTTAGTATCCTCCTCTCTCTTCCTTGGCTTTCATCGTTGTCATTGTATATTAGTTCCATACCAGGTTTCGTTGTTTTTGGCATAGGTTTTCACTCGCATGCGCTGCACTCGTACTAGTTATGATCTCTCCTAGGAGGCGTAAAGAAGAAACATAGAGAAGCGATGTTTGATCAGTTGTCATTATTCTTAGTATGTGAAAGTAAGTCAAATATTGCCTACTACAAGTGCTTTCGTTCTTTCTTATTGCTCGGGGACATGAGCACAAAAATAAAATTATCCCAAGAGTCATGGGAATCCCATGAATCGATAAGGTCCGGATATTCAACATATACAAGCGGTCTCAGTCAAGAGCAATCTACGCATAATTTGTGAAATCTGAATATGTGACCACCCAAATTTAGTCTAGAAATCGTCGATGCCCAAATCGATTGCACCAATTTTAGGGGACTCAAACTTTCGAGTTCTTATCCTCAGGTTTCAGGGAAAATAATTGTTTAAAAGGAAATAGAACTAGTCGAACACCCTATGCTGTCTAACTCCAATGACATATGTGGTAAATATGTGATTCTTTTTTTTTGGGGGGGGGGGGAAGAACTGTTGAATGTCATGAAAGTTTCTATATAACAAAACCACATCAATCGCTTTATGCACATTAAATGAGGAAGAAGAAGTCGTTCGAAGTAGGGCATCGTCATTTCCGATCTCCCACATTTCTGATCTAATATCTCTATCTACAGTTCGAAGCAGGGCATCTACCTTTTCTTCTTCATTATCTAATCTCTCTATCTGCAATTAATCTTTCGTACCGCCATGGAAAGCTGATGAACGCAGAGTCAAAAGAACAACAAATAACGAAGAAGGAAGGGGGAACGGGGGAAAATTCGTACACCCAACAAAGCGACAGAGATAGCAAAATTGTCTTTCCACTGACTAATGATTGGTCTCCCCATTGGAAATGGCAAATTTAGAGTTTTCAGACTCAGAATAAGAAAAGAAATAAAAAAAAGTTCTTTGAACAATAAAGGCAAAGGATTTGATTTGACAATAACGCCGAATTGGTAGAGCGCGTGGCGACAAAATAGACTTTCAGCTCGAAGGTGGAAAAGGTCATTTTCCTTCGGTCTCCCATCAAATTGCGTTCAAACTGACCATGATGAAAGTTAATCAGCGAAAGATCGAGTCTTGACTCATTCGTTGATCTTACGGGGCAGTCTATAGAATTTGAAGTACTCGGGTCTCTACCATCGTAGCTCTGAATTTTTAAGAAAAATAATTACAGAGAGAGATTGATACAATTATACGAGCGCATGCGAAGAATTCAAAGATTTTCCTTTTTCTTAGAATATAGCCAATCCACCATGCTGATAAACACGTGGCCTTGGCATGTCCATACCTCAAGCAATCTCACCCCCCCCCCCAACTCTCACTAAACGTCATTGTTATGATGGGACGTGATGGTTGATTTTTCAAGTATTTTCAATGCTTGGTTATCTCTAGCTTGAAAGCATGAAATGTATAGCTTAGCTAAGTTTATTTCTCTTAAATGATCAATAGTCCCATCCTTTGAACATTTGGTATTGTCTATTGTTGGCAGCCTCACGAGTCACGAGTCCATAACTAAGCGTTAACGCTGCCTTAGATAGCCAAGCCAAGGATAAGAATTGGATAAGATTTGATTGGGTTTGCTATACCCAATTTTTTATTTATAAAATGCCAGATATCATGTTGAATATTCTTATATAAATGAGAAACTCAAGTAAATTAATTTAAAAACAATTGAAAATAAGTTTGACGGGACGTGGTGGTTGCAAGACCACTACGTGGCCCTGCCCATTTTAATGGCGACCACTACCATCGTGGTCATCTGTTAGTCGAGATTTGGATCTCCGTGGTCAACCACTCATTTAACAGTGGTCACAAGAGCCGGCGCAATGGTCAACCAATCATTTAACTAGAGTTGAAAAATAAGAATTGAGATTAGAGAATTGAGAGATGATAATATATTTCAATATATTGAAAAAAGTAGATGGAGAACGTATTCATAGATTTAAAAGGAAGAAATTAAAAAAAAATCAAATCAAATATACATTATCAAAATAGATATAAACAATTAGAGAAAATATTACTAAATATTTCTTAAAAATATTTTAATATTACTAATATCTCTAATTTCTCTTGTTTGAGAAATCTTTCTAGAATATTTTGAAGTTGACAAAACGTTTCTATCAGTCTAGTCTGGATATTTGCAGACCTTCTGTTTAGAGTTTGAAGACTTTAAGATCACAAAACTCAGCACTCAAGACTCAAGACCCAAGACTATTCTCATTAACATTTTTTCTAATCCAGTGTCAAAGGTAATCCAGAGTCGAAGTATTTGGTTAAGGATTTAGTCCTATTCTCTAGAGAAGATCTCTTAGCTAGATAAATATAACGATTTCTTTTATACGTAATCTAGATCGTTTGAAGATCCGATGGTTGACGAAATATTCTTAGAAGGTTCTATTCTTGGAAACCAAGATTCTGATTGTATGGGCGAACATGATTGATGGGATATCGTCAGGTTCCTTTAATAGCTCGAATGATCTTCTTAATTGATTCTGTCCAACGGGTAGATTGGAGGAAATTCCTTTGGTAAATGCCAACGGGTATGATGGCATAAAGGAGTATAAAAGGAAGTCGTTCCAATTGCTTTAGTGCATGATCGATAGAGAAATTCCAGAGTCTGAAGCATCTCGATTATTAGTCGATACATTCTAAGCGAAATTGTATACACAGAGAGTGTCTATACTCAGTGAGACCTTGAGCGAGTGTGGTAGATCATCTACACCGAGAAATCAAAGAAGATCAACGCTGTAACATCTCTTTGTTCATAGTGGAATCCAGCCAATAGGCTGTCGGTGCAGAAGAGTGGACGTAGGCTTGAAATAAGCCGAACCACTATAAACCGCGTGTTTAATTTTCTCTTCCCTTCTCTCAGTCTTACTTTGATTACCGTTTGTCTCAAATCTATCAACTGTCTAGTATTGTGCAATTATCGAGAAAAATCTTTTATATACCTATTCACCCCCCTCTAGGTACTTATACTAGCTATATCAATTGGTATCAGAGCTAGTGTACTTACTTTATTTGAAGTGTTTTACTTCAGAGTAAAAGATCCATGGCTAGTATGCTAGCACCAGGGCTGATGGAAGGGCAAAGAAATACCAAACCACCATACTTTGATGGAAAGGATTACAACATCTAGAAGAACATGATGCTTTCCTACGATCAAATGATCCTCTGGAATGGGACGTTGTAGAAAAAGGAATTACTCCTGTAGCTGCATCAGTCTCTGAAATAGGGAAATAAATTGTTGAGACCAGCGAAATGACTTAGGAAGAGATAAACAAAAGACAAACACTCGATGCAAAAGCAATTTACTCTTTATATTGTACTTTGTCACCAACTGAATATAACAGAATATTTTCTTGTGTTACAACAAAAGAAGTGTGGGACAGATTACATATCACCTATGAAGGAACAGATCGAGTGAAGGAAACCAGAATTAACATTCTCCTCGGTCAATATGAAGCCTTCAAAATGAAACCAGGAGAATCTATAACTGACATGTTTAGCCGTTTTACAGATATTGTCAATGGTCTTGAAAATCAAGGACAGAAAATTTCTGATCCCATGAAGGTAAACAAGCTACTGTGTGGACTCTCCAAGGATTGCAATCACATAAAGACTTCAATAAGAGAGACGCAAATAATTATGCCATTATTTGTCGACGAGCTGATTAGAACTCTTCAGTCTTATGAAGTGGAACGAATTAATGAAGACGAAGATCCAAGAGGTAAGAAATCCATTGCATTAAAATCAAATGATGATTCTGATGATACAGATTCTGAAGATGATATGGACGATAAGGAGCTTGCTCTCATGATAAGAAGATTCAGAAAACTGAATATAAAAGGAAGAAGGTTCAACTCAAAGAAACAAAGTTTCCAAAGACAGCAGACCAAGTCTGTTGATGATGAGGAACCAAACAGAGATGTAGTTTGCTTCGAATGTAAGAAAAATGAACACATCAGACCCAACCGTCCTCTTCTCGAAGAAGAAAAGAGGAAAAGCTGAAAAGTTTCGAAAAGCTCTCAAAGCCGAAACCCGGAGTGATACGAGTGTGAAGAAAGTGATAATGAATATGCCAACCTATGTCGATGGCACATTCGCACTCGACTCGGATTGGATCGGACTCGATTGTGAATTTGAGGTAAGTGCTTTTAAATTCTGTCAAAGTTTCTAAATACATTGATGAACCGTGTTTTAGTCTTAAGACTTCTCTCAAAAGAATTTTTGAATTTAAAAAGGAAAACTCAGCTCTAAAACAAAAGGAAAACATTTTATAAGAAAGAGTTAAAAGTTTAGACTTGAATGTTTCTACTCTTAAAGAAAAAGAAGATAATCTTTTGAATGAAAATGCTTTTTTAAAAACTGACTTATCAAATATTTCAAAGAAATTTTCGATAGGGTCCAAAAAACTTGAAAAAGTTCTTTTAGTTCAAAGACCTTACTTCAATAAGTTCGGTCTAGGCATGACAGCAGAAACAATTCCCTTGATTGATTTTCCTAAAGTAAAAGAAAGAATTAAGAAAAGACCCTCGAGAAAGGCTTACAAAAATCATTTCAAGAAAGTTTTTGTAAAGCATGTAGGACGAAATACCCTCAGGTGTTCAAAGTGCAACAGTCCGGATCACTTTGAAAAAAAGTGTCCTATGGTTTGGAATCCTGTTAAGAATGTATGGGCTAATACTATTTATCTTACTAACACCAAATGACCCAAGAAAATTTGGGTACCAAAGAAAGCTTGAGACTCTCTTTTAAATGCAGGTCTCCGTCAAGAAAAATGTAAAGTGGTATCTTGACAGCGGATGCTCAAGACACATGACAAGAGACTCAAATTGTTTCATAAAGCTTGTTCAAGTAAATGGTGGAAAAGTTTCATTTGGAGGAAACAACAAAGGAAGTATTGTGGGATTTGGAACTGTGAAAATTGGAAATCTCACAATAAGTAATATTTCCTTAGTGGAAGGACTCAATTACAATCTTCTCAGCATTAGTCAATTATGTGACACTGGTTTTAAGATCTTCTTTCAAGAAGGAACATGTTCGGAACCGAGAGACTCTACTCGCCTTTCATAGGTCGAAGACATGGAAATATCTATCTTCTGGATGTGAAACCAAATGAATCGCAATGCCTAATCTCAATCCAAGACGAAGCAAGCTTATGGCACAGAAAGCTTGGTCATGTCAACATGAAGCAATTAGCCAAAATCTCATCAAAGTAACTTGTTCGAGGGCTACCCAAATTACCATTCCAAAAGTCCGATCCATGCACACCATGTATTCTGGGAAAGCAGGTAAGAAATTCATTTAAGTCAATAAATCATGTCTCTACTAATCATGTACTACAGTTGCTGCATATGGATCTCTTCGGACCAACCAGAACCCAGAGCATTGGAGGTAAGAAATATTGCCTAGTAATTGTGGACGATTTCTCCCGCTTTACTTGGGTATATTTCCTTACAAGTAAGTCCGAAACCTTCTCATATTTTGAAAAATTTGCTAAAAATGTTCAAAATGAAAAATGATGCGTTATATCAAGTATAAGAACAGATCATGAAGGTGAATTTGAAAATCAAGATTTTACAAAATTTTGTGATGAATCTCGCTCTAAGCATATGTTCTCATCTCCATATACTCCTCAGCAAAATGGAGTTGTGGAAAGAAAGAATAGATCTCTTCAAGAAATGGCTAGAACTCTTTTAATTGAAAGTAAAATTTCTTCGCGATTTTGGGCTGAAGCTGTTTCAACATCGTGCTATATCATCAATAGAGTCTTCCTAAGACCTATTCTAGAGAAAACCCCTTATGAGTTATTCAAAGGTAAGAAGCCCATTGTTTCATACTTTCATGTGTTCAGTTGCAAATGCTTTATATTGAAAAATGCAAAAGATCGAGTTGGTAAGTTTGAAGAAAGATCAGATGAAGGCATCTTCCTTGGATATTCTACATCAAGCAAAGCCTACAGAGTCTATAACAAGAAGAGCCAGTCTGTGGAGGAGTCAATGAATGTCAAATTTCAAGACTCTACGCAAGATGAATCCAGTCAGACTCATTATGAAGAATCTGAACCTGCTTCAAACCCTCCAAAGCTTACAACTCAAGAAGCATCTCAGACTCTGGAAGACCAGCATCAAGTTGTTCATGAAGATTCAAATAAAGAAAGAGATCATCAACCAGACAAATCAACCAATAACTAAAAGCATAAGTCCAATCATCCCAAAGATCTCATTATCGGCGAAATTAATGAAGGAATTCGCACCAGATCCAAAACACGTGAAGAGTCTAGTGCTGTGGCTCTCATTTCTGAAATTGAACCAAAGAGCATATAAGAAGTTTTATCTGATGAAAGCTGGATTGAAGCTATACAAGAAGAGCTCAGACAGTTCAACATTAATGATGTTTGAGAATTGACATCTAAACCAAAAGGTAAAACTGTTATTGGAGCTAAATTAGTGTTTAGGAACAAGATGAATGAGAAAGGAAAAGTTGTACGAAACAAAGCAAGACTCGTGGCCAAAGGATATACGTAAGAAGAAAGAATAGACTATGATGAGACTTACGCACCAATAGCAAGGTTAGAAGCTATTCGACTATTACTTGCGTTTACTTGTTATAAAAATTTTAGGTTATTCCAAATGGACGTCAAAAGTGCCTTCCTAAATGGATTTATCCATGAGGAAGTTTATGTAGAACAACCACCAGGGTTTGAAGACCCAAAGAAGCCAGACTCAGTCTTCAGACTGAAAAATGCCTTGTATGGTTTAAAGCAAGCACCTCAAGCTTGATACGACAAACTAAGTAAGTTCTTAACAGAATGGTTTTGTCAAAGGTAAAGTAGATACTACTTTATTTATCAAAAAGGAAAATAAAAGCTTTTTACTTGTTCAAATATATGTGGATGATAATATTTTTGGATCCTCTAATGAAAGTCTGTGCAAGAAGTTTTCTAAGTCTATGCAGGATGAGTTTGAAATGAGTATGATGGGAGAATTAACATTCTTTCTTGGTCTTCAAGTAAAGCAATTGAAGGAAGGAACTTTTATTTATCAAGAAAAATATGCTAATGATCTTATCAAAAAGTTTGGATTGGAAAATTGCAAAAAGACTGATATACCAATGTCAAGTTCTTTGAAGATAGACAAAGATGAAGAAGGGAAGAAAGTTGATCAAAAGCTGTACAGGAGCATCATTGGTTCACTTCTTTATCTTACTGCTTCTAGACTTGACATTTTGTTGAGTGTTTGCATCTGTGCTAGGTTTCAATCAGATCCTAGAGAATCTCATCTCAATGCTAGGAAACTTATTATTAAATACGTTGCTTCATCTTCAAGCATCGGTCTTTGGTATCCTAAGAATGGAGACTTTAATCTTCTGGGATATTCAGATGCAGATCTGGCCGGTTGTAGAGTCGATAGAAAGAGTACCTCAGGAACTTACCAGTTGTTTGGAAGCAGGACAGTGTCTTGGTTTTCAAGGAAACAAAGCACTGTGGCTCTCTCAACAACAGAAGCAGAGTATGTAGCTCTTGGAAGTTGCTGTTCACAAATTCTATGGATAAAACAACAGCTACAAGACTTTGAAATTGAAGACTCATGCATAGAAATTAGATGTGACAACACCAGCGCAATCAATCTCACTAAAAATCCAATCCTTCATTCAAGAGCAAAGCATATAGAGATTCGACATCATTTCATTAGAGATCATGCTCAAAATGGAGAAATCTCGATTCAATTTGTTGATTCAAAGAGTCAACTAGCGGATATATTCACAAAGCATTTGAAGAAAAATCAATTAGATTTTATTCACTCCAGACTCAACATTTTGAAGCTTGAGGAAGTTAAAGTCTAAAGACTCTCCAACCCTCAGACTCAGACATTCATGGCTATAGACTGTAAGTTGCTATCATATTTAAACTCGAAAAGGTACGATCTTTCATTCGGTTAATTTATAATTTCCGTGAAAAACGAAATCTTGTCTTTTCAAAAGGATTAACTTCTATTTGGCGCTTATTGATTTTAAAAAGAAGTGTCTTCACTGTCCTTGTGCCGATTGATCTTTCATTTTTAAACTGAGTTATATTTATACAGTTTTCTTTTTCGCCTAAACTTTAAAACCCTAAAAGGCATTCTTCTCCCAATCCTGTCTCTACTTTGTGTTCATCTTCGAGAAAGTTGTCATCTTTTCTTGGGAAAGCGAATAAAGAAATCTTTCAACGACAAGGAAGGATGTCTTCTTTGAGGAAGTCTTCAAGAATCGCGAACAGGGGACCACAGAGAATGAGGGAGGGGCCTACCCATTTTGATCTCACCGAAGAAGAAGATTTATCAAGTCAGCAACAGAGCCCGATTCACTCTCCACCACGTCACTCAACATCATCTACCCCACAAGGTGCGGGTCAAAAACCAGAGGAAGAAATAATCGAGGACGCAGACCCTGTAAGAGTTCAAAAACCATTTTTTATTTACAAGCTCTATTGTGCGTTGAAGAGCACTGGGACTCCACTGAACTACGTAGATGGTTTCCTTAAGGATAAGAATTATGGGAATGGGTATATATTTTTGCGACAAATGGAGGATTTGGGAATTGCTCCCAAAGGAAAGGCTGAGGAAGCACTTGCAAATATTCCAAGTGACCCTCGTGTATCGGGACAGAATCCGACTGACGGGAACGGTGATGATAAAATGTTCAGTGAATTTCAACCTAGAATGGGTATTGCTGCGAAGGTGAAGGGAAAAAGAATGGATTTGTTTAAATCGAAGGAACAGGAGAATCTGTTCATTAGACTATTAAAACGAGGGGTGATAAACCCTAGGAGTGTTGATTTCGATTTCTTGGATGCCATTAATGTGAACTTAAGGGAGAAGTTCAATCTGCTTCAACTTGAGCAGACATGTTGGCTGACACAATTGGAGTTGAATGAGGACGCTATCAACCAATAAAAGTTTCAATTGCTCGTGCCTCATTGGAGCTTGTCAAATATAGGGATACAGAGGGAAGAATTACCTATTCAAGGATGCGAGCCATCAATATCTCGCTTCACAAAATTGTGGTCAACTGTATCAGGCTGAAGTCTACATCCAAGACTGACGTGTCTAATTCCGAGGCAAAATTGATGTACGCACTCAACTCAGGAAAGAAGTTCTCTCTCCCTCACGCCATTCTCTTTCACATGTACAGAGCAATGGCGAAGGACAAGAGCCAATTGCCTTACCCAGGTCTGTTGACCAAGATCTTCAGACACTTTAATATTGAACCTCCACATACTCTTTGTGTTTGACCATGCGAAAAAATGGTGGTAGGTTTTAAAATGCTAACAAAAATGTGTCTGAAAGAGCTTGCTAAGGCAATGGAGAAGTTTAGAGTGAAGACTCCAGTACCTTCTGCTTCAAAGAGAAAAGGGAAGGAGCCCATTGGTGCCCCATCCAAAAAGAAAAGAACTCTCATCTTGGAGGATGAAGATGAAGAGGAAGATCTCACTATCTCTGCATTGATAAGGACCAGACGTTCTATACCTGAATCAACGGAACATCAGAAGAAAGGGAAAGAAGCAGAAGAATAGAGAGAAGAAGAGGAGCAAGAAAAGAACAGAGAAGCAGAGGAGTAGCAAGAGAAAGAGAAAGAAGCTGAAGAAGAAGGAGAAGCAGAGAAAGAAAAGTCTGCATATGAAGCCGGAGAGAAGGGGAATCTAGATGCTGAAGAGCCTGACCATCACTCTTCCCCATTTGAGGTCCTAGAGACAGGGGGAGATGGCGAGCAAGGAAGGACTACAACTTATGCTATCACCAGTGAAGGTCTAAGACGCTCACCAGCAGATTCAGAAGATTTTCAGGCTTCTCAAATGCCTGAAGAAGGACATGATACGTCAACTCCAAATCTGCAAGAATATACAGAAGCTCCATCATCTGCATTCACTCCATCTGAGAAAGCAAATGCGAGCACACAGACGGACAATACAGCAGATTTTCGTCGTATCCTTGATGTTCTTCTGGAAATGCGGGGTCAAATCTATGTTCTGGACTGTGAAATTCAAGTCATGAAGAATGCTGGACAAGCATCTTCTGGTACCCTGGCGGATTAAATGAAAGACCTTGCTTTTCACATTCAAGCAAATGCCAAAGGAGAAGATGTGGCTCATCTCAAGGAAGACTTGAAGAGGCTAGAAGGCATCGTCCAGTCGATGGGAGATTTCCAGATCGTGCGCATTCCCAAGCAAACCTGACTCTTTTCTCACATTTTTAATGATGACAAAAAAAGGGGGAGAATTGCAAATTTGAACTATCTAAACTTTGACTTTAAATTTCTTTTGAATGTTTGAATGTTTGTTTTTGAGTATGACTTAAGTGAACTTGGGTGTGAAGGGTGTGAACTTGAATTTGACTGACTTGGTTGTAGATTTTGATGCTTGACTATTTGCATTTATATCAAGTGTTGTCGTATGGTATTACTCATGAAAGACTAACCAATTTTCTGTGGATGCAGAGTCTGGTTGTTTTATTAATCTTTATGAGATAGTCATATTGCTTGAGAAATGTTTTTGTAGGTCAAGGTTGTTTAAATCTATAGGAAAGTTTTGTCACCATCAAAAATGGGAAGATTGTTGGAGAAATTTTTCCAGAATATTTTGAAGCTGACAAAACGTTTCTATCAGTCTAGTCTGGATATTTGCAGATCTTCTGTTTAGAGTCTGAAGACTTTCAGATCACCAGACTTAGCACTCAAGACTCAAGACCCAAGACTATTCTCATTGACAGTTTTTCTAATCTAGTGTCGAAGGCAATCCAGAGCCGAAGTATTTGGTTAAGGATTTAGTCCTATTCTCTGGAGAAGATCTCTTGGCTGGATAAATATAATGGATTCTTTTATACGTAATCTAGATCGTTTGAAGATCTGATGGTCGACGAAATATTCTTAAAATGTTCTATTCTTGGAAACCAAGATCCTGATTGTATGGGCGAACATGATTGATGGGCTATCGTCAGGTTCCTTTAATAGCTCGAATGATCTTTTTAATTGATTCCGTCCAACGGGTAGATTGGAGGAAATTCATTTGGTAAGTGCCAACGGGTATGATGGCATAAAGGAATATAAAAGGAAGTTGTTCTAGTTGCTTTATTGCATGACCGATAGAGAAATTCCAGAGTCTGAAGCACCTCGATTATTAGTCGATACATTCTAAGCGAAATTATATACATAGAGAGTGTCTATACTCAGTGAGACCTTGAGCGAGTGTGGTAGATCATCTACACCGAGAAATCAAAGAAGATCGACGCTGTAACATCTCTTTGTTCATAGTGGAATCCAGCCAATAGGCTGTCAGTGCAGAAAAGTGGACGTAGGCTTGAAATAAGCCGAACCATTATAAACCGCGTGTTTAATTTTCTCTTCTCTTCTCTCAGTCTTACTTTGATTATTGTTTGTCTCAAATCTATCAACTGTCTAGTATTGTGCAATTATCGAGAAAAATCTTTTATATACCTATTCACCCCCCATTTAGGTACTTATACTAGCTATATCATCTCTAACATCCCCTAAGCTCAAGCTCAAGGTGACATCGTCAATTGGACTTTGAATTAATGTCAGATAGTGCCATAAAAAACTTGTTCCTCTTACAACACCGTGGGACGGGCTTGTTGATCCGTGGTGGGGCGGTGTGTGAGGCACATCTTCCAGATGAGGGTGGCAAGTTGTTTGGTGGTGGTGTTGGCTTCTCAAAACGACGTGTGATATATCGAGGATTGGATGGGAATAACAAGCAGCCAATGTGACTAGCTTATGAAATAGTAACTGAGCAATGTGCCTATACAGCTAGCGTTGTAGCATCAAGCGGCCTATGTAGCTAACTTGGAAAGATAGTTACTAAGCGATGTGGCCTATGCGACTAAACCCGAAAGAAAGCCTCCTCCATGAAAAAGGCTCAAATATGCGACACAATCAGTGCAAATAACATCAAAACACCAACTATTATGGAACAACTCAATTAAGTGCTTCCTCAAATAAGACTTATGCGAACAGAGTGAACACCACTAAGATGTAGGGATAAATTTATTTGAATATGCAACGGGATGCTCAGGGTGCATCGAGTGTGATGTGCACCTAGTGCACATAGGCTTCCACAAAATCAAACACTTTGATTACAAGTTGGAAAATAAGAATGCAGAAGAGAGAATTAAGAGATTTTAATATATTTCGATATATTGAAAATAGTACATGGAGAGCCTATTTATAGGCTTAGATAGAGAAAATCAAATCAAATCTAATCTAATATACATAATCAAAATAGATATAAAAAATCAGAGAAAATACCCTAAATATCTCCAAAAGATATTTTAATATTGCTAAGATCCCTAATATCTCTAACAACTAGAAAGAAAGTCAAGGTAACCAAAGGGTTGAGAGTCTCAACTCTCAAGCAAAGAGGTCGCTTGAGAAGTGCGACCACTTGGGGTGGTCATGAGCCAGGATAGCTAAAAAGGACCATGTTGTTAGTGTAACCTAGAGCAAAAGTAGATAGCAGCCCCTCTCAATTCTTTCCCCTTTAATTTTTTTTGTTTTTTCCCTGGATGGATCAAAATCTCCCAACCCTTAGAATTCAAATAATTTTTTCGAAATTATCCCAACCCAACAATGTCTCTTAGTGCCGAATATGATAACTATTATGTTGAAATAGTTTGTTATTATGAAAAGATATAACCATTGGTCATGAAAAAAAGATATTATTGACATAAAAAGTTGTGGTTGTTTATCATGAAAAGGGGTGATGAGAGGGATAAGGTACCTATTTTCAAAAGATATATTGATTGGTTGTTTATAAATAGTTTATTGTTCAACTCAACTATCCAAAACAACTTCTTCTTAGCACTCTCTTCTTCTCTTTTCATACACACAATAATGTAAAATTCCAAAAGAGAAATTATATAATTGCTAAACTCAACAGTTGCTAGGGTGGGCCATTGATGTTTTTAGTGATGTTGAAGGAATCAAGGATAGAACAAAGTGTATGGAAATGGATTTTAATGGATAAATGAAAATGCAAGATAGTATACAGTCACTACCAAGGCTTAAAGAATGCACCATTAGCCAATAAAAAAATCAAGATTGATGAAGTTCACCACCAGGACCTAAAGGATAAACCACCTGCTAGAATAAGGGATTTCGAGATAGAAGAAACTCACCACCAAGGTCTAAAGGACGAACCACCAACTTGCTTTACCACTAAGGAATAATCCACTTTTCAATGATAAAGGAACTGGGATAGGAGAAGGTTACCACCAAGACCTAAAGGAAAATCCATTAGCCAAACTTAAATGGCTTCTTGGCTCACCACCAAGAAAGAATGTACATTCCAAGAATAAAGAAACCGGGGATAGATATTCATTTACATAGAGGAAAATCTCATATATTTTCAATATTTATGTCTTCGTTTGCCTTTACAATGAGATTACATCTCAATTTATAGAGATATAGCTAAACAAAAAGGGATGAGTCTTCGTATTCCTAGAAATCGAACAGAGGTAAATTCACCTAATTGTAACTCTTGAAAGCAACACCACAATAAAAACTTATAAAATGATGCAGATTAAGACTTACCACATGTGACTAATTATTAGATGCATTGAAACTTGATAAGACTCTAAATTTGTGCATTAGTCTTGGAAGCCAAAGAGTCATCGTAGAATGTCATCAAACAAGGATAGAAATCTACTAGAGTTTCATGTGGTTGTGAGGTAATTGATTAGTAGTCTTGGAATCAATATCAAGCATGTAAATCGGCAACGAAGTAATCAATTAAAGCCTCCAAAAGCGATAACTTATCCACCAAGTCAATAAACTGTTTGCATAATTGGCAATTGCAACCTTGAACCCAAATCATTAAGTTGTAGTCAGAATTGGTCTTGCTTGCATAAATAATGAGCGAGTTGATTTGATCAACAAGACATAAGTGGAGCTTAAGGACTAATTGATGGAACTTGATGCTCCCACATCAGTTTCTCTGTAGCTTTTGTATATATCATAGAGGTATATTTATTATAAACTCGGCAGCAACAATAGTAGGAATAGATAATACCTTAAGGATAATAATTGTCATCACGCACCAATGCATCAAATATCTATAACTGCTACTCTATCTTCATCGATAATCAAATTTCCTTAACATTTTATTCTATTTGGGTTTTATCCGGGTGACCGAACATACCTAAGGGTTCCTTGCAATCAAAAGATGTGGGAGCAAGAGAAATTCAACTCATAGTTGTTTCTTTGACCGATCTATCAAAAACAAATACCTTGCGTAATTTAATATCACAATTGTTTTCTTTACCACGATGGCTCTTCTTGACATCAATATAGAGATATAATTTTATTCGAAAAAGATAGGGCGAGATATTGGCTAGAGTATTTCAACATTAAACCTTGTCTTTATTTAATAATTTAACTTTTTATAACAATTAGCCGTGGCTTTACAAAATTTCACATAATAACCGAGTATCAAATCCCAAGTGCAAATACACCTATTTGCCTCCTCTATATATATTTTCATGTTTCAACCTCAACCCATAGTTTAGTTAACGCGTGAGATAGAATACCATGTTTTCATCTAATAGATTAAAATTTTAAAATAATTGACAAATATCCCGTAAAATTTCATAGTATCTTCGTTGCAAAACTTATACGGGAAAACATTTAAAAAGAAAGTATCAAGAAATGATAGCAACCATAGACCGGGCATTTTAATCATGAACCGCAACGCGAAATCCGAGTATGCCTTATGGACAAGATTTTATGACATACTCCCCTATACATAACTTTTATTACATTTCAACAACCAAATCGGTAGGTGTTAGCTTCATACATGCGACAGGTCGACATACGGGAGCAATCTCTTGGAGCATCGAATCATACTCTCGAACGTGACGACAGCATGTCGATGGCGCAACGGTGGGATAATGACTTGAAAGCATTAAAAAAAGCGCAACCCTTGCTCATATGGTCATTCCCGATGCACGAGGACGTGACGATCTGGAACTTGTGCCGTGAGAGATGCCAACTGTTTGGCAAATTTGGTTATTGATGAATATAGAGCAGTAGCTATAGACCTTTCATACAATGACTCGAAAGCATTAAAAAAGTGCAACCCTTGCTCATATGGTCATTCCCGATGCACGAGGGCGTGACGATCTAGAACTTGTTTACTTTGTGTGATGCAATTTATTTATTGAAATGTTTGAACATCTGTGTGGTCACCTTTTTGTATAATAGTAATTTATGTTAAAATAAATCAAAGCTGCCTGAAAAAACATTTTTGAAATTAAAAAAAAAATGGTACTGAAAGGGCATTAGATAAATCTAATGTAACTAAATCCTCGTACCCTTAGTCTCTAGTTCGTAGGAGTAAAATAATATTCCTATTATTTTACTTAGGTGTCTAATCGACTTACCATAAACCGATTAGTGGAGACTCTTAGTTAATAATCTTTTGCATGTTAAATATTTGAACTTTAAGTCGCGAATTTGTATGGGCTTGGGAGAGCCCAAGCTAAGTTTAAAGACTTAGTAGTCCATTAACCTAGTCTTAGGTGGTGCACCCGAAAAATAGGTCGCAACAGTACTTGAAGAAATGTCTGAGATTTGGGATACTTCTATCTCAAAGATGTAATATAGAGATGACAGTCTATTGTGACACGGATTATGCAACTTGCCCCACGAGTCGATGATCCATTACTGGACTCTATATCAAATTTGGGGCATCATTACTTTCATGGAAAACAAAGAAACAATTTACTGTATCTTGTCATTAGCTGAAGCTAAATATCGAGCCATGGCTAAAACTGTCTATAAAATAGTATCAATACAAGGTCTACTTATGGACCTTGGGGTACAAGTTAAGGGGCTGACTTAGCTATTTTGCGACAATGATGCAGCGGTCAAAGTTGCGACGAATCCAATAGTACATGAAAGAACAAAACATATAGAAGTTGATTATCAGTTCACTCGAGACAAAATCCAAGAAGGGATAATCAAGACTAGAGGAATAGGGACCATACAACAGCCTGCAAAACTCTTCACTAAGCATTCATGTCAAAGACAACATGCAAATCTACTGAGCAAGTTGGGCTTCTTAAATATATATAGGCCGTTAACTTAAGGGGGAGTGTTGGAAGATATGCTCTTTGTCCAAATTATAATTGATCATCCTGAATTTATGGTTGATTGGATAAATCAATCTTGGGATAGAATTGATTTCAATTGGTTCTCGTACAAGATATTCTTTCCATTATTGTTCATATTACTTGTATTATATAATGAACTTTGTACATTTAAAGATACAAGCAAGAATACAGAAATTATTCAGCTTCTCCCATCTTCTCTTATTCTTCGATCCTCTCTTCACACTTTCATTTTGTGTCCCAAAAGACTTAAGCCATAGCCACTCATCATGTAACGACCTAAATGTGATGTTAATGACAGAAGAATGTTTCCATGGTTTTGGTCGATCTTCACATTTATTTAGTATAATGCGATGGCAAACATCAGTCTTTAAACAAGAATATCAAAACCAAACAACAGAAAGACCGAGCAAGTTATCAGTAATCAGGACATGAGGGAACAAACTGTCTATTACAATTCGCTGAAGGACCAATCGAAGCCGGCCTTGGACGGAGTAGTTCAAGGTAACTTCCATGCTTGGTGAACACATATTCTGTCCCAAAAGCTACACACCAATACTCGAGAAGGCTAATCCCTAATCGGTTGAATTAAGGTAACCTCAAGTTCTACACACCAACACTCGACAAGGCTAATCCCTTATCGGTCGAATTGAGGTAACCTCAAGTTCAATGACTGATAATTATTCGACTATACAAACTAGACGCCAGAGCCAAAACTTGAATAAATTAAAATTTGTAAACCTTAGGAATTAATCACTTGCTTGTCCACGAGCAGCAGCAATGTACAAGGGAGTCGAACCGTCGATACTCTTCCTCATAACCCGTTGTCCAATCAAATACTTAAGCAGTTCCTTCACGACACACACATTCCCTCTCTTCGCCGCCAGGAACATCGCTGTCTCTCCCGATTCGTTTGCTTCATCCACCGAGTACAGAGGAGCTACAGTCACTTCCCCGCTCACCGAACGGGTTAGCTGTTGGCAGTCGGTTTCGGAAACGATCAGCCTCACAGCAGCGACATCAACCTGCTCCACGGCCAAGGGCAACTCCACGTTGTGCTGCTGCACCACCATGTTCTTCGCCTGAGATTGACAGAACCGCATGGTTGCGGCCAAGTTCGACAGTGGCAGAGCCTCTCTCTAAGTCCCGTTGAAATCGTGGAAATCATGGCAAGCACACCAATCACTCGTTAGCTACGGATAAGGAACTTGACAGGACTCAAGAGAGCATAATGGTAATGGGAACGAACGTATGGTCAGAACGGAGTTGACGCTGTCCGAATGGAGTCGCCATTGCAAAGAAAATGAAGGGACAGGAACTGAGGAAGTCAGTGCAAGGAGCGCAAACATGGAATCGCAGACGATGTGGACGTCTAGGATTCATAGATATGGATTTATAAGTACATTGATGAATAGAGGAACGAAGAGATAATCAATGGTGATGCCAAACCGTTTTGGACACTGGTGGCAGCCCTAAAAATGATATTAAAAAATACTATAATTAATCGATTCAACCGAAGTCGTGATCGGTAACATTTAGGAGAATCTGAGTCGAAGTATGAGCGCCGCCCCGAAAGAGGAATCGTCTGCGCTTGCTTGGCAATTTACTCACCGCGTAGGTAAAACAACCTAATGCCTTACCCTAGATTGGTCGAGAGAGTATCCAGCTTGTGTTGCTACATATATGACATTGGGCTAACAAGAAAACAGTCTTTCAAATTTATCAATTTAAAAATTATCTGGGGGCAAATATTTGGGGTTAAAATTACGGCCCGATAACAAAGGGAAAATTGTCCAAAAAGTCATAATTTGTTGCACCATTGCTGATTTAATTCTAAACGTTTCAATTTGCCAAATCGAATACTAAACCATTTCACAATTTTCCAATTGAGATCATCCAAACAAAATTGACCAAAAATTGTTGATGTGGACACTAGTCGTCCTACATGGCACAATCGGCATTGATGTGGACAATTTTTAATAATATTTTAATATTTTTAAAGAATTTTTAAATTTTTATTTTCTTTGTTTTTTCTTGTGTTTTTTTTTTTTTCCTTAGCTAGCGAGGGTCACTGGCAATGTCGGCAAGTGAAGGCTTTGGGCGAGGCCCTTCATGGCCCCACTAGCCATGGGCAAGGCCTAAGTGGCCAACAAGGGTCATC
The DNA here is from genome assembly GCA_017140185.1 of Eucalyptus polyanthemos subsp. polyanthemos. Lineage (NCBI taxonomy): Eukaryota > Viridiplantae > Streptophyta > Magnoliopsida > Myrtales > Myrtaceae > Eucalyptus > Eucalyptus polyanthemos. The sequence goes on from CM029466.1 coordinate 17,988,218, forward strand.
GGTGATCCTCACTGACTAAGGTAAAAAAACACTGTAAAAAGGAAAATTTTAAAAAATTATTAATAATTATCAATGTCAACGCTGGTCGTGCTATGTATGATGGTCGGCATCTACATCATCAATTTCTAGCTAGAATTGGCCAAATGGACTCAATTAGAATAATGTAAAAATGTTTAAGACTTCATTTGCTACAGTCTTAGGACTGCATTCGCAAAAGTATAATAAGTTTATAACTTTTTGAACAATTTTCTAATTATCAAATAAGGCCTAGTCTAGAATTGTACGAAACACATATTCTCCTTGAGATTCATCTTTTTTCGTTACTATTAGAAATCACCAAGGTGGCGATGTGACATGTGAGACGGTTGACAATGATTAGACCGCCACATCGACAATTTCCGATAAAAATTGGCGGGAGTGACTAATATTGAAATCTCACAAGAGATTTAAGACTTAATTGCTTAGATCATAAAGTTTATGACTAAATTGACATCCGCATAATGGATTTATTGATTGATTGGCTCATTTTGCTGATTAACTTACATTTCGCCAAATTTATTTGGATAACACTCGATTTTTGCTTTTGATTTGAGTTGTTGAATTGAATGGTCATAGTAGGATCCACAATTTTTTAGATATAGATCACTCCATCCCCTGATGGATCGAATCCAGGCAAGAATTCGAATAGAAAATCATTGATTTACATATTAGAACTACTATGAGGGATCGACGAATCCACTAACTCCCCCAACAATCATTTATTAGAACCTGTTAGTCATGTGTTAAGAGTTATATAGAGTTGTTTTGGGCTATAATTACATCCCATTATTAAATAAGGCCCAATCCATAGTTGTACAGAAAAGGAGACGAGACAAGCTCGAATTACTGAGTGCGGACTTACGACTTAAGGTAAATTATGTCAATTAGGGTGTGTTTGTTTAACAGAAAATGAAATATTTGAATTATTGCTTATAAAAATGAATGAATAAAAAAATTAATTGTTCACAAAAATGTTATAAACATAAAAGCGTTATTGATATTGAAAGTAATTTTTTATTGAGTAACTATTTCAAATGATACAAATAGCTATATTTATGAACATGTTTTTCAAGTTATTTATTTTTCGTGAAGCAAATGAACATTAACGTGAGAATTACTTATTCCAAGAGTTTAAGGCACTAAAAAGACGAGGAAGCAAGCAGTTGTCCAAGTCGAAGAGGTCGAAGATGAGTTATCTCATCATGGGATCTTTGTGGTGATGCATTGAAGGTGGTGGAGACGTGGAGGAAATTAGAACATGGTCTGCTAGTTAACCGAATTTGTATGATGGGCATTCTTCGTGCAATAGATTGATGGACTGAAGAATTTGCACCACGACCAGCATCAATGAGATGGCGTCTTCAGGATTACGCACGCGCCCGCAACAAACATCCTTTATAAGAATTTATCTTTTGGCATTGCTTTGTGCTTGTGTGAGGAACCGCAGAGCCATCAGTCGTCCTCCATTCCTTTGGAGTTACAGAGTTTGACGAGAAAATATTGGCTTGAGACAGTCCATAAAATATTCTTTAGTGCTCAAATAGCTAAGAGATTCCTAGTGAATATGCTTAGTACAACAAGCTATCTAGTGAATTGATCCCCATCGACACAAATTATACCTGTAGAGAGATGGAGCTTGTAGAGCCAACAATTGCTATACCTATTAAGTTTGACAAGTGGATGGTCAATCTTCTGAAAAATATGGATGCAATGGTGGTTTTGCTCTATCCGTGATGGATGATATGGTATTTAAGAATCCTTGTCGAGTGGTTAAAGCTACAAGTAGTGCTCGTATTTTGATGAGGTCAACGGTTATGGTAAAATTTTATTGTAACTTGTGGACTTGAAAGATCTCTATGGCAGTTGAGCCCATAAGGGTTGGTAGGGGAGCAGCGATGAAGTTAGGAAACCAACAAAGCGATTGTGACTTGGACTCAAAAATTGAGTCAACGCAGAGATTGTTAAAAATATGTTTATAATTTGAGCTTAAAAGGAAACTTTTCTAATTCAAATAGGTTTCCTAATTTGAGTTGATTTCTACTCTAAGGGGAGTTTAATTTGGATCCAAGTCTCTTCTATATATGAAGTGAGTTTTCTTCATGAAGAACATCCAAAAGAAGTTTGTGCTTGTGAATTATGTCCCAAGTATTTGAAATTGTGAAGATCTTACTAGGAAAAATATGATCAATCGGAAATAATAATGGGATTGAACTTTGAGGCATGGTAATACTCTTTTAAATGAATTATTTGCCCAACAACATTGCTAACGATTACTTGGTAAAAATCCTCCATGATACAACAAATTCTCAATAAGAATATTAGATAGCAACTTTAGTATTTCTCCAAGAATCCTCAAAGGAAACAATTGAAAAACATAGTTGTATATTTTTTAGAAAGAAGAATTGAAAAAAGTGAAAAATTGAGTCGTGAAATTATGAATATATATCAGTCCTTTTAGAAGGGAGTGCAACCTTTCAGGAGATTTTATGTCCAAACAAATATGTTCTAAAAAAAACATATTGAAAATTCTGAATAAAAAATAATAATAAAATAATTTTTTCAATTCCGAATTTCATAATTTATGAAAAATTGCAACCTTTTAAGGAGGAGTTATGTCCAAATAGACACAACTCTCTAAATATTAGGAGATTATGCTTGAACAAACATAACTTTCCAAAGGTAGGAAGAGCACCTAATAACCATTAGGCAAAAATTAAAATAAAATTACAAAGTTAAATAAAAATATTAAAAAAATCATCATACTCTATTGCGTACAATCACACTTTTCAATAGTACACATAGGTCATTTTATGAATTCAGATTTCAACAAATAAATAAAGATCAGTGCCAATTATGATCAGTGAGCACGCAAAGTGCACCTAATAATTGTGCATTATTCATGTACGCAGATATTGTTGGTCTAGCCCACTTAATCCAATGTTTTTGGGGTCTAAATTGTCATTGCTCTCTATGTGAAGATCCTCCAAATAAGGAGGATGATAGGCCATCAAGAAGGAGAAATAGGCAGAAGGACATACTCTACCAGAGGTACCTAGATGGAGACCCTAATCTTGGGCCACTTGGTGAAAATGGAGGAAGATAAGAATGCGTGGTATCATATGGACCACCTAAACCATTTACTCTTTTATCCTCTCTTGAACCATGTAAATCACCTTCACCACCGCCTTGGCCTCAAGCAAAAACCCTTTTCCGTGAAGCCAAGAACAACAACCCAATATTCATCACTGCATCAGTTTGTAAAATACGTTTTCTTATAGAAGGAATCTTTAGAGGGGAAGATGCTACGGTACTGACTTGCAACTGCACACTTATATAGTGGCCCACATACTTCTAACTTTCCTATTTAAGACAAAGAAAAGCATAAATTAATTTGTTTAACAAACAAACAACCAACAAATCTTTTGTTAAGATTTTGCATATTTCCTTTGTGAGATTAAATCATTTCATGGAAATTGTGAGAACTAAATACTATATGAGTTTTGGGTATAATTAAGGGCAAAAAATTCTGAGAGTATCTGAATTATTCAAGTCTGGTTATAATCTCTATTGTATTTCTTGATTTATAGTATATTTTGGACTGCTCTTCCCATGAACGTAGATCACACTAACCAAAATCACGTAAATTTGATATACCATTTATCCTCATTTTCTCTTGGTATATCCTCATTTTCTCTTGATTCTATTATTCGATTGCTTGCTTTTCCACAATAAGAGCTAGGGTGTTGACAAGCTCCAATGCCACCTAATGACTAGGGCGGACCATCGTGACATGGTTCCTTACGAAGGATCCTCAAGTATATGCGGCATAAGCTTCTATATTTGATAATATATTGTATCGAAGTTTTTTTTAGTCGGAATTTTGCATCGAAGTTAAAGAGGCACTATTACACGTAGTTACCAGGTGACTGCCAAACACTTCAGAAAAGTCGCGATCATCCTCTTCGCAATTATAGCTGCTCTATTAAAGTTAATTGGGAGTCATATACATGATTGTTTCAAGATATGGCCCCAGTCAACGCAGCAATATTAATGCTGCTACCTGTTGCCACTTTGACAAAGTCAAAGACATGCGCGACATACAAGATAATTTTTCAGTCGTAAACCGAACTGGGGTTGACCAAGATAATTTTCCAGGGCTGACAGAACTTAAAGGTCTTGTCCGGTCACGTCCTTTGATTGGTAAGATGTAACATCCAAGCTTAGCAAAAAGTCATAACTAGTCCATTTTCTTCTTTAAAAACCTCTGTTATGCGGGACCTCCATGTCCGTTGCTGAAGTGAGTGATGGAAACCCAACTACTGATTAACGGGATGAAAGGGAAAGCATATCCAACTGATCTAATCAGAGCAGAAGAAGCAAACATAAACACCGCATACCCTATAGTCACAGACCATGTTTGATCATTCAACAGAAGAAGTCCCATGGCATATCACTCCAACGATAGGGAAATGGCAATTCATTTTATTTCCATCCACCTTTGAAAAGACAAAAAGAAGAAAGTTACTTTGACAATCGAGACGAATCAAGGGTCTCTGAGTCCAACTTACAATTACAGAATCATTTGGAACTGTCTACTTGGTATTTGATAAATAATTCTTGTTCAATAAAAGCCAAGAAACAGAGAAAAGGAAAAGCCAAAACCCGCAATAGTCCAATTACCTCTGATTGTTCATATGATGGCAAATGCGCACACACCGCCCGATCAACGCACCATCCTCTGGACTTCGTCGAACCGGACGAAGTTGAGGAACTCATCATAGATCCACCCGAACTTGTCCATGAATGAGGTGTCGGCGCTGACCCTCGGGTAATTCTCGAGGCTGTCCTCCCACACGTTCGGTCTTTCAAGGTCCCTCATCACCTCCCACACGCACGTGTTGCTTTTGAACCCGGCCCCGAGGCTTATCATCAGCACCTTGTCCCCTCTCTTCAGCCGCTTCTTCGCCTCCATATAAGCCAGCACGTACCAATTCCCACCCGCTGACGTGTTCCCGAACCGGTGCAGCGCCATCCTCGACGGCTCAAGGTCGTAGTCGCTCAAATTCAACCCCTTCCCGACGGTGTCGATCACCGCCTTTCCTCCTGGGTGGACACAGAAGTGGTCGATCCCAGACCTGAGGTTCAAGTTGAGGCTTGGGCCGCCACTGACCTTCCGATTCTTTCTATTGGCCAACGGGTTGTTCGCAAGGGCGTTGGCTAGCTTGTAACGGACAAGCTCGCGGACAGGGAGGACCTGTGGAAGCAGGATCCGGAGGTTTGCCTCAAGGGCCTGCCCAGCGGCCTTGACAAGGTATTTTGTGAGGCGGAACCCCTGGTGGCCCTGCCCGTCCTCCTCTTGAATGCAGCAGCCGTAGGACTCGTCGTGCGAACCATGGTGGATGCGGACGGAGCGGCCGAGCTTCATGATGGCCCCGTCCTTGGCCCGGTTCCTGTCGTTGGTGAGGAGCACGGCACAGCCGCCCATGCGGAAGAGGCAGTTGGATATGATCATGGACTTCTCCTTGCCGCAATACCAGTGGGAGCCCATGCTCTCGGTGCTGACGACGAGGGCGAGCGCGTTGTCCTTGGTTTTGAAGAGCTCTTGGACCAGGTGGATCGCGACTAGGCTCGCGCTACAGCCCATGCCTGCGCGAGTCGGTTTAGGCATTTGGAAGGAGAGGGAAAAGAAACATTTACTCATAAACAAGAATATCGTAAAAGACTCAAAATCCCACTGAATAATTAAACTGATTTTTTATTTATCTAAACTAGACTTTGTAAAATTATGTCTACTTCTTTTGTCTTTTAAATTTATTTTTGTCAATTTATTTAAGTATCTATCCATCTATAAATCTACTAAACTCATGGATTGTATGGCGAGAAATAAACAATCTCAAATCAGATAGATCTGCTTGAACAAAAGGGATATCTCAACAAACCAATAATATTGGAACTTGATTTAACAATTGTGTTAACTACGTATATTGTTCTCCTCAACGAAGCATGTCCAAATGAGGGAACGGTGTTTTTGCTTAAACAGTAGCTAATAAGAGACCCTTAGCTGTTCACATCAGGCATATAAAAATTGCAAAGATAATGATGGGAGATTTAGACATATAAACATGCCTTCGTTTGGGCACAAAATCCGTTAAACTAGATTCAACCAAATTGATTCGGGTCCTTTTCATTTTTGAGTTTAGAGTCATTAGGCGTTTCCTATCTACTGTGTTTTTGGAGTCAAACCATCCCCAGTACCTGCTAGATTGAAGGTCTTGATGTTGTCCCTGAGCTTGAAGTGGTTCACGATCCTTGACGTGAGGGACGGTGCCGGCGAGAACAGCGACACATTGACGATGAGGATATCGATCTCGGATGGCGCCACCCCAGTGCTGGCGAACACCTTGCTGACCGTCTGCTGGAACACCTCGTCGAGCTCCAGGTGGGCCTCGGACAGGGTCGGGGTCTCCTCGTGACCCTCAAGCACAAGCCTCGGCCCATAGGTGTCCTCACCGATCCCAGACCGGGCCATCGTCTTGAGCAAGAACCGGTAGTCCTCAAGGTCGAGGTTCTTGTTGCGGAGGATGATGCGGGCGCACTCGTCCGTGCTGAGCTTCGTGTCCTCTGGGGCCTTGTAGCACTCGTACCCAAGCATGTAGCAGCACTGGCTGCGGCGGCGGAGGAGGCCACGGACGAGGCTGAGCATGGCATAGGACACCGCGAAGATGTACATTGCTGCAAGGACTGTGATCTCCATTGGAGTGAACTCTAGAGAGAGAGAGAGAGAGTTCACTAATCACTTTTAAGAGAGAGAGAGAGACAGAGAGAGACAGAGACAGAGACAGAGACAGAGACAGAGAGAGTTCACTAACGCTTTATGTCTTGGGGTTACGTTCTGTGTTAGCATTGGGTTTCCCCATTTATATTCACGCGAACCCTAGGTGGTGTTCATTCTAGCTACCTACAACAACGGTTACCAACTTTGGCTAATGATGTCATAATAGAAGCGGTTACCAAAACCCGTTTAAATTGCATCTGATCTTATCTAAGTGTTGTCACCTTTTATTAGCGTCTGCGTAGGTTTATTTAATGTTTTCTGGACGATTCTGAGGCTCATAATGATGAATTCTATCTACCAACAAGTACTTCAGCGGCTCCTGGCTCGACTTTCATCGGTGTCCTCCCATCAGTTCCTAACCAGGTCCTGTTGTTTCTGGCAATGGTTTTCCCTCCCATGCGTTGCACTCGTGCTATTTATGATCTCTTCAAGGAGGCGCAAAGAAGAAATCCAAGGATAGAAGCGATGCTTGATCAATTGTCATTGTTTTAGTATGTGAAAATGAGTCGAATATTGCCTACAACAAGCGCTTTCGTTCTTCGTTACTGCTTGGGGATATGAGTGCAAAAGCCTGACTATTTCGACAGTCAATCCCACGAATCGATTAAGCCCAAATATTCAAGATATACAAGCGGTCCTTATCAAGAGCAATATGCATATAATTGGTGAAATCTACATAGGTGACCACCTGATTCTGGACTGGAAATTCACCGATGCTCCTACCGACTGCGCCAACCCTGAGGGACTCGAACTTTCAATTTCTTATCCTCAGAGTTCAGGGAAAAGAATAGATTTGGGAGGAAAGAAAATTGTTCGAAAGCCCTACGTTGTCGAATTTCAGTGGTGTTCATAGTAAATATGTGTTCTTATTTTTTGGAAAAAGAAATGTTCAATGTCGTGAAAGTTTCTAACTAAACCACATAAATCGCTTTATGCATATGAAGAAGACCAATTCAAGTGTATTCCTTTTCTATCTCCTACATTTCTTGTTTAATCTCCTTATCAATATGAAAAGGAGGAATGATTGGGTAATAATTTTAAGAGCTTTACTAACATAACAGTTATTGGGTACTATGAGAATAACAGTTTCTTATAAGCTGCAAATTTTTTAAGAAATAAATCCCATAAAAATTTATAATTATTTGTTATTTGATTTTTTGTAATGCAAAATAGACTATTATTCTCATAATAGACTTAAAACTATCACCCAATCATTTCTCTAGTATTTAATCGACTATAAAAAAGACAGTTTATTCTGAATTACAAAAAATCAAATAATTATAAACTAATGCGGGGTTCACTCTTTCGAAAAATCGTGATTCATAATAAGTTATAATTCTCAACTGTTATACTAATAAAATTCTATGGGAAGTTAGTGAATGCAAAGTCAAACGAGCAATTAATAACGAAGAAAATGGGAGTGGGAAAACACGTAGACTGACTAAATATTGGTCTCCCCATTTGAAATGGTCAATTTAGGTTTGCAGACTTAGAATAAAAAAAGAAACAAAAAAGCTCTTAGAACAATAAAGGAAAGGTATTTGATAAGACCCCCAAGTTGGTAGATCGGGTGGCGACAACATATTTCCAGCTCAAAAATTAAAAATCATTGCTTCATAACCCACTAATTATGCATAAGCTGATTTTGGTTAGGGTTAGCCAGCCAAAGATCCAGTCTTAATTCATTAATTGGAGTTACAGAGTGGTCCATAGGATCTCAATTACTCGGGTCTCTACGTTCATGGCTCTGAGTCATATAAAAAGAATAATTAAAGAGAGATTGATCTGACCACATCGGTGCACGTGAAGAATTCAAAGATATGCCTTTGCATAGATTATTGCTTATCTGGCATGCTGATCAGCATGTGGCCTTAGCACATCCTTATCCATAAGCGATCTATCTCTCTCTCTCTATAAATATCATTGTTGAGATGGAACGTGATGGTTGAGTTTCTAATTATTTTCAATGCTTAGGCTTCATTTGTTTCGTAAAAAATATGATATTTCTAAAAATTATTTTCCAAGAAAAAAAGAAATAGAAAAATAGAAAAATAAAAAGGAAAAAAAATAATTTGAATTAAAAAAGAAAAAGGAAATTAAAAATAATTCAAATAAAAAAAGAACATAAGAAGAAAAAAGGGGAGGAAGAAGTGATGATTTGTAGATGTGTGAGATAAGAGAGATTAAGTGAGAAAAATGTTTTCTACTTTTCAAAAATAAAAAAAATTTTCCCCTAATTTCGAAAAATTTTTAGACATTTTGCCCAATGAATTTATTTTCCATGAAACAAACATTGAAAATTAGGAAAAAAAAAAATTCCCGAAATATATTTTTCGTGAAACGAACGGAGCCTTAGTCATCTCTAGCTTTTAAGCATAAAACTTATAATTTAGCTAGGATTAAATTTTCATTAAATGATCAACAGCCCCATCCTTTCACCGGCCAAGGCGCGGAGGAGACCGCGGATGAGGCTTAGCGCGAAGGAAGACACCACGAGAACGTACATCGTTGCAAGGAGTAATCTTTAGTTGAATGGAGAGATAGAGAGAGATCACTAACACTTTTGTCTTAGGGTTATGTTTTGTGGGAGTTAGTATTGGGTTACTCCATTTATATTCACGGGAACCCAGGGTGGTGTTCATAAAATCTACCGATGACAAAGGTTACCAACTTTGGCTAATGATGTCATAACGCCAACACCTTCTTGCTCAAGGTAGAAAAACACTATAAATGTTAAAATTTGTGTACGACACTCACTTTAGTGCCAAAAGCGCTTTGTCTTTTAGCGAAGGAAAAACAATCGGATTACTTAGCGAAGGAAAAACAATTGTCGGATTACTTGATAGTGAAGGAAAAACAATCACTTTTAATGTCAACACTATTTACAACTTTTAGCCAATGCAAAAACTCCAGTAAAAAATAATATGGTGGTTATTATAATCACAAATTTTATATGAAATGGCATATTATTTTTTTAAAAAAAAGCTTATCCACATGATATTTTCATGTGACGTACTTTGCATTGAAATAACGATTGGCACAATGATTACTTTAAATAAAATTTGGCATTGAAATAATCATTATTTACAACTTTTAGCCAATGTCTTTTAGGGATTATATGTTGACTGGACACACTGGTGAGCCACGTAGAACTGAAAAGTTAATAAAATATGACCATGCCAAATTTCTAGCAACCTAGATAGGAGTTTGAATTATAGTAAGTGACATGCACAACTTTCAACACATGATAATTATTTTATTTCTATTCCAAAACTTTATTTCTATTCTATACTTGTTTCTTGAACAAAATTTATTTGGTAAAATAATTTTATTTTTCTAATTCTGAAAGAAATTTTTATTTTAAAAATAAGTTTGAAACATAAATAAGAAGTAAAATTTTTTACTTCTCTATTTCTAGAATAAAAATGAGAAATAAAAAAAAAAAATTTTTTGCCCATCCTTGTTACTAGCCGGCTGTCTACTTGCCATTGCCTGCCATAGCTGCCCGATGTTCGTTGTCGATAGCCAATTGCCAATCCGCACCTGCCAACTCCACCCGCCACCCCATTGATTGCCCCCCACCATTTGTTGCCTCTCGAAATGGCGAAATTTTGTGTCGTTATTAAATAAATTTATACTCCAAAAATAGAAATTTTATGTTATTATCAAACACGTATTTTTGCTCAGAAACTCATCTAGAAATAGAAATAATTCCATAAATCTATTTTTGACTAGAATAGTTATCATCCGCACTCTTAGTATCCTCCTCTCTCTTCCTTGGCTTTCATCGTTGTTGTCGTATATTAGTTCCATACCAGGTTTTGTTGTTTTCGGCATAGGTTTTCACTCGCATGCGCTGCACTCGTACTAGTTATGATCTCTCCTAGGAGGCGTAAAGAAGAAACATAGAGAAGCGATGTTTGATCAGTTGTCATTATTTTTAGTATGTGAAAGTAAGTCAAATATTGCCTACTACAAGTGCTTTCGTTCTTTCTTATTGCTCGGGGACATGAGCACAAAAATAAAATTATCCCAAGAGTCATGGGAATCCCATGAATCGATAAGGTCCGGATATTCAACATATACAAGCGGTCTCAGTCAAGAGCAATCTACGCATAATTTGTGAAATCTGAATATGTGACCACCCAAATTTAGTCTAGAAATCGTAGATGCCCAAATAGATTGCACCAATTTTAGGGGACTCAAACTTTCGAGTTCTTATCCTCAGGTTTCAGAGAAAATAATTGTTTAAAAGGAAATAGAACTAGTCGAACACCCTATGCTGTCTAATTCCAATGACGTATGTGGTAAAAATGTGATTTTTTTTTTTTTGGGGGAAAAAGAACTGTTGAATGTCATGAAAGTTTCTATATAACTAAATCACATCAATCGCTTTATGCACATTAAATGAGGAAGACGAACTCGTTCGAAGTAGGGCATCGTCATTTTCGATCTCCTACATTTCTGATCTAATATCTCTATCTACAGTTCGAAGCAGGGCATCTACCTTTTCTATCTTCTTCATTATCTAATCTCCCTATCTGCAATTAATCTTTCGTACCGACATGGAAAGCTGATGAACGCAGAGTCAAAAGAACAACAAATAACGAAGAAGGAAAGGGGAACAAGGGAAAATTCGTACACCCAAAAAGAGACAGAGATAGCAAAATTGTCTATCCACTGACTAATGATTGGTCTCCCCATTGAAATGGCAAATTTAGAGTTTTCAGACTCAGAATAAGAAAAGAAATAATAAAAAAGTTCTTTGAACGATAAAGGCAAAGGATTTGATTTGACAATAACGCCGAATTGGTAGAGCGCGTGGCGACAAAATAGACTTTCAGCTCGAAGGTGGAAAAGGTCATTTTCTTCGGTCTCCCATCAAATTGCGTTCAAACTGATCATGATGAAAGTTAATCAGCGAAAGATCGAGTCTTGACTCATTCGTTGATCTTACGGGGCAGTCTATAGAATTTGAAGTACTCGGGTCTCTACCTTCGTAGCTCTGAATTTTTAAGAAAAATAATTACAGAGAAAGATTGATACAATTATACGAGCGCATGCGAAGAATTCAAAGATTTTACTTTTTCTTAGAATATAGCCAATCCACCATACTGATAAACACGTGGCCTTGGCATGTCCATACCTCAAGCAATCTCACCCCCCCCCCCCTCTCGCTAAACGTCATTGTTATGATGGGACGTGATGGTTGATTTTCCAAGTATTTTCAATGCTTGGTTATCTCTAGCTTTAAAGCATGAAATGTATAGCTTAGCTAAGTTTATTTCTATTAAATGATCAATATTCCCATCCTTTGAACATTTGGTATTGTCTATTGTTGGCAGCCTCACGAGTCACGAGTCCATGACTAAGCGTTACCGCTGCCTTAGATAGCCAAGCCAAGGATAAGAATTGGATAAGATGTGATTGGGTTTGCTATACCCAATTTTTTATTTATAAAATGCCAGATATCATGTTGAATATTCTTATAAAATGAGAAACTCAAGTAAATTAATTTAAAAACAATTGAAAATAAGTTTGACGGGACGTGGTGGTTGCAAGACCACTACGTGGCCCTGCCCATTTTAATGGCGACCACTACCATCGTGGTCATCTGTTAGTCGAGATTTGGATCTCCGTGGTCAACCACTCATTTAACGGTGGTCACAAGAGCCCGCGCAATGGTCAACCAATCATTTAACTAGAGTTGAAAAATAAGAATTGAGATTAGAGAATTGAGAGATGATAATATATTTCGATATATTGAAAAAGTAGATGGAGAACCTATTCATAGATTTAAAAGGAAGAAATTAAAAAAAAAATCAAATCAAATATACATGATTAAAATAGATATAAACAATTAGAGAAAATATCCTAAATATTTCTTAAAAATATTTTAATATTACTAATATCTCTAATATCTCTAACATCCCCTAAACTCAAGCTCAAGGTGACATCGTCAATTGGACTTTGAATTAATGTCAGATAGTGCCACAAAAAACTTGTTCCTCTTATGACATCATGGGACGGGCTTGTTGATCCGTGGTGGGGCGGTGTGTGAGGCACATCTTCTAGATGAGGGTGGCAAGTTGTTTGGTGGGGGTGTTGGCTTCTCAAAACGACGTGTGAAATATTGAGGATTGGAGTGGGAACAACAAGCAGCCAATGTGACTAGCTTATGAAATAGTAACTGAGCAATGTGCCTATACGGCTAGCGTTGTAGCATCAAGCGGCCTATGTAGCTAGCTTGGAAAGATAGTTACTAAGCGATGCGGTCTATGCAACTAAACCCGAAAGAAAGCCTCCTCCATGAAAAAGGCTCAACTATGCGACACAATCAGTGCAAATAGCATCAAAACACCAACTATTATGGAACAACTCGATTAAGTGCTTCCTCAAATAAGACTTATGCGTACAGAGTGAACACCACTAAGATGTAGGGATAAATTTATTTGAATATGCAGCGGGACGCTCAGGGTGCACCGAGTGCGATGTGCACCTGGTGCATCGAGTGTGATGTGCACCTAGTGCACTTAGGCTTCCACAAAATCAAACACTTTGATTCCAAGTTGGAAAATAAGAATGTAGAAGAGAGAATTAAGAGATTTTAATATATTTCGATATATTGAAAATAGTACATGGAAAGCCTATTTATAGACTTAGATAGAGAAAATCAAATGAAATCAAATCTAATATACATAATCAAAAGGACCATGTTGTTTTTAATGTAACCTAGAGCAAAGTAGATAACTCTCAAAAGTAGATAGCAGCCCCTCTTGTTTCTTTTCCCCTTTAAATTTTTTGTTTTTTTCCCTGGATGGATCAAAATCTCCCAACCCTTAGGATTCAAATAATTTTTTCAAAATTATCCCAACCCAACAATGTCTCTTAGTGCCGAATATGATAACTATTATGTTGAAATAGTTTGTTATTATGAAAAGAGATTACCATTGGTCATGAAAAAAAGATATTATTGACATGAAAAGTTGTGGTTGTTTATCATGAAAAGGGGTGATGAGAGGGATAAGGTACTTATTTTCAAAAGATATATTGATTGGTTGTTTATAAATAGTTTATTGTTCAACTCAACTAATCAAAACAACTTCTTCTTAACACTCTCTTCTTCTCTTTTCATACACACAATAAGGTAAAATTCCAAAAGAGAAATTATATAATTGCTAAACTCAGCAGTTGTTAGGGTGGGCCATTGATGTTTTGAGTGATGTTGAAGGAATCAAGGATAGAACAAAGTGTATGGAAATGGATTTTAATGGATAAATGAAAATGCAAGATAGTATACGGTCACTACCAAGGCTTAAAGAATGCACCGCTAGCCAATAATAAAAATCAAGATTGACGAACTTCACCACCAAGACCTAAAGGATAAACCACCTACTAGAATAAGGGATTTCGAGATAGAAGAAACTCACCACCAACTTGCTTTACCACCAAGGAATAATCCACTTTTCAATGATAAAGGAACCGGGATAGGAGAAGGTCACCACCAAGACCTAAAGAAAATCCATTAGCCAAACTTAAATGGCTTCTTGGCTCACCACCAAGAAAGAATATACATTCCAAGAATAAAGAAACCGGGGATAGATATTCGTTTACATAGAGGAAAATCTCATATATTTTCAATATTCATGTCTTCGTTTGCTTTTACAATGAAATTACATCTCAATTTATAGAGATATAGCTAAACAAAAGGGATGAGTCTTCATATTCCTAGAAATCGAACAGAGTTAACACCTAATTATAACTTTGAAAGCAACACCACAATAAAAACTTATAAAATGATGCAGATTAAGACTTACCACATGTGACTAATTATTAGATGCATTGAAACTTGATAAGACTTTAAATTTGTGCATTAGTTTTGGAAGCCGAAGACTCATCGTAGAATGTCATCAAACAAGGATAGAAATCTACTAGAGTTTCATGTGGTTGTTAGGTAATTGATTAGTAGTCTTGGAATCAATATCAAGCATGTAAATCGGCAACGAGGTAATCGATTAAAGCCTCCAAAAGCGATAACTTATCCACCAAGTCAATAAACTATTTGCATAATTGGCAATTGCAACCTTGAACCCACCAAGTCGATGAACTCTTTGCATAATTGGCAATTGCAACCTTGAACCCAAATCATTAAGTTGTAGTCAGAATTGGTCTTGCTTGCATAAATAATGAGCGAGTTGATTTGATCAACAAGACATAAGTGGAGCTTAAGGACTAATCGATGGAACTTGATGCTCCCACATCAGTTTCTCTATAGCTTTTGTATATATCATAGAGGTATATTTATTATAAACTCGGCAGCAACAATAGTAGGAATAGATAATACCTTAAGGATAATAATTGTCATCACGCACCAATGCATCAAATATCTATAACTACTACTCTATCTTCATCCACAATCAAATTTCCTTAACATTTTATTCTATTTGGGTTTTATCCGGGTGACCGAACATACCTAAGGGGTTCCTTGCAATCAAAAGATGTGGGAGCAAGAGAAATTCAACTCATAGTTATTTCTTTGACCGATCTATCAAAAACAAATACCTTGCGTAATTTAATATCACAATTGTTTTATTACGACGATGGCTCTTCTTGACATCAATATAGAGATATAATTTTATTAGAAAAAGATAAGGCGAGATATTGGCTAGAGTATTTCAACATTAAATCTTGTCTTTATTTAATAATTTAAGTTTTATAACAATTAGCCGTGGCTTTACAAATTTTCACATAATAATGGAGTATCAAATCTCAAGTGCAAATACACCTGTTTGCCTCCTCTATATATATTTTCATGTTTCAGCCTTAAGCCATAGTTTAGCTAACGCATGAGATAGAATACCATGCTTTCATCTAATAGATTAAAATTTTAAAATAATTGACAAATATCCCGTAAAATTTCATAGTATCTTCATTGCAAAACTTATATGGGAAAACATTTGAAAAGAAAGTATCAAGAAATGATAGCAACCATAGACCGGGCATTTTAATCATGAACCGCAATGCGAAATCCGAGTATGCCTTATGGACAAGATTTTATGACATACTCCCCTATACATAACTTTTATTACATTTCAACAACCAAATCGGTAGGTGTTAGCTTCATACATGCGACAGGTCGACATACGTGAGCAATCTCTTGGAGCATCGAATCATACTCTCAAATGTGACGACAGCATGTCGATGGCCCAACGGTGGGATAATGACTTGAAAGCATTAAAAAGGTGCAACCCTTGCTCATATGGTCATTCCCGATGCACGAGGGCGTGAGGATCTGGAACTTGTGCCGTGAGAGATGCCAACTGTTTGGCAAATTTGGTTATTGATGAATATAGAGCAGTAGATATAGACCTTTCATACAATGACTCGAAAGCATTAAAAAAGTGCAACCCTTGCTCATATGGTCATTCCCGATGCACGAGGGCGTGACGATTTGGAACTTGTGCCGTGAGAGATGTCAATTGTTTGGCAAATTTGGTTATTGATGAATATAGAGCAGTAGCTATAGACCTTCCATACGTGATGATGATCCTTATCTTTAAGGTATTATTTATCCTTACTATTATTGCTATTGATTTAGAATAAATATAATAAACCAAAACCATAAAGAAATGAGTTCAACAATCACTCAATTCCTTTCTTAAAATTTCACTTTAAACGTGTTATCAAACTTGTGTGTATGAAAAGAGAGTTACGAAAAAGAAATTGTTGTTTTGAATAGTTGTGCTGAAAAATATATGATTTGAAGCTATTTATAGACAACCAATTATATATTTTTTGAGGAGTATCTCATCACGGCTACCATCACCACTTTTCATGATGAATTATCACCACTTTTCATATCAACAATCATTTCTTTTTGTAATCAAAAATCACATTTTTTTCATAACAAAAAATTACTTGTCTTCGTGATAATGAACTATTTCAACACCAATACGCAGAAGGCATGCTTTCACTCAATGGCAAAAATTGAGACGGAAGAAGAGCACCACCACCAACCAAAACTGTGAGCTCACGAGGTGCGGTAGCAATTAACGCAGCGACAGGGACTGAAAATGACCTCCTCAGTCCTCCAACTTTTAATTTAGTTTGGGCCCAATGCCTCTGTTCCCCAATTGATTACCGAAGGGAAAAGGTCAATGCTGCAACCTGCTGGACGGCTACTTAATGAGGGTCGTCATCAGCCCAAATGAAGGCCAATTTGACAGCGATCTGATGTTATCACAAGGACAATGAGGGATTAGCTAACAATGTGTGTGACTCTAGACAGAACCCGTGAGAGTTCCGATGTTTCTTGACGTGTCGTTGGCTTAGCTTTGATGCGGTTGACTTATGGCACATTTGATAGTAATTCTATTCTCGAAAATGGTTTTTTTTTATCAAAAATGGTTTTATTTTATTTTATTCTCAAAAGCAATTTCTGAGTAAAATAGCGTGCTTAGTAACTTGTCCAAAATTTCTATTCCTGTGATAGAAATGCCTTTATAGAATTCTTAAATTCATTTGTTTCTTTAAATTTTTGATACTTTTATTATATTTTTCTTATTTTTAGCTTTTTATCTTTTTCCCTTTTCTTTTATTTTTTTCTTCTTCTTCCTACTTCTTTGTAGCTGGTTGCCGGCCACGGCGGTGGCCAACAACCAGCTAGGCGAGGTCCAATGAGCTCGCTAAAGGCTCACTTGGCCACCGGTGAGGCTTGACCTTATCCAAGCAATGCGAGGTCAAGTGACACCGACCTAGAGATGACCTGGCAAGACCGAGCCTCACCCAGCCACCAAGAGGCTTGGGCTGACAAGCCTCATTATGGCTCGGCGTCGCCGGGGGCTGGCAACACTTCAACGACTAGCCAAAAGGAAGAAAAAGAAAGGGGAAGAGAATAAGAGAATAAGAAATTGTTCGAGAAGAAAAGAAAAAAAAAACAAGAACTTCTTTTCTACTTCTTAATTATATTCCAAATCTATTCCCGTGAATACAAATTTTACCAAACGGATTTTTGTTCTTTTTTCGTTCCGGAGAACAAAAGAACAAAATAGTTATTCCAGGGATAGTTACCAAACAAGGCCTTAGTTTAGGGAGTAGATTTTCCTTCTCTTGTAAAGCTAAAAATGCATTTGATAATCATTTTGTTTTTAGAAATAATTTTTGCTGAAAAATATTTTTTATTCTATTCTCTAAATGAGTTTCCGAGCATTTGGAGGCATTTGGTAACTATATAAATTTCTATTCTCGAAATATAAAGTGTTTAATATAACCTTAAAAATTTTTGTGACTTAAAATTTCTTTTAAATTTTTTTTATAATTGTATTACATTTTTCTCTTTTCTTCTTCTTCTTCCTCTTTTAGCTAGTCATCGGTCTTGGTCATGGCTAGTAGCAACCAAGCCGGATTGTCGTCAGCCCCTGGTAAGGCTGACCCTCGGCTCAAGCCTCGTTGTGGCTAAGCAAGGCTCAATCTCACCTTAGCTAGGCAAAGCTCAATCTCACCTTAGCTAGGCAAAGCTCGACTTCACCTGCCCAGATCTAGCGGGGTCGAGCTTGTCTAGCCACTAGCAACCGGTTAAAGGAAAAAAAAAAAAAAAAAAAAAATGCTTGATTCTAGAATTGTTTTCGAAAATAAAGAAACAACTTCTTTTTACTTCTTAATTATGTTCCAAAATTTTTCCAAGAAGAAATTTGTTGTTGAGAATAAAAAAAAGTTACCAAACGTATCTTTTTCTTTTGTTATTCTAGAAAACAAAATAATAGAAATAGGCATTATTTGGTACGTTATCAAATAGGCCCTAAGTGGACAATTTTTGTGGAAAAAGAATGCCCAAAGCACCATTGGCTAATGTGAGGATTAATTGCATCATAATTTTATTAAAAGGTTGGGTTGATGAACTTATCGAAGTAATCAAATATGGAAATGTTTAATTTTCAGTATATTGTTTTTTTTTTCTCCTGATGTCTTATGAGTGCTTGATAAATCAAAATTTCCCCTTAATAGGTGTCCCGAAATTCCTAAATACGTTGATCCTGCCCTTGGGGCTTTACCTTCTGAAATCCCTTCTCGTTTTGCAGGTGTTATCGCTCTTTACCCAAGATCACTTTATTCTTTTCGTTTTGCAGGTGTCGTCGACATAATCGATTCCTCAAATACTTGATCAATTCTCCAAGACAACGTGCTCAGGTACATCGATTCCTCACATCAATCCATCGATCATGGCTTTTCGTTCTTTTTGACCTTTGGCAACCCATGTCGAGGATTCTTGCTGTCTCATCATCAAAAAGTTTTCAAGAAATTTCAGGTTCTCACAAGTCCCGCATAGATCAAGTGGAAGCTCCGGATAAAATGGTTGAACAAGGAACAACTTGTTCTTCTTCCCCAGTCAAGTTATCTTTTGAATATTCTTTTATCCAGTCCTGATTTATCTCACCCCATTATTTAGATTTCTTATCTGGCATTTCATCCAAACATATCCAAGTATATCCAATCTGTAAAATGTCCCTAAACACTGAATAAGATAAAATACACACGTGAGTCGTGTTAAAAAAGTATCACATCCAAAAAGTTTGTATGGTGTGAAGTAATTAGTATACTATAACTTATTGACTTAAATTTTCTAATTAATATAATTTAACTGGATATATTAATATGCTTAAATTGATCGTAGGTAAAGGTATCAAAGCTTATTCCCAATACTATCTTGACTTAATCCATACTACCAAAAAACAACCGTAAGGAGTTAAGTAATTGCTCAATATTTTAAATGCAACACATTCATGTTCAAATTACAACATCTTCTACTTAGAATAATCTTCAAGACTAGGCCATCATCCTAGGAGTAAAAGCTCATTAAATGCATGCGAGGACAGTTGAGCGCACCATCATAGATTTATTAAGCCGAAAAGTCAAATATCCTATGTCATAAAAGAATATGTGTGTATATATAAGTGCTTTTGAAACCATTTTTTATAATTCATGGTACAGATATGAAGAACTGCTCATTTGGTGGCCTATGAAATACCTTATTTCCATAAATCAATACAAATGTAGAGTTTTGGCTGGTGCAAGTAACCCCGATCTAGAGCAACTTGCACACGATCAATAAGATTTGAACTCTCAACAATAAATTAACTTCTAAATTGAATACTTTCTAATGTCTTTGTTAATCGCGTCGATCCTGGGAAGTTTGGAAACCCTATTTATATTTATTGGAGAGGGAACAAACGCCAGGCCAGGCCAGAGAGGAAACGCGTATGACAGCACAAGGCATTCTGGAATCGATTCAATGGGAGTTAAGCTGAAAGGGAATTTTGGCGAAACCATGTGGCAAGGACCATCGTACGGCAGAAGGGCAAGTGGCTGGACAGGAGCGTGGCCTGTTCACACTCTATTTTGCTGCAGGCTTTAAGTGCCGGTCGCCATGAAGTGCACCGGTGGGGAGTCATTAATGAGGAGGGGGTTGCTGGCCATTTCACATTATTCAATCTTTGGACGATCTTGGGCGCAGCGGCCCCGCACATGGACGCTGACAATGATCTTTAGGTATCGGCGCAATGACTTCGGACTTAAATGGATGTTCATGGCTTGTCCACTCACTGTTGCCGAGCAATTTTTCGGATATCAAACGACCTCCCCAAAAGTAATTTTACTATGGCAGATTTCCTCAGTAGGGATTTGCTTATTAATTTGGAATCAAATTATATTTTTTCTTTCCAGCTCCTGTCGATTGTATATATCTCACTTGTCGCCTGAATCATGCTTTACATCGACTTTTTCCCTTTTTCTGGTCTGCAACCGACAGAGGATCCCCATAAAGTTGCAAGACCGTATATGGCAGCTGACACCAGCCCACTTGATGTTATCGAGCTGGACAAACCCGTTCTTCTAAAATACCTTGATTCGGCATTAAAGAATTTCCCAACAAATTCGACTCTGCATCGTTCGCAAAATTTTCAGTCCTCTTTCAACACAGCTGTAAACAAGCCCAAGACTGAGGCTCACTCATTACATTTAATATATATATGTGTGTGTGTGTGTGTGTTTGTAATAAGCTACACTCAATTGTTTGATTGAAAATGCCATTGTAAATATTACATTAAATTATTTTGCTTCGAAGATGTTATCGAGGAGCTAGAGTGTTTATACGCTTGCATGCGTTTGTGGCTTGAATCCCCAAGCAAGGGAGTGACTACTTATACTAATCAAGCTTAATTAGCTGTCAAACGGCATCGGCTGCCATGCCTTCCGGAGCACCCGCGTGTATACCTCCGGTCGCCCGACACCGGCTATTTTGAAGAAAAGGGCGAGCCTGTACTTTTTCAAAAAATACTTGAAACAAATAACAGCAATGAGATTTTTCAACAAAATTAAAGGTGATTTTTTAGTCATGAATACTCATTTGGGGTCAGCAATTAACAATTTGAAAAATTCTAAATAAACGTTTTTGTGGAAATGAATTTGGAAAAAGCAAGGACACGAAGTGATGGAAGGAACTGGCCGGAAAAAGGAAATTGGCTGTATTAGTTTAAATATTCGATGGGAACAGAAATTTCAACAAAAGAAAAATAATTGGGACAATGTCATAATTAGTTCTTATGCTTATCTAATCTTCAATTTGGTCCTTAAACTTTAATTTCAGCCAATTTGGTCTATATCATCTTTTAATGAGATTAAGTAAGTCTTCCACATCAATTTGGTCCGATTGGCATATGACATGATAATAGGGAGAAAAACACTAAGAGTGTCAAAACTTTCATACAAAGTTCTAATAAATGCCAAATCTTTTTTTTCGCTCACTTGAGTGGCACATTGGAGTAAAATCACTCACTTAGGGCCTGTTTGGCAACGTGCCAAACAGTGCCTGATTCTGATTTTTTGTTCCCAAAATCAGTTTGGGACGAAAATCGCGTTTGGTAAAATTATTTTTTCCAGTAACAAATTTGTTCCCGAGAACAGATTGGGAAGAGAATTGAAAATAAAAAATAAAAAAAAAGAATCAAAACAGTAAAAGTCTCATTCTTTTCTTCCAACATCCCGCAATTGTCGTCCACTACCAGTCGCCAATCGCCGGAGGCTCGCCAGGCCAGGGCGAGGTCCGGCGAGCTCGCCGAAGGCAAGCCTAGCCACCAGAGGGCTTGAGCGAGCCTCGCCGGTGGCCAAGCGAGCCTCACTAGTAGCTGGGCGAGGCTCGCCCAGCCCCGCCAAGCCTCGCCGGTGGCTAAGCAGGCCTCGCCCAGCCCAGCGAGACTCGCTCAGCCACCGGCGAGGCTCGCCTAGCCCCGCCTGGCCACTGGCAAGACTAGGCCGACAAGGGCCAACCTCGCTGAGGGCTGGCGACGCTCCAATGAGCATCGCTAGCCCTCATTTGGCCGGTCACCGATCCGACGACCGGACAAATGAAGAAGAAGAAGAAGAATAGGAGAAAATGGAAAAAAAAAAAAAAAAAAAAAAAAAAAGACAAACAAAAAAAAGAGGAAAAAGTAAAAAAAAATATTTTAAAATTAAAAGAAATTAATTTGGAACAAAATCAATTAGCAAGGTATCAAACACAATTCAATTTCAGAATAAAAAATTTTGAACAGTTATCAAATGTGTTTTTTTACTCATAATTAGTTCCCGAGAAATGTAATAAAAAAATAATCATTTCTAGTCAAAATCAGCTCCCGGAAACAGAATCGTTACCAAACGTGCCCTTAAATGCCATTCCAACCAAACTTCCTAGGTGGAATTTTATAACTTTTTTTTTTGAATTTTTTGTTTTTTTTTATTTTGACTTTTTTTTCTTTAGGGCCGGAGTGGGTCATTGGCGACCCTTGTTAGCCACAAAACCCTCACCCTTGGCCGCAAAGGCCCTTGGCGAGATCGTGATGCCCTCACTAGCTCTAAGCGGTGTCGCCCACGACTAGCAAGGCCATGATGCCCTCACCCATGACCTTCGTGGCAGGGGCGAGGCGACCCTCACCTAGATCTAGCCATGAAGGCCACAGGTGAGGGCATCGCAACCTCACGGGCCCTAGGTGAGGCGGTGTCACCTATGGCTGCTAGAAGTTGGCAAGGGCCCTCACAACCTCGCCAATGACCGGCAAGGCCCTACCAACCTTGCCCAGGGCCTTCGTAACCAAGGGCGAGGGTTTCACAGTCGACAAGGGTCACCAATGACCCTCACCGGCCTAAAGAAAAAAAGCCAAAGAAAAAAAAAATTCAAAATTCAAAAAATAATTATTATAAGTATTTAAAATATTAAAATAATATTAAAATTTTATCCACGTCAAATTTGCTAGCTAGGCAAATCAAAATTGGCACTCAAATGAGAGATTTTTAAAATTTGTGGCACTCAAATGAGTGAAAAAAAAAATATTGTCACTTAAGTGAGAGCTATATGAAAGTTTTGACACTCCTAGTATTCTTCTCCATATGATAATGTGACTCAGTCATGGAACCCACATTGTTCAGGTGGCCATAGACGTCATCATTAAATTAGCAAAGTTCATAGAAAAGTAAAGAAATAGCAAAATAGGAAAAGCATTTAAAAAAGAAGAAGAAATAAACAAGAGGAAACGACACAAATTAGAGTCGCAGATTCGAGTATAAGCACACCATTACCAACAATTGAGCCTTGATCGGATTTAACAATGGTAGGCAAGCCCTCTGTAATGGCCATTCGAGGGTACTAAGATCCTTGCAATGATTGCAAGCAAGGGAGGGGGGTGCCGCCTTCCCTCTCTTTTCTCAATATTCCTCCGTTCTCTTTTCCTCTCACATTTTATATATTTTCAAATTTGGGGATTTATCATAAAAACCCCAAAGTGGTACATCTATGACAAACCAATACACTTATAATAAATTTATTCCAAATAACCATATAAAAAAAAAACCCCAAATTGATGTACTTGTGACAAATTTACCCAAACTAATTTGTTCGATCGCAAAAAATTCCAAACTACTACATTTTTTTACAAATATACCTCAACTAAATTGGAGTACAATTGTGACAAACAAAGAGTAAAATCTCAAATTAGTATACCAATAACTATCACATATCATCCAACTCAATAATGTGATAGTCAAATTTAACATAAACTAATAGATGGTAAATTTATCACAAATGTATCAATTTGGAGTAAATTTGTCAAAAGTATATCAATTTTGGATTTTTGCTAGTTAAAAAATTAGTTTAGATAAATTTGTCACGGATATACTAGTTTGAAATTTTTCAGGATATTAACCCTTCAAATTATGTTGACATGGCAATATACATACAATCACATCAATAAATGTAAGTCGAATGGCAAAATTAAATTACCTCCTCAATCGGACCAAATTGGCTTGAAAGATTAAATTAGTCTCATTAAAGGAGGACGAGGACTAAATTGAAAATAATTTAAAAAATCAAGCATCAAATTGAACATTGAAAAAAGGTACAAGGATAAAGTTGATGTTCTCCCAAAATAATTTCATTCCTCAATTATTAAAATGCTAATTGTCATAAGACATGGGATTTAAATCTAGGGACAAAAATATCCCGCTTTTCAAATTGACAAAGAAAAAAGTGAAAAAAAATCACCAAAAAATCTCAAATTATGTCTGCTACGGTGCATTTATCTTGAATTTTTTGGCGAAAACAAAAACCTCAAATTATGCTCGATGTGACATCTTTACTCTAAACTTTCTATTATGATGTAAAAAACCAAAAACTTAAATTTATGTGACACTTTTACCCTCCATCAAGGTTGTGTAAGATGATTTTTCTATCAAAATAATGTCGTTTTTATTCCACTTCAGCAATGCAAATGACATCTCAACATTGTTTGCTTTTTTGCATCAATGTAAGCAGATTATTAACATTTATCATTGACAAAATGTTGAAGGGAGAGTGTGTTATATAGGTACAAGTTTGGTAATTTTTTATTTTATTTTGTAACTACTTGGAAATATCTTGGCTGGATCTCCATTATTGGTAAGGCAGTTATACTTCCTTCACCTAAAAGAGGTGTCACATAAAAATATTTTGGGTAAATGTGTCACATGGCATGATTTAGGATTTTTTGTGACTTGCCCAAGAAAAAACATCAACTTCTGCTCTTGGACCTAAACACTCAACATTGAACTATTCTATCCTGGCAAGCTTATATGGCAACTATTATGCCAATCATGATAATTTTTACAAATGATACAATAATTAAGTTAGGATGCAAGCGTGCATAAAACAATGTTGTTTTGAAGCAAAAACAAATTAAATAGCAACTTGGATTTAAAACAAAATGACGTATTTTGGTATACGTCATTACCCTAATTTTCTCTCAACTAATGTCACATTTGCTACTTCATCATCATTTACCAAGTCAACCACCAAGAGAAGGATAACCGAAACACCAAGAATTGTGTACAACACCTCAATTTAGTGCCAAATTTTTAGAAAAATGATCTTTTAAGAGCTAACTCCAATTTATTTTGCTGAAAATCTGACATGGCCTTTTTTTAAATTACTTTAGTAAGCCAACATGACTTGTCAAAGGTTAGCATCTACACCATAAATGATGTCGTCTACTAGGTTTCCCCCAAACAAGAACCCTAAATTGCCAAATTGAAAGAAAAATCCAAAGTTGAAACCATAATCAACCATTCAACCAAAATTCACACCCTAATTTGATTTGCCCTAAAAAGTAACAACTCAAAGTTTCAACAGTGGCTCAAATTCATTTTAACGAATTAGAGAAGAATGTGAGTATTACTGTTATTGTGGATTACAAAATCTAAGAAGAATATGTTGGACTCTATTGAATGGAGAAGATTTCATGGATGCATTGTGTATAAAGAATACTTAAAGCACAAATATATCAAATGAGTTTAGGCCAAATTCTCAGATCAAGCGATAGAAGTGATTTTGGAGCTACTTGAAGGATGGCATCAACCTCCACCTACATTAATGAATGAGTTAGACAATATCGACTCAATGCAAGCTAAAATAAAGGCCTTAACATCTCTAACAAACCATTTAATATAGAAGTTTCAAAAATGAAAATTAAAAAAAAAAAAAAGTATCATCAAGTGTTGATTGCATTCATATTATCTTGTTTAGGCCTATTTTATTAATGAGAAGAAGTTTGTTAGTCTACCATGACTTTTTTTTTTTTTATCATTTAGTCTACCATTGTTGAAGATTAGTGAAATATGTATCTATCTTGGGGTAATCTAGAAGTATAGTTGTGTTATTGGTTTGATGCAACTTTTGCTAGAAACAAAAGAATTGGTGCAATTTTTAGTGGAAATGAAAAATTAGAATTCATTTCTTGTGAAATTAACAAGCTCTCTTGTTTAGTTGTATATTCTCAATCTTGGTTTGCTTTAGTTTTTGCTGGAGTTGTTGGTTTTCAGCAATGTTTGCTAGTTTCTAGTTTGTTGCAAATTTTTTGTTGCAAACTGTCAAGTTAAGGATTAGTAATAAGTTCACAAGTGATTATTTCAATGTCAAAAATTGTTAATAGTAATCGTTTGAATATTAAGTTTTGTTGAAAGCAATCACTTAAGTGCCAGTGATGGTTGAAAAGTTATCGCTCGTGTTGCACAAATTTTTAAAAATGAATATGTTACTCAAACAATTTCTACGTATGACTTAAGCTTGTTTGTCGATATACCTTATATATAAAGCAAAATAGCATCGACACATTAGATATATGCTTGTATGTGCTGGTGCAAACACAATCCCCATTAGCACATATAAGTATTGGTTCAACGTATCTTGTGTTGCACAAGCACTCTAGCACTTAATGGTGTAGGCAAAAGACTACATCAGCAGCTTACACCAATACTTATAATACACCAACATATAGCTAGTGCATCTTGTGTTTGCATCGGCATATAAAAGTATAAACATAATACTACACCAACACATACAAGTGCTAGTGCATATGTTGATACATCTTGCATTTGCACTAGCACATAGAACTATTAGTGCAAGTATTGCATTGGACTGCACCAAATTGTACAAGCTCTTTACCAAACACAATAAGCACAATTGAACACAAAAAATGAAACTACTAAAAGCATAGACAAAATAAAACAATGGCCCTTACATTGAACTAGTTCTTTGAATTTAATCAATCTGAATAACCAAACAAAAACTTACATATCCAATGGTTGGCTTTCCACAAATGAAAACATTCAAATATCTCAACACTTAACTAGTCAATCTCAACTTCCACTAGTGAAGATGCATAACTTCCAAAAAAAAAAAAAAATGAGGTTAATATCATTAAAAAAAAATCACAAATTGATACACTTATGACAAATTTACCTCAAACTAATAGTCTGACCACTAAAAATCCCAAACTTGTACACATATGATAAATTTGCCCTTCATTAATTTTCATTAAATTTTACTATTAAATTATTGAATTGAATGACACATAACAATTGATGGTGTACTATTTTACCCAAAAAAAAAAAAAACAATTGAGGGTGTACTAATTTGAGGTTTTACCCTATATTTATCATAATAGTGTCATTTTGGGCTTTTTGTGATCAAAAAATTAATTTTTGGTAAATTTATCATAGATATATCAATTTAAGGTTTTTGGTAGTTAAAAAATAAATTTAAAGTAAATTTGTCATGGTGCACAAGTTTAAGGTTTTTAGTAATATTAATCCAAACAAAAACTTCAATATCCAACACTCTCCTATTAGTCAATGTACACAACCATTTTTTTTCCTTTGAAGGATTTTTGACTTGATTCTTAATCCATTCATTTTTTTTTTCTAATTGGAATTGGAGCTATAGATTGTTCTACTAGCCATCCTGTCCCATGTATCTTCTTTTTTGCTACAGCTACTATCTTTTTACAAAAACAAAATGTCATTTGATGGACTGATCTCATGCAGTGGTGTTGGTGGTTATTTTGGAGCTACCACCATCACTAGTTTGAGATGGAAATGGTGTTGGGTTTATTGTTTGTGGCTGTTTTGGAGCTACATTAATGCCCATCTTCTTTGGAGCACTCTCTTTTAAAGCCATCCCTCTTATCTTTGGACCTAACCTTTGTAGGATAACATGGGCCACCTTGAGGAATACAAACTTACAAACTTCTCCCAAACTATAAAAACATAATCATATTATCAACAAAGTCAAATATCTTTAAAAAAATGCACAAAACATACAAAACTAACATTGAAATAATCATTTCAATATTAGCTTTGGAAACCACAACACAAATATGACAATAACTTCAAATTGAAGTCCCCATAATCATACCTGATTGATTAAGCAATGACTCAGGGTTTGTTGTCTAGTGGACAAAAAGCATCAAAGTTAGAACCAAATTGATCAAACAAATTGATCTCCCCACAATCGCAACTTCACTAGTGCAAGTTCTAATTTTTCCAACCAATTGAGCCAGTGAGAGAAGATAACAAACCTATTTGAGTGAGAGTGATAGAGATGGTACACAAGTGATGGAGGGTGACAACAATGGTGGTGAGCAAACGATAAGGAGGAGTTGCTTTTTCAAATCGTCTAAACAACAATGACCCAAGCCTTATTTTTTCTTGGTGATGTAACGTCATTTTTCCCAAAGGTTTGCAATGTTGTTTAACTTTACCAAACCGTATAAGATTGTCCATGTGGATTGATTTTTGTTTAAAAATGCCACATAATGTTAAATTTTATATTATAAATGCTGCATGATTATTTTGGCCGGAATTTTTAATTGGATGCACTTAAATGATTATTTTTTCTATGATTTGGAATTTATGTGATCAAATGAAAACTTTTGGCATTAAAGTGAGTCATATGCACAACTTTCAGCACTTACAAAGTCCTTCTACTACCAACCATTCAAACTTATTTAAACAAAAAAGTTAACAAATAGGTTTTTTGTGCTAAAGCAAAAGTTGGTATTTTTTTCTCTGTCAATCTAAAAAGTGGTAATGTTTTTGGTCTTTGGGTAAAAATTCATTTTTCATTCTTTTTTCTTGTCATTTTAAAACATGCGTTATTAACGAGTGTCCTCGACCATTACTTAATCATATTCATAGATTTTGTTTGCTTCATGAAAAATGACATTTTTTAAAAAAAAAAATTATCGATAATAATTTATGATTAAATTTTTTAGATGATTAAATATTTTTTTATTTATTCGTTTTTATATTTTAGGAAAATAATTTTTAAATAATTATTTCTCATGAAAAAAATGAAACATAAAAAGAAATATTTTATTTTTATATTGATTGCATATAAGTCATAACACAAGACAAATAATGAATGAAAGATGAAAAAATTTCTTTAATTAAATATATAACTATGCAATTGTTAATAAAGTCCTTGTACACAAATGGTTTTTGAAGCACATCCATGAATTTTTCATTTGTTCATTATAATTTCTGAACTTATGATAAATATTCAATCCGGTCCCATAAATTAATATTTCCTAGGATTCGATATAGTCCCCAAATTATCTAGTTTAAAGGCTAAATTGAAAAGGTGCGAAATTAAAAAGTCAAGATGATCACGTAAAGAGTTAAAATTCCAAAATCATATCGAATAAATTGTAAGGTCATCGATGATATTATATATTGAATTCACTTGTCCTCACTTTTCCTCTAAAGTTAGCAATCCGGGGCAACGGAAATCCCGTGGAGAATGCTGTCATGAGCCATAAGAAAGGATTTCCATTTCCCCAGTGACATGCCGTTGATCAAACCACCCGGAGCTTTCTGAGGTAGATGATCATGACGAGCTTGCCCTACTCCGACGTCGACTTCAGCTTGAGAGCGATGGCCGGCCGGGCCGAGGGGTTCGGCCGCTTGGCCGTCGGCGGCCTCCACGGCCCTCTCTATCACGTCACTTCTCTCTCAGGTGTTTCTCGGCTTTCCTCTCAATCTCTCGCCCTTCTGTTTTCCTCCGGTTTTGCTCTCAATTGTTGACGATGTGCAATTCGTGGGCATTTCTTGTTTCGCTGGTTTTTGACCCCTTTTGCCTGTTGAGATGTCGCTCTTGGGTTCCTCTGGCTTCGATCATCACGGCTGGGGTAATGAATGAACAATCCTCATTGTAATGTGACAGGATGGTTGCATTTCCGTTCAGAATGATCAATTCGCATCGGATGTTTCGTGAAAAGTTAGGCTGTTTGAAGAGCTGGACATTGTTTATGTTATTTCGTGCACAGACCATCTATGATCTGAAATTTTCTGGGAATTATTCGGAGACCGGTACTTGTGCGAATGGGTATCTCCTTGATCAGGAAAATGACACGGACAGGGGCAATAAATGCCTTATTCGAGTCAAGTAATGTCCGACCCAAAATGGGTATTTTTAGGCAGAGGTTGTGTCGCTCTCTGTGCATATGCTATTTAAATCACTTCTACAGTTGATACAGAACATTTAATGCTGTGTATCTGACTTCTTTTCTTTTCCTATCCCACCTTTTGAGTACACTTCTTTCCCGCAGATGCTCTGCAGTGGTCTTGTTATCTATTTTCGTCCAGTTCAAATCACATGCTTTTTGGTCTCTTTTTTTGTCTTTAGACGATGGTCCTGGATCGCTAAGAGAAGGATGCCGGAGAAAAGAACCGCTGTGGATAGTGTTTGAGGTTTCGGGTACCATATGTCTCTCATCTTATTTGAGTGTGTCATCTCACAAGACAATTGATGGCCGAGGCCAAAGGATAAAGCTCACTGGCAAGGGCTTGAGACTGAAGGATTGCGAAAATATTATAGTATGCAACCTGGAGTTTGAAGGTGGTAGAGGTCATGATGTTGATGGTATCCAAATTAAACCTAATTCAAGGAACATATGGATAGACCGCTGCAGCCTTCGTAATTATGATGATGGATTGATAGATATCACCCGCCAAAGCACCGACATTACAGTTTCTAGGTTGGCCATTTGACATATGTCACATTACCTTATAAGTTTACATGTTTGGCTGACGTGTTTATGTGCCTGAACCAAAGATGCTAATAAGTTCTTTTTT
This sequence comes from Eucalyptus polyanthemos subsp. polyanthemos, assembly GCA_017140185.1. Classification (NCBI taxonomy): domain Eukaryota; kingdom Viridiplantae; phylum Streptophyta; class Magnoliopsida; order Myrtales; family Myrtaceae; genus Eucalyptus; species Eucalyptus polyanthemos. Next base: position 18,019,062 of record CM029466.1, read on the forward strand.
CTACTGCGTCAGATGTCACTTTTCAAATCATGATAAGACTATGCTTATTGGAGCTGATCCATCTCATACAATGGATAGATGCATCCGTGTAACCATCCACCATTGTTTCTTTGATGGCACACGGCAAAGGCATCCTCGGGTAAGGTTTGGAAAAGTTCATTTGTACAACAATTATACCAGAAACTGGGGCATATATGCTGTTTGTGCGAGTGTAGAATCCCAGGTACGTGTCCCTGGTTCCAGAATAATTGTTTTTGCAATCCTGTCCAAGATGCACTTTTTCCCTCCGTTATTGGTTTCATTTATCATTTCAGATTTTCTCGCAATGCAACATATATGAAGCAGGACAGAAGAAAAAAACTTTTGAGTATTACACTGAGAAGGTAATGCAATTGTTATTGTGTTTTAGTTGCTACATGATCGATTATTCTATGAGATCAATTCTCCTTGAACGTTATCAGCTCCTATGGCAATTTATTGGTTATGACTATGCAAGAAAAAATTGCATAGAGGTTAAGCTTCTCTATCTGGCTTCTCTATATTGCTATTAGTTTTGATCTGTTCTATATGTAAATTGGTGAACCCACTCCTTGGAAAACTATTCTCTGAACCCAGATATCTGATCAAAAACTAGATCATGTGCACAAGAATTTGACTTAAATTTTAGGGAAGTTCCTGAATCTGTTAACCTTGAGAAGTAAATCTGACGCATAAGTTGGTTGCACAGTTGATTACTTTAAATAGTTAGCTACTAGAGAATGGGAATCCTTTACATTTTAGCACACTGTCATGCAAATGCTTGTTGGATGATGATAGCCTGAAGCGCATGTATCCAATACATCTTGTGAAGTATAGTTAAACTGCATGAATGGGTGCTGGGGAAGGTGAGCAATTGAAGTCGAGATCTCTAACTCAGTACGATCTTAATTTTAGTAAACTGCAGATTACTCCAAAAGCACAATGGTTAGAGAATGGCACAATTTATAGCTTATATCTTGACACTAACATATATAGCTGCACATTACCTATAGCTTGTTGACATGCTTGGGGCAGCCAAAATTGATTTAGACATGTAAGTGATCTCAAGACTCCATTGGGCTTCATTGTTGCCTTTGTTTGAGGAAAATAACTGTATGCAATATGTTTGTTGCTGTGACCAAGAGTAATATAATTAGCAGGAACTGTCATGGGTCTCTTTCTCACTGATTCAAGATCATTGAGCACTTGGTGCTGCTGTTTTGACTAGATGGTATTTAAACCCCAAATTCATCATCACCACTGTATTTTTGTTGTTGTTAATAAGGTAAACAAGGAAAAAGAAAGTCATTTTGATTATGATGCAGAGAAAAGCTTTTAGTGTAGTCTATGGAGTGATAAAGCGCCTTTCAACATTAAGGGTGATAGATGAGGGGAATTGCCTGATGTCAATGCAGATATATATAAATATTTATGCATTATGATTTTTCAATCTGTTTCAAATACTGCCTTTGTGATGAAATTGTAGGCGCCAGATAGGGAGCAGGCAGTATCTGGCTTGATTAGATCTGAAGGAGACTCATTCTTGAATGGTGCACAAGCATGGTCGCAAGCTGGGTTTGGAGAATGTGGTGTTTTCCATCCAAGTGAATTTTACCCGAGCTGGACCATAGAAATGCCTTCTGATTCTTTGAAATATGTTCTCCAGATATGCACAGGATGGCAGTCCATTCCAAGGCCAGTCGATCATATGGTAGTCAGCTAGTTTTGATTTTAATTGATTTATGTGTTTTTGGCCTTTTTTCTAGTGGAGTTGCAATCATGGGCAATTTTCTCAATGTTTCAACCCCAATTTGTTAGTACAGGAGAGATCAGATTTCTGGTTGTAGATATGGTGATTCAGTGCAAGCTCTTTGAATTTTTTTCCTTTCTAATCATTTCTGCAATGAGTATTGCCCATATATTAAATACATATGTTGTTCATTTTGTCTTCTGGAGAGATGGAAATATGCTGTTGTGGCCTTAATGTAGTTTAAGAATTTGCATATTTCTTTCTTCCTCCTTGAAAAGATTTTACTTTTCGGTTGGGTCCATCACAAGGTATGAGGACTTGATATATTCTTGTTGTTTTGGAGTTATTTTTCCATATTATTGAAAATATGTTCTAGTCTAACAATTATATAGAGATGATATGTCACTTTTGCATGTTTAAGCAAAAAGGTTACAGCACATCAGAAGCCATTGAGTATTAGTTAGGCCTAGTCGAGTGGACCCAAGTCAAAAAAAGTATTATTTAGGCTAGCTCCAACTCCCAGTTAGACTTCACCAGAAGACCCAGATTAAAGGAGTATTGGTTACGCAAGTCCATGAGTTGAAGGTCGATTAGCGTTAACTGATTCTGACTGATTGCTTATTATGTTTCTTGTGCTTTCTGCAACAGAATAGGAAATCCTCAAATCTAATGCTTTTCTTTTGACATTTCTATTCAAAAAGTTACATATTGACTATTTATTATACTATTAAAGTCTTAAATAATAATGAGAAAATTTTATGTGAACCAGCCTGGCAATATGTATTGGTTTCTGAAAGATTTGAGGTGTTTTGCAGAAATAAACGTCAAACAGCTGGAGCCTAAATATTTGAGAAAAATAAAAGTAAAAGTCATCTCAAACTAAGGCAAAAGCTGAGTTACAAATTTGTGTAAATTAGCTTCTGGGCAAGCGGGCTGGTTTAAAAGAAAATATCAAGGGTGAATTTCCCAAAAGTACTATCAACTAGGAATTGAAATTCTCGCAGTCCTTGTCTACTATACTTTTCAGCTACAACTGGGGAAGCAACGAGATTGGATAGATTGTGAGGTGCAAGTCATCATATAATGTCAATCAGCCTTTGCGTCGTGTTTTTTATAAAAAGAATTGTAATTGTGATGTATTAAAAGAATTCATATTTCTGCCTGTTTCTGTCATAGACCTTGTCTATTAATTGAATTCTTCAGCTGTCGACTTGCCTTTAGCATGGAATTATTCTCTCGAATCTCCTAACCCAAGTTATATTCTCCATGTGACCTAACTAACGGCAGCGTTTGGGTTGACATTTAGGTTTCGCTTTTTGCTTAATCTAAATCTTGAGCATGCACTTTGCTTAACCTAAATCTTCATGTGCATGCGCTTCAACCTTTTTTTGACCCAACATACCTAAAACTTTAGCATATAATTTTTCCATAATTTCTTGAAAATTTGGATAATATACTGAATTTTGATGGCAAGCAAAAGGACATGTTTTACTCATAGTTAATTTTAAACAAACTAGCCATGATACTTAGAATGATTATTTCTTCTATGTCCAAACATTCTGATGACAAACTTATACAGAAAATAAATTTTCAAACTAGTTTTTAACTGCTTTTGGATGGAAGACAATGGCGTGAATTGAAGTTAGATTGAAAGCAATGCAGAAGAGTGGAATAGCAGGATGTGGAACAATTGAAGTAATTGAACATGTCTTTACTCAAATAGGCCAGATTGGCTCTGCCTTTTCCCATTTAAGAATTTCAACTGACATAAAGAAAATTTTCCAGACGTCACTAGAACTTGCAATTTATTTTTTCATCTTGGCAAGCGACCCTGCGAATGTGAAGAAGAGGACGAGGAAGAAGTCCCAGATACCACAGCACCTTGGAACAGATCCGATAAATAATTTTCCAGATCATGGGGACCAAATCTCACCAGGACTCCCAAGTCTGTTTCCCCACTCAGCATACCTAAATAAGTGTCGTAAAATTCTCTATATGCAGGCGTAAGTTTCTTCACAATCGATACCTTTACTTTTTCCCTCAATCTCCTGTCTGGTATGACCGATGAAGTCTGCTTCTGCCATGCTTCTTCAAAGGCTGCATTGAATTTCCTGAAAATACCCTTCCCCGCTTCTACAGATGTTCCTGCAGAGTTGCTCTCAGGCAGCGATGAGATTACCTTATTCCAAGCAAGTGCTTCATAACTTGATGCATATTGCTCGACTTTCCTAGCATGCCTTGAGAGCCACTCATGGCCAAGCTGGTAGTTAAGGTTGGTCATTGTAACCTTTTCGACAACATAGTTAAGATTGTTTGCTAGGAAGAGATAGGACAAAGAGACATCCTTGTACAGCTCGGCTTTGGTATCTAGTTTGCATAGAAGAACTAATATGAGCCGTACCAGGTGGACTGGCACAGCTGTGGTCGTGCCATCTTCTTGGCCTGGACTCTCAAAATATGACTCTGGCATGGTAAAGTTATTAGGCAGCGGGTGATCAGAAAGAACCTGAGAGAGGATTTCGCTGTAATGAACAAGGGAGGAAATGAAAGCCATGACAGATTGGGTCAGGGGGTGGACCCCACCGCCAGGAACCGTCATCCTGGAAGAGTTGTTTTGAACGGTGGACTCAAATTCCGCAATAATGTTGTGGATTGTCTTGCCAAGGCCAACTAGTGAGGAGAGTGCTTGTAAAATGACTCCTGAGGTGGACTCGTAGCTGAATATTGATTCAATGTCTGGCCAGAGTTGAAATGTCGCTTCATAGAGTTCCATGAAACGGTAGATCTTTCCTGTCGATGGTTTATTTCTGGATGCTATTTCAGGGAATCTGAATAAGTTGATTGCTCCTTCCTTGGTGATGTCAGAGAAGCAAGATTCTCTGATTATGTTGGATGCTGAGAAAACATGATCACAGAGGATTTTTTCCCCTCTGAAGATATTTTTCACTGCAACCTTCACTGCAGCTAGCCAGTTCTTGATCATGTGATCAAGTGCAGTCCAGCTTAGTTTTTGAATCTGGGCAGATCTGAATCGTTCGATCCCAAGTTGATATAGATTTTCATCGGTGAAGGACTTTCTGATGAGTTTGTAAATTTTGACGCACTCGCTTCCATAGCCAGAACTGATCATGCAATCTGCTATGGACTTAAGGTCCACCATGGCAAGTTCCGAGATGGGCCCTGCTTCAGTGATCAGCTCCCCAGAATATTCCTCCTCGATTTCGCAATCAAATGTGCTCGATCCACCTAAGGATCGGCCCAAAATTGACTCGGGATCCAGTTGGTTCTGGTCAGTTGACAGTATATGGTGGAATTCTTTTTCGAGCCTTTTCATGGCGATTTGCATCAGGTTTTGGGCAAGCACAAGCTTATCAGAATTGGAGTTTGTAGAGAGTAAGGAATCCATGGCTCGGCGCAGGTCCTTGATGGATTTGAGAAACTGCATGGATTCTCTTCTGTTGTCCTGGAAGAGAGAGGGGACTGTGTTGTCGGAGTTGTTCAAGTCCCATTTAGTGATGATGGACTCGGCATTTTCTATGTTCTCTTCCATCATGGACTCTGAGAATGTGTGCTTGGGCGTGAGTTGAACGTGAGGGCTTGGAAAAGAGTAGGAAGGAGAAAGTGGCTTGGACGATAAGAAGAGGTTTGATATGCCTTTTCTTGGCATGGCTGTGTTCTTTCTTGGAGTTCCTACGGTTGGCGTTTAACCTTTCAGTTTTCTCCTTTTCTTGTTGCTCACACGCACTCACAGAAAGAGAGAGAGAGAGACAGAGAGGTTGTTTTTATGTATAATTTGCTCATGAGTAATGGGTATTTATAAGGAGGGTTGATGAAAGTTTCCACTTCATGGGGCGGTTTACTTGGATTTGTAGACCAAAGATACTCGACTGTTCGGGGCGGTCAGTGGAAGATTTCAATAGAAAATTACGCATGGTTGAGTAGAGACTGGTTAGTAATGCTTCTCTTTTCTGGTTTGGTACTTTCTAGATGCAAATTACATCTTACATCATCTAGCAATTTGCGTAACTTGCACTGGATCTGTATGTGGAGCAGAACATGGCCAGGATTTGTATGTGGAGCAGAAGATGGCGACAATCGCCGGCCGTGGAATTATCTAAAAAATGCGGAGGAGTCCTTGTCAGGTAAGACTCGTTTTCTATCCATCTTTGTTTTTCTCTCGAATTTAAATAAAGAATCACGAACCGTTAACCTCATTCAGCCTCTCTTTTCGAAGTCTCCCCAAGAAATCAGTAACTTGATCCGTGGAGCACTAGCTTAATATCTTGTTTACGACTTTGTTTTTTCCATAAATCTAGACCTTTGCTCACCTACTTTAGCTCCGTGATAAAGCGACTCGATGAACGATTGATTTGCAAAAATCTAGTGAGTTTTTGGGTAATTTTTTCGTGTTGAAGTCGTCAACGGATGATATGTTGTGACGACTCCTCCGCTTTCCAAGTTTATTTCACGATACATGACTAAGGAATTCTAGAACCACAAAATGTTTGGAAAACCTGAAGTACGAAAATTTTATGCAATCGTGCAACATATGTCATATAGAGAGGATGATCATCACGTGATTCCCGTAAAGATAGGATCATCGATCTATTCTGCCAGTAAATCCAATACTAACTTATGATCTACTTGTTTTTATCTCCATAGAAAGTGAAGCACTTTCGGACGTCAGCATGTACTAATCGCTCCCCCGCACTCCACCCCCACCCCCTTTTTGAGTAAGGCTGGAAGGAATTGGCAGAATTTTGTTAGGTCCCAATGAAGGGGGACCTGCTCATGCAACGGATGCAAGCTAGACTTTGAAGCAAAAAATCCAAGATTTCACAGGAGGAGGAAAAATTCAACGTGGTAGATGAACAAGAAGCTCCTAAGAACCCCAATGATAAAATGGGAGTTTTTAAGAACTTGCTCTCTAGTCACCTGTGATCTCAACATGCTGGGCCGAGAAAGTGTCCGATTTCCAACATCCCCCTACCATCACTACAATGAATGCTTTTAATACTATATTGCTTTGTGAGTAAGATCCGGATCATCATGACCCCTATGTTCCGGCTTTCAAAGGCGATCCTAAGGGAAGAATAATTTTGAATAAAAGGGAGTTGGTTGCAAGAAGAACAACGAGAGGAAGCTCCACCGAAAGAAGAAGAGAAATAAGACTAGTTTTTGGAAATGTTTCAATAGGGAGTTCCATGGGAAGAGGAAAATTCAAAAAAAAAAAAAAGAGAAAGAAAAGAAGAAGATTTAATGGAAAATAAGAAGATTGAATGGATTATCCCAAACCTGCCTTATTAATAAAATATTTTCATATTTAACCAAATTTAGGAAAACTTATTCTTATGTTTTTTTTTTAAAATTATATTACTAAAAAACTTCCAAGCTTATTTATATGTATTATTTTTTTAAAAATAATATTGCTAAAATAATGTTATACAACGTAAATTTAATGGACAATTTTTATAATTTTTAAAATAATTATTTAAAAATAAATTTTTAATTATTTTATTTATATTTTTAAAATATAATTTATTTATATTTTTCTTTTTGGTTCTTCTTCTTCTTTGGCCAACCATTTATGATGGCTGTGTCTGGGTGGATTGTGGTGCTACCATTCCTTTAGGATACCTTTTGACTTCAATAAAAAAAAAGAGAAGAGAGAGTCTCTTCCCCACTTAGTCTATATGTTGAATTTGTAAGCTAACTCAACTTTGAGTATGGAATTTACTTTGTTGGTTGAGTGGAGTTACATAGTTCAATCTATAAAGGAAGGACAATCAATTGCACTTGACGCAAAACCACCTAAGGGTGGCTCTTTACTCCCTCAAGACTTTCCACACATTTCAATTCAAAGCATAACTTACATTATCTCGTTTGCTTCGCCATCACTTGTATGCGTCAGCCACTTCTCACTGGGATAATTAGTAGACAAACAACTTAAGATGCAAATGCCAGCATGATCATTAGCAACTACGCATCGCCATCACTTGTATGTGTAAGCCGCTTCTTACTGGGATAATTAGTAGACATACAACTTAAGATGCGCTTCTTACTGGGATAATTAAAAAATAAAGTAGACATACAACTTAAGATGCGGATGCCAGCAGGATCATTAGCAACTATGCATCACTTATCTGTCTTTATTCTCTCGAGATTATAGGAAAAATTATCCAAAAAGTTTTAAATTTATTGCATTTTTATCAATTCAATAATAATATTTTTTTTTAATTTGCCAATTGAATCCATCCAATCAATTTTAATCAAAAATTGTTATAGGATGACGATAATAATATTTTATTTTTTTTTCTTTCTTTTGTACCCTTTCTTTTCCACCAAGAGGGTCAACCGACCCTTGCCGACCACAGGTGAGGGCTAGTGAGGGTCGGCTGGCCCTAGCTTGTGACTAGCAAGGGTTGGCTAACAACCCTCATCGGACTTGGAAGAAAAAAAAAATGAAAAGAAAGAAAGAAGACAAAAATAAGAAAAACTTCAAATTTATAATATAAAAAAAATATAAAAATGGTTATGCTACATAAAATGGTCAACATCCATATCCGTGATTTATAACTAAAATCAATCAGATGGATTCAATTGACAAAACATGATACAATTGGTAAAATTGAAAGTCTTATAATTGAATTGGCGAAAATGTAATTAATTTATAACTTTTTTGGATAATTTGTCCAAATATTATGAAAGTCCTGTGACGAGGAGGTGTTAACCATGATGAATCACAGTGGAAAAAATAATGACAATTTCCGCCCGTCAGAATCTGAAAATGTTCACGAAGAACTGCCCGCTATTCAACGAATCGAAATTCTAATCTTTGACCGAAGTGAAAATTGATTGCAGGTCATATATTGACCAAGCATAGATAAGAAGTGGGAGTATAATCAAATCAACTAGGGTTGGTCTATCGGCCAATTGTGTTTTCAACTAGTCCTGAAGAAAAATAATAGCAAAAAGCTGGAGTCGTCATAGTCGAGATTGACTTGTGAGAGAGTTAAGGAAACGCTGCGGTCCCTCCTCCCATGGCTATCAAATATGTCCTAAGTTACTCCTCCCCTGGCAAGATGGAAATGATAATTATCAGGATTTAAAGCGGGCGCCCAAATCAATTAGCCACACGTACGTAAAGTTGCAAGTGCAAGAACCCCGAATTTATTGATTTTTTTTATAGAAAAAATGACACAAATGATCCCTAAACTTTAGCCAAATATGTAATGTGGTTCTTGAACTTTTAATTTGTTCAATGTGATCACTAAACTTTAACCTAATGTATAATATCATCCCTAAATTTCCCTAAATTTTTAATTTATTCAATGTGATTTGTGGACTTTTGATATGTATTCAATTTAGTCACTGCACTAAATGAAAATATTCAATATTATCCCTAAATTTAAATTAATTGAAGGATAATATTGAAAATTTTCATATAATCCATAAACTAATCTAAATATGTTCCAAAAGTCTAAGGACATTAGTCAAATAAAAATTTCAATGACCACATTGCACATTCAGGTAAAATTTAGAGATAATTTGTGTCATTATCTCTTTTAGACATGTAAATTCTAATTATCAAACAAAGAGGAAGAGACTAATGCACATATGCATGTAGTCTTGCAAGATATACGCACAAGTCCGAAGAGACATTCAGAGCTCAGAAGCTAAGAAACAGGATGGAAATCATAGAAAACCCCGGCGGGCTTTTCTCTAGAGAGCTAGCCTCACATAAATGAAGAAACCCTTAATGCTGTTCAGTGTTCATTCATTGACCTCCTCCAAATAGAAATTTCGTGGTTATGGAGAAAATGGGAGGATCGACGAACGAAACCTTGGAGCGGACAGAGCGCCCGAATGTTTGAATGACCAAGTTTGTTCGAACGACGTTTGACTTTTGCATGGATAGAAATTTTACATGTCTCAATCGATGTGGCTTCCATACTCTTTGCATCAGCAGTCACCACTTGCTTACCACCTCTACTCCAAAAATACTATTCGATCATGACCGTAGATAATATACGAGAGAGCATTTTATGCGACGTATTCACCAAATGAGACATTGATCACATACAAGTGTGACATCAAGTAGGATGAGATTAATAGCACTTGGGTAACAATGGTTAATTGATTACACCATGTCATCACTGTCACATGACATATCTACCCCATAAAATACTTTCTTGTGATGGCTAATTTTATCTTGAATTCATCCGGCAGTCACCAAAATGATCCATTCTTGACCAATGATGATAAGTTTATTTAGTTATTAAGCATCGCCATGTTTTTCGGCATTTGTTTATAGTTAAATAGATAGAAGTTTTGTAAAGTACTTATTGCCAACTGATTTGACTTTCTAAGTTATGGCTGCATTTTCTTCCATTGGAGTTCATGAAATATGACGTGCTTTTGAATACTTATATACATCAGGAACTAATGAAAGAGGCCACGAATTGAAGGCTAACATCGGTAGCCGTCCAAACAATCCTTGCCAATTGCCAATGATCATTCTTCAGCTTCTCATCACAGTCCTCAAATTAAGGAAGATGGTGAGAGGTCATTTCATTTCTTCCTCTTTGCCTCTAGCTATTTAAATATGTATTTGACAGAGGTTATAATAACGGTTATCTCAGTTTAATTGATCTTTTGTTGGCAGGAATACAGTCTCAACATTGGTAATTTGGTATTATGGGCTGAAGTTTTCATTTTGCCATGAAATCCAAGATTGAATTACATGTTGATTATCTTGCTTTGTATTGTATCGTGAAACCATGACTATATCGTTCTCTCAGTCTCTTTATGTTTAGAAGTGCTACTTTCATTTATGAGACAAATTCGATTTTGCTTTTTGTGTGAGATGTGACCGGTTCACCATTGGAAGTTTGAAGTTCCCGGCTTTGCCTGTGATATCCACGAGAGAGAGATGGGTGCAAGCGTCACGCTATGTACCAATAGCATTTCGTTGGATTCTATCCCATCTTTTAACCTCAGCAATCATGTGCATAGTCAGTTCTCGGAGCTTACCGAGGCCTCTCATTTCTAGGGCTATGTCGTCGTCACCACGCTCGAACATGGCTACTTCCAGCGTAGTTCAGTCGAGGTCGGCCAATTGATGGGCCTCATTTTGTACCCATTATTACATTGCTTGGAACTAAATCTGATTTGCAGGGAAGAACGAAGAACAAGTCTAGCATTTGCTATTTTCGTTCCAATAAGAGTAAACAGTATTTCAATGAAAAAATTAAGTCGTTGTTATAACTTGCCGATAACTACTACGCTCATATTTTGCAAGAAAAGCGTCCACTGCACACCTTACTAGCAAAGCCATAGATTCACAGCCCATTAAATTAACAGCTGTGTCGCACTGAACTAACAGGCGACACCCTTACCATCACTGCAAGTGTCTCCAGAATCATGGCCGTGGTGCCTATGGTTTCGTTACATCCTATTCTTTGTTGAGGAAATAACCCAACATCACATGGACATTTTCTATCATGTGTGTACTGTGTTGTGTAAGACTAGATGTAAGACAGACAAACCATCACATAAATTCACATATCTCTGCACGCCTTCTCAAATCAAGATCACTTGTTAAGGATTCAAACCTAGTTATAATTCATAATCAAAAAAGAAAAATGACAATTGTCCTCGATGGGGGGAAAAAATAAGGTGCCGAAGCTAGATTTCTTGTCATCCAACTATGATGCGGGATCAAGATAACCCGAAAATTTGACAAACCAAAAGATTCGTAAGAGGCGAAGCTCCAACACAACATGAGCAGTATCCCTTCTACGCCTTAATGGCATACTTCCTCAGGGGAAAGTACATCTCTTTCTTTTTCTCACGCTCTGTCTTCAAAGATGCCTGAGCAGAGAAGCAAGACATAGAAATTCAGTCTGAGAACCAATGTTTTACAGATAAATGTATCGTGTTGACTCAAGCAAATGATGAATGACCAGAAGATAACTTGGAGAAGAAATCCAGCAAAGATAACTTCATCAGAAAAACTCGACACAAAGATTCTAAGAATCCATGAAGTGAGTATCAAAGTTTAGAAGAATCTTTAGAAGTAAAGACACTTTAAATTCTCAATACAAATGGGACAGGTGAGGTATGCAAAATTGTACAATCCAAACAAAAGAAAATTGGAGGATATGAAGGCAGATTATATGGCCCATCATAAAGAGAAAAATCATGCATCTTGCAACAGCATACGGTCCAGCAGGCACCAGATGGTTCACAGACACTAATAATAACATCCCCAAGCAATGTGCTGCTTTCACAACATTGAGCAAGCAGAGGATCATCCAGAAAAACCAATGCTAGCCATTTTTAGAATATCCAAGCGAAAAATCTTATAAGTTTGCAAGATATTCCAGAAGGAAGATGCTTTTAACAATTAGAGATAAGACTTCGAAATAAGGAGCACATCACTACCTGGTATTTTGTAAGCCTTCTCCGAATAGCTCTGGTCTTCTTGGGACGGAGATCAAGGGGCAAGTACTTCTTCTTCTTGTAAACCTCCCTCAAAGCAGACTTTTGTTTCTGGGAAATCACAGTCAAGACTTGTGCAATCGACAGCCTCACCACCTTTCTGCAACAATTGAAGATCAGAAACCCATTAAAAAAAAAAAAGCACTAATTTCCCTATGTTCAATTGGAAAAACTGCCCGGCAGGGAATTATACCCATTAAGCTACCATAACTGCACTAAGAAATCCCAGTAAGTTACTTGCAAAAAGTAAGTTACTTGCAAAAAGCCAGCTCTTCGCATTTTATCCACTCGAGATTCATCAACCAATCGAGCTTTTTCGAATTTCCAATGCCTTACAGAATATAACCATCCCATGCTTCCGGCCACCCATTAACAGAAAGTACCCATCACCAATACATTCATCATCCATCATATAAACAGCAACAAAGACAGCATGCTCTGACTCACTTCCACAAACGAACGAGAAATTCAAGATGTACCCAAAACCCAATTTAACCAGCATAACCAAAGCTCATGATCATCCCAAACCCAACATCACCATCTACTAAAAACATAAAGAAGCTCCAACGTAGACCATCAAAATCGCGAAAATCAAGTAAGAACAGCGACGTACATCTTGGAGAGCTTGTTCGGGGCGCCACCGGTGACCTTGGCGACGCGGAGGAGGGCGAGCTCGGCCTTGAGTTCCTTCAGCTGGGTCAGAAGGTCGACCTTCGACTTCTGCCTCAGCTCGTGCACCTTGATCCTCGCTGCCACCGATTCAAATCGAAAGGGCAAGTTCAAGTCAGCAACACAAGACAAGATAACCCCACGCGAAATCGAGGAGAAAGAGAGAGGCGGAAAACAAGCGGGAGGCGGCGGCGTCGGCGTCTCACCCATTGCTGTGATCGGAGGTGATCCTCTCGCAGATCGGCGACGGCTCTGCTTCCTGCTCCTGCGACTGCGAAACCCTAAGAACAAAATGGGGGTTAAGGCATTTATATAGGAACGTTCGTTCGCGGAGGAGGAGGGTTTTGCTTTCCCCTTCGCTGCTGCTTCACATGGGCCGACTAAGCCCGACCCAGTTCTTGGCCCATACAGGCCCATGGTCAAACCAAGCTGCTTTGGTTGTGGGCCTCGCGCCTATATTAGGCCCAATGTCGGATGCCAATCCGTGTTCGCATGTCAAGTTCTTGTTATTAATAACGTTTGAGGAAGATTCCAATTGTTCCTTTGTTGAGTATGGTAAGGAATTGATTATTTTCGCATTACAATGTTTTCAAGTTTATTAACGTCCCATTTCCATGGATGAAGCAAATTCACATCGAAGAAATTGTCAGTCCTAGTCCGTGTTTTGAAAAATCCCGAGAACAAATTAAAATAAGTGATTTTGGATGACTAGATGTCCATGAAGCTTTGAGATTGGAGTCTAGTTGGTACAATATAGAATTATTTTTGAATTGATACATTCTAACGTGAAATGAAGAATCATGTGAAAGGCGTTGGATCTTTCGACTCTTCGGCAATTGGCTAATACAAGATTTAAGGAAATATGTTTGCCTCTAGAGTTTTAAAAATATCACAAGGTTCTAAAAATAAGGTCTTGATGAGTCATTGCAAGGCACAATCGTCAGAAAATATCCCATATTATTGTTCAACGCCCGTTTTGTCTTGAGCTAATCAAGAGTCAACTGTATACAACTCCATTGTGTGATCATAAGTTTAGAAACACCATATTCTTATGAAGTAAAAGTGTTGCAGATGCAAACTCTCAAGACCTCCGCTCATTGAAAGGAAAATTGAGAAGGAATTTTTGATAAAGTAAATTTGTCCATTATTAAAAAATTTGGAATGCGGAAGGACTAACACTCACTATAAGCCCTTATGTTGTACAAGTCAATGACAAACTTTTGAAGTAAATTATTCCAATCAAACAATGATAGTAAAACAGAATCTGCATCAAGTAGGCATTGTTGATTGAAGATGGCCTCTCGTACATGTTTGACATGGCATTAATCAATCCAGCAATGGTCTCCTTTTTCATTATATTAAACACAACATTACAAAATATCATCGCTCAAATAACACCCTACACTCATCTATCCAACAAATCACAATCACCTTCCTCCGTTGAATACGGCTTCTTCCTAGATAAAGGTAAGTGTCGATTCCTTTATTATAGATAATCCTCGCTATATATTATCTAGAAAACCACAATACTTATTCCCCATCAAATTGTTTATTTTCACTTCTTTTTTTTCTTTTGTCATTATTGATTCACTTCAACTCAATTAAGTTTAACTTTGACATCAAGTATTGCCAAAAAAAAGTGATCAAACAAGAAAATAAATGGTTAATTTAAAAACCTTAAATTAGAATACTCGTAACAAATTTAACCCCAAACTAATTTTTGGATCACTAAAAAACCTTTATTGGTACTCTACTAACAAATTTAACCCAAACTTATATGGATTTCCACATGAACTTGCCATGTTAATTAAGTTATTGTCATGCATCATCTAACTTAGTAATTTCATGGTAAACTATAATAAAATCTAATGAAGGGTAAAAATGCAATGGATATACCAATTTGAAGTTTTTGGTGATCAAAAAATTAGTTTGGGATAAATTTGTCATATATGTACCAATTTAAGGTTTTTCATAATATTAACCTTAAAATAAATAAGTCAAGGAAAGAAATGGAACACCAAATTTACATGCTTCAATTGGTGACATATTTACCCTTTATAGTTCAAGCAATACAATAAAACTACAACCACACTCGAGTCACTCAAATATTCTAGGTGTTCTTCAACCCCCAATTATATCTAATAACTCAAATAGTATTGAACCCTCATAGTTCCTTGTAACCTCTCAATCTCACAAAAGAGTGACACAAATCTTAACACAAGATTTTCACAGATGTGCGGACCCTTCAAGTGCCATAACTTTGCACAAATGGACACTTAAGTGTCATAACTTACGAAAAGTATATTTAAGTGCCAAAATTGGAGTAAAAGGGATTACTTGAGTGTCAATCCGGCCAAAGTCCGGCCAAAATGCCAACATGGCATTTTTCCGACGAACCGAGCCCAAAACGACACCATTTTGCACGTTGATGTGGCCAAATAATGCAAAAAACGGCGTCATTTTGGGCTGACGTGATAAAAAAAAATAATATAAAAATTAAATAAATTAAATTTAAAATTAGATTTAGTTAAAATATTAAAAAATAATAATTTTAAAATTAAATTTAGTTAAAATATTAAAAAATTATAATTTTAAAATTATAAAAATTATAAAAAAGGGGGGATGGCGAGGGCCGGCGATGGAGGGGGAGGGTTGGCCGACGGCAAGGGTGAGGACGCACGAGCCCTCGCCCAAGATCGGGGAGGGTCGCAACCGTCGCCTAGATCCGACAAGGGCTACGACCCTCCCCCGATCTGGGAGGGCTCACGAGCCCTTGGCTCTGTCGGGCGGAGCCGCCGACCCTCGCCGAATCTGGACAAGGGCTGCAACCCTCACCCCGATCTGAGGTGACGCGGGAGACATCGGTGGTGGCCGGAGGCTTAGCCCCCCCCCCCTTTTTATAATCTTTTTAATTTTAAAATTATTAATTTTAATATTTTAACTAAATTTTAATTTTAAAATTATTATTTTTTTAATATTTTAACTAAATCTAATTTTAAATTTAATTTATCTAATTTTTATATTATTTTTTTACCACGTTAGCCCAAAACGACGCCGTTTTTGCATTATTTGGCCACGTCAACGTGCAAAACGGCGTCGTTTTGGGCTCACTTTGCCGGAAATTTCGCCGGAAAAATGCCACGTCATCTTTTTCCGAAGCGGCACTAAAGTGTCCCTTTAAGCAAAGTTATGGCACTTGAAGCGTTCTTTTACCGATTTTCACAACTTCAAATACTTGAAATGTAATTCTTAAGCACTCAACACAAATGATTGTCATGGATAAAGCTCTTCTTAAATGCAATTTGCAAGTATGACAAGGCTTGGATTGCATGTCAAACCATACTACACACTAAGGTTGTCAAAAACCGACTCGAAAAACCGAACCAAACCAAAAATTCAATTTTTTGGGTTTGGTTTTCAAGTCAATTTGATTCTCATTAAAAACCAACATTTTTTTTATCGGTTTGGTTTTTATCGATTAACCGAACTAAGTTGAACCAATAAACCGATAAAATCCTCCCTAGTCTCCATAGGTCATGAACCATTAACCTTATTTCTAATTCTCTCTCATCTTGGCAACCGCGATGGCCATAGGGATGGCAACCATTTGAGGGACGTCTCTCCTTCGTCCATCTTCCTTCTCCGCAACCAATCCCATCTCCTCTCTCCACATCCAATCACAAGACATCGTGATCCTCGTCAACTTCTCCCCCGCAATGCGGCTGCCACCTTGTCGCTCCCAAGGTACCCCTATTGACCCTAATTGAGCTTTGGCCTGGGCTTTGCTTTGCAATGATGTGCGAGTCTAGTGATTAGTGGTGGGAAAATGCGATCTTTGACAGTGCTGCCATCGGTGCTTAGGGTTTGGGATTTAGAGTTCCATATGATTTAGATGATTTAAGCTTATGGGCTGCCATTTCGATCTATTGCCGTGATAAAATGGAGTTTACTTTTGTTGGAGTTGCGATTGTACTTGAACACAAAAGAACAATTTTACCTAGTTTAGCTAATTGGCTAGTTGAATTTTGTGATTTTAGTTCCTGATCTTGCCCTTTGAATATGGATGTATGATCTTATTAGAGATTTGGATGTCGTGTCAATAATTGCAGTATATCATAACTTGTCTTGCCTCCGGACAACTCTTTTGCTTAAGATTCTTGATTAAAAGAGTTCTTTCTACCATATGGTCGAAATAATGTAGGCTCTAGCAATAGGGTTTTATTGTTGAAATACGATTTCATTTGCAAATTGATGTTCTATCTAATAAGATGGCTTTGAATTTCCTGTGTTAGTCAGTTGTCAAAGTCCTAATGATTGTTCATCTTGGGTACTTGCAACACATGATGCATTTCTGTTTTGATGCATCATTTTTAAGGTGCTTGGATGATGGCATACTTGGATACTTTGGATTGTGATAATCTGTTTTTGTCCCTCAATACGTTGTCTTAGCAATTTCAGATAGTCCTCTGTATGTTTTGGTTATATCACTTTAGCATCCTTGTTAGAGCCAATTTAAGCCAACAATTTCACACGGGAGTCAATCATGCCATTATGTTATATATTTGTTTCTCTGCCATATTGTATTTTCACTAATCAAAATTGGTCTGATTATGAAGAAATAATTCATGAATTAGTCACTAAGATTTTTCAAACAAAATGGCGCTAGAATGTATCTCAGCTGGGTAAGTGAGAAATATGTTGGAGGGTAGATGAGTCATAAGTATCCCCGGTAGGAATTCTACTGGTAAAGTTGAAAGCTCATCGTTCATTATAACACGAAGGCTCTACAAACAGCAAACCAATCAAATTGAGTAAGTAAGAATAAGACCAAATTAACTTTTTAAACATTAGCAATGAAGCAACATCTTTTCATTATTTGCATCCCTATAAAAACGACATCTAGTCTATGCTTTCAAACGCCATTAATTAGAGATGCTTCCATATTTACATAGAAGAGATCTTCATGAGCTTTTGCACTGCGGAAATAAACAATAACCCAAGCATAATGTTTCTCTTAATATAATTTACAGAAAATAACTACCATCACTAGCTGATGTGTATTTTTGCATGCAAACAGGTGATGGTGCATGATGTCTGTCTCTTGACGTATAAGGTCCAAAAGAAAGGCAAAATTTTTATTCTTTTTAGTGAAGAGAGTCAATATCTAACCTAGAAGCCTAGAATGACAAGATTCTTCTTTGATGCATCTACAACAAATATTGACAATTTAGCAGGAAAAAGGATTCGGTCTGTTTTTTTTTATCATTTTCACCCTTGATGGTTTTCGATGCTCATCACTGTCTTTCCACTCGGCTCCTTCTATATCATCTTATTCCAAGAGTTTATATGGCCAACTACTAGTTTCAAAATTTTCCCACTTGGTTCTTTCTATGGTTGGATGGAAGAATACATTGGCATTGGACTTTGAATCTTGTGCAAGTCTTTATGACATACCAACTCATATAAAATCTTCCATGTTTTTTTGTACCCTCACGTAAGATAACTTGATTCCGTAGCTCTAATGGGGCTGCTATGTTTATGTTATTATTGTATTAACCATGTTCATTCTTGTATAGGAATTTGACTATCTTTTGGGTGAAAAAAGAGCCTTCTTCCAAAGGAATTTGAAATCAATGTCATACCATTTCCAATATTTAGTGTTTGGTATGTCTAGGCTGTTTTTCATCAATCTATGGTTTGTTTTTGTCTAGCTTTTGTGATAATGCAACTTCGATGTGAACTTATTGTTCGTGCATTGTGTATTGTTCAGTTGAGTATTTGAGGATTTTAACTTGTAGTATAAAATTCTTGCATTTGTTGTCCATGAACTTTTAATGCGTTTCTTATGTGATCTGTAATTTCCCTATAGAGTGTGTACATGTTTCTACCTTCAAGATATCCATAGAACTAGAAAATGTATCAAATTAAGAGCAATGAGACATTCTACAAAAGAAAAGAACAATAACTTCCTTTCACAAACTTGCTACATTGCTAAAAAAAAATTACATGTTTATAAGTTTCACCAATGACATAATTTTGATACTTTTAGTTGATTAGTGGATTTTGATGAAATCCTTTTAAAATCGTTTTATTATCTTGCCACATATTCTGAATGCTAATCTTGCCGATATGATAAAGTTGTTGAAATATTGCTAGAATGCCCATTTTTAAATCTCCTTATCAAGGCAGTAATAACATTTGCAAAGTCAAATATACAATGAATGAATCTTTAATGAGTGAATCTAACGGTACAAATAGAAGGAGGCTAAGATATGTTACATGGAAACACTTTAAAATGATAGAAAAGCCAAATGTCAATATTGTGGGGCTATTATTGGTTGTTCTAATACTCAAGGGACTAGTGGAATGCATAATCATTTAGGTAGAAGTAAGAATTATCCGTATGCGAATGTGGAGAAAAGGCAAAAAAGTGCCTCAAATGAACTTATTGGGGTCGGTAGTTCTATTTCAGCTAGTCCTTGGAAATTTGATCAAGATGCTAGTTGAAAAGATCTAGCGGCGATGTTTATTATTAGTGAATTATCTTTCAAATTTGTGGAACTTGAGGCATTTCAGAAATTCATGAGTAGAAACCAACCAAAATTTGTAATTCCTTTAAGAAATACATTAAGGAAGGACTATTACAAGTTAAACCTGGAGGAAATAAGTATATTGAAAAAATATTTTTCCGATACTTCTATAAGAATTTGTTTTACGATTGACACGTGGACTTCATGTTAAAGTCTAAATTACATATGTCTTACTACTCAATTTGTAGACGCTGATTGGAAGTTACAAAAGAAAATTTTGAATTTTTGTCAAATCCCAATACATTTAGCTAAGATTATAGGGAAAAAGGGTTGAAAATGTTTAACTAGTTGGGAGATCAAATGTATTTTTTTCTATTACTATTGATAATGCTAGCTCTAATGACTTAAGAGTTCAATACTTGAAGAAAAGACTTAACTGTTGAAATGCACTGATATTATCAGATGAATTGCTCCATGTGAGATATTGTGCTCATATTTTCAGTTTGATTGTGAGATAAGATTTGAAAGATATAGATGATTCTACTGTTAGAAAACACTCAATTATACGTTATATGAGATCTTCTCATTCGAGATTGTAACGGTTTAAGGAGTGCATTCTGCTAGAAAATATTGATTCCAATAATCTTGTATGTTTGGATGTGGAGACTCGGTGGAATTCAGCATACCTGATGTTGGAAGTAGCCTTGAAATTTCGAAATACTTTTATCTCATTAGATACTCAGGATAGAAGATTTGATGAAGAGCTTTCCGATGTGAGAGGGTTGCTTGCTGATGATGATTGGGATTATGCCCGTCGACTTCTTCATTTCTTGAAGTTGTTCTATGATGCGACTTTAAAAGTATCGGGCTCTTCTTACGTCACTTGCAATGATATGATAAAAGATGTCTATGGAATTTATATGATAATTGATAGATCTTGTAGGGATGAGGATAGGAGTTTGTAAGAAATAGCCAAGAGAATGAATATCAAGTTCAATGTGAACAACATAAATCTAACATGGTTCATTGCATGTATACTTAACCATTGACATAAGATGGAGTATGTGAAATTGATGATTAATCAAGTGTATGAAGGCAACCGAGCAGAAACTTTGCGAGATAGAGTGATGAAATCTCTAACATTATTGTTTGAGCAATATCGAACCGATACATGCTCCCAAAGCAACATAAGATTAAATGGGACAAAGACAGTGAACGTTCCAATGTCTCCTACGGTTGATGCGGACATTATGACTGCAATATATCTTAGCCAAAAGGGACAAGAATATGTGAATGAACAATCTGAATTAAATAAGTATTTGGAAGAAGGATGTGAACGGTATAGCTCCATCTTTGATATCTTAAATTGGTGGAAAGTCAATTCTTCCAAATATCCTATCTTATCTTCCATTGCTCGAGATATTTTGGCCGTGCCCATCTCTACTATAGCATTAGAGTCTGCATTCAGCACCGAAGGTCGAGTACTTGATATATTTCGTAGCTCCTTGACCCCAATGATGGTAAAGGCTCTTTAATTACTCAAGATTGGCTACGATCCGCACCACTTTCACAGTCAATCAAGGAGAATTTAAAATAACTTGAAAATTTCGAATTAGGTGAGAAAAAAATAACCATGAAATATTTATATCTTTCGATATTACAATTGATACTTTAATTCTCATTTTCATTATGAATTTAATGCATAGTTGTCATCTACGACCATGGACCTGAATTCAATAGCAATTTCTCTTGATGATTGACGAACTTAGATGTAAGAATTATCCATATTTATATCTTTCAATATTGCAATTGAAACTTCAATTCTCATTTTCAGTGTGAATTTAATGCAGAGTTGTACCGGCATTTTGCAATTTCATCTTGTTGATAGAGCTCCTAGAGATTGTGAGATAAAAGTTATTTGGGCTTATTCTGTTTTTAGATAAAAGATATTCCCCCAATTATATAATGTAGAAACAAGACCAAACGTTTCAACTATTGATTGATATTTGATCACATAAATATGTCAAATTAGATGTTACATCATCATTTAAAGCATTACCCTCCTCACTTACATCATTAGAATCCGTTGTATATATATTGGAATCCAAATTCATTCTAGGAAAATGTGCATCATTCACAGCATTTTTTCGTATATAATTATACAAAGTCATTGTTGCTATCACAATTTTCACTTGCTTTGTATATGGATAACTTGGCATACTCTTTAAAATCTTCCACTTCTTATTCAATACGCCAAAAACTCACTCAGTTTTTTATCGTAGTGAGGAGTGAGCCCAGTTGAATACTTCTTTATAACCCGTCGGTTGAAGACCTCGTTGAAACTCAGATAAATGATATTTAACTTCTTTACATGACTCCAAATAACTCGTGAGATTTGGATATCCAACATTAAACAAATAATACTTACCTACACAAAAAAGTTGTAAAATTAATCAACATAAACACATACATATATTAATGCGTAAAAACCTTTAATTAACGAACCTTTCGGAGGATGAGAATTATAAATCATGTTTCCTAATAGCTTCATAAAAGATACGAGTATTATGAGATGTTTGCTCCTAATCGACTCAAACATAAGTAAATTCCATGTTAAAATTACACACAACCATCACATTTTGTGTCGATGTTCATTTTCGACCAATAAAATGAAATTGCTTACTCATAGATACCACCGCTGAAATATGAGTACCATCTATAACTCAATATAATCCTAAAACAATAACTAGAATATTATTTGATTTGTATTTAATTCATATTTTCTATTGTATAATCGTAACTTACCTTAAAATGTGAAAAAAATCTTATATTATTCTTTATATTTTTTGAAACTTCCTTAAATTGTCGATCGGATAGTTGGATCAAATCTGCTTCTATTTCATATATTTTATCCAAAACTAAGCTAAATAGCCTGCGTATGGTTTCCCCATAATTCTGAAAGCATTTTTACACTAACCTATTACATATATTATATCCTAAAATATGAAGAAACAATCCTAACATTTTTGCAACATCAATATTTCTAGTTCTTTGTAAACCATATTGTGTCACTATTAGGAGCTTAAGCTTTTATTTTTGTCAAATGATAATTTGAGGGAGAATGTAAATTGGGAATTGGAACTGAGAGATTGTGAGAGGCTACTAGTGGAGACTTGAGAGTTGAGGGGCTATGAAGTGTTGAAGAGTTTGATTTTTGAATTTGGGTTAACTTGGCGGATATTTATGCCCTAAAGCTTTTCCATGCTCCATATTTTCTCGATTTCATCTTTTTATTTTCTTCATATGGGTCTTTGTTGCAAAGCTTTTAAGAATGAAAAAGTCCTTTGAAGCTTAATATTAAATGTGTTAAAAAGTGTTCAGATCATATCATGTTAAAAAAAATGACACGGTAGTTCATTAACTTAAACTTGTCAGAATATTTAGCTGTGAATAATAAATAGGCTAGCATTTACCCCCAACCAATCTATCGGCTATATGATCATAATATTAATGTGTACATTAAAATTTTGCAGGCTTTAGTAGTGCCTCTTAGCTAATATTCTAGTTCATTAGTTAATTGCCACGTGTCCAAGTGAAGCTCACTTTTCTCTCTCTTTTTTTTGGTGATCTTCTAAAAATTGTGATTTTTCACGACTTTCAAATGCCATGTTCTCAATTTCTTCTCTTTCCTTCTTGAAATCCGTTGTTGTGTATGATCTCCCAAGCAGGTTCTTTGTGGGGCCACTTGCACTGTTTTAAAAGAACCTCAATCAAGTCTCAATTGATTACCGACAAAAAAAAAAAAAGTCTCAATTGATTATGCTAAGCAATTTTTTAAATTGGATATCATTACTTGGCCAATGCTTAAAAAAGGAACAAAGTGTATGATCTAAATTGCAAAATTCTTTAAGTTTGAAATGCAATAACATATAAAATTTAGATTATTTTGAGTTGAATAGAAAAAAAAAAACAAAAAAAAAGAAAAAAACCAAAAACCAAAAGTTAAAAACCAAAAACAAAAATACTAAACCAAATCAAAATTTTGGTTCGGGTCTCATTCGGTTTGGTTTGGAAGTTTTTTGTAACGGTTTGGTTCGGTTCAATTTTTTGAAAAATCAAATTAAACCAAATTGTTGACACCCCTACTGCACACACACACAACCACAACTTTTCACACATGACATTGTACCAACCTTTGTAATAAACAAAACCCACAAGTACACACATACACACTTGCCAACAAAAGATCAATAACCAAGGAATTAAATATATTTTGAAACAAAACAAGAAATCCTTCTTCTCCAACTTGAAGTCCAACTTTGGAAACAAAATCCTAAATTTTATGGTAAACATTCAAACGTTCACAAAAATCCAATTTTTCGAAGTCCTTTAATTGACCAAACTTCCTAACAATTTAACTCTCAATAGGGTTTTGTTTTCGAGTTCAAACTCAAGACACATCTTAACACTAAGTGTGGTCTTCAAAATGATGAAATTTGATCTCGTGACTTCACCATTTGCCTAATTTTATTTTTTTTTCCTTTCTTATCCATGGACCAAACCATTACGACTCATCGGTTGCTTTGAGAGAGCTAAAGCCAATACTTGCACTATCCGCTACCTCTTGGCTATAACAAAGAATTAACAAAGTGATTGCTTACTACATCAAAAAATTAAGAAACAAATGCACTTCCTACAAAATCTACCAACCTATTTTTACTTGTAGATAATATTCTTGTAAATTTCTTGGGAAAAGGACACCATAAGTGTCATAAACTTTCATATAGCATAGACTTGAGTACTATAATTTCTTTTTAATCACTTGAGTGTCATATAAATATCATAACTTTTCAAAAATATTCATCACAACTATTATGCCATGTCATATTTCCAGCACTTGCATGAATGTTTTTAAAAAATTTTACATTTAAGTGATTGATTGAAAATTATAGCACTCGATTAAACATTGTTTATAATACTTAAGGAAGTAGCGTAAAAATTATGACAGTTGCAACATCTTTATCCATAAATTTCTCTTAAGGCTTTGAATACTTCATTCCCATTGCAACTTAATCTGAGCAGTGTGAACTTCTAATTTTACTAAATGACCAAACCAATTTTTGATTGGAATGACTATCCGGAATCTAAATGGGCTTTGCATTCACATCATGTCAGCTGGCAGGTAGTCTTTTGTGCTCCATAATTTCATTTGAGTTTTGAAGCATCCTCATCTTCTCAAACTTTCACGTCACAATGTCACTTTCTGGGATTGTACTCGAGTAGATACTTGAGGACGTATTAGGCTTCACAAGGGCTTTCGTGCCGGTTCACATTAGCATATGATTCCTGTTAGTAATTGAACCAGCCTCGATGGAGTCTTATGGCTGTTTCGTGATGTTCTAGTTTTTTAATGACGATATTAATCCATCAGTATAGTCCATTTCTTTGACTTTACAAGGATCACATAACAATTTCTGAAACGGGTTTAGAAAATTGAGAAAGAGGACCGGATAAAGAAGAAGCAAAAGGCATTGTTTTGCCAATAGAGGAAAGCATACCTAATTTTCCAGCTTGTAAGTGTATTCCTCGCCTTCTATAATACAAAATCATACTCCCTCGAGTTCACCCTCCTAGCATGCAGCCACAAGCCTAGATATTTTACAAAGATTGTTGGTAGAACTAACCCCGAGGTTCCTGTTACAATCTTCAGCCCTCAAGCGATTACAGAAGAATACTTTGGATTGCTCGGAGTTTTCCTTTGGACCAAGGCATCACAAAAGAGATTAAGAATGACAGCAATGTTCTCACAACCCCTTCAGAAACTTCCCCAGACAGAAAAAGGTCATCAGCTAAGAACAGATGTGAAAAACAAGCCCACCTCTGCAAGCTTTGACCGGTTTCTAATCCTCATTAGGGCAAACCTCTTCACTCATTTGACTCAAAATCCCCATACACGGGATAAACAGATGGGATGACATGGGATCGCCATGTTTAATACCACGACCAGGTTCAAAAGGAAATTCATTGGCCATTCATGAATCCAAAAAATACATATCTAAATTTATTGACTTTCGTTGATCCATTAACCATAATTATAATCATAATTACAACAGATACCACGACCAAGTTCAAAAGAATTAGCTGTGCCACCGTTCAGAAGAGTTTAGCATATGCAGACGAGATAGACTTCATTATTAAGTCAATCCATTTGTCAGGGAATTTAAAAGAAATCAAGGTTTCTCTTTAATGAAATCTCATTCAAGCCCATCATAAGGTTTTTCAATATCAGTCTTTACTGCAAGATGGCCTTCAAAAGCTTTTATTATTCTGCATCAGGTGAATGAATTCCTTAACAATGACGATGCTATCTTGAGTTCTTCCTCTGAGGGATAGAACTAGCTCATCCAGAAAAGGTCTGAGCCTAGTAGCCAGAATCTCCGTGATCACTTCATACAGTCTTACACAGGTTAATCGGTCCATCTCGTTGAATGGTGTGGGCTTCTCGACGCTTGGGAACTAAAACAAACAGAGAATCATTCAAATGACGAGGGATGTCTTACGTTAGAAAGAGCATCGATAACAGTACACTGCAAACAGCATCACCAACACCAATTCCTTTGTAGTCGAGCGATCGGGATTCAGGGGAATGATCCCGTCCATGTGACTACAACAATAACAACATGCTCTGCATTTGTCCTTGGTCCAGAATGATCTCCTGCACAGTGACACGGAGCAAGCCAAAAAATCTTCCGCTTTCGAGCCTCCACATGTGGAAAACGCTGGCCGAATGGTCATTTATTAGTAGGGACAGAACACAAGACGGTCCAGGTCAACAATGTCACCAGTTGAATGTGCTAAGCTCCAATGTAATGGTACGTAGGATCTGTCACAAGCGACAAACCTTGTTGTGTCTCTCGTTCAACCTGGGCTTTGTCGCATGTATAGCGTTTTATGCGTGGTTCTTTGCCTCGAAGGATTGGAGAGATGAGACGGGGAAAAGACGATGCCCGGCCTTGCGACATGGATTAACATTCCTGTGCGATTGAAGTGTCCTTTTGGAGCACTCCAAATGTAAAATCCTCAATGCATTGGACCGAGGCGGGGAGTGCGCCCATAAGATCGCCTACGTTGATGTCCTCTTCATAGCGCCCCAAAAGTGGTTTCCGGCACCACCTAACCAGTAAACCCAAATTTCTACCGAGCGAAGATCCTGTGCAATAGACTTGACATTTTCTTTATTACTTTTTGTTCTTGATTAGTTTTTTTTATCAAACCGCATCAGCTTTCATATTATGTAAGTTGATAAACCGACAGCAATATAGATAATACCATATGAGCACTACAATTGCTTAAGTATTGACTTCACTTTTTTCACAGATGGATAACGTTTGAGCTAACTTCTGTGCATCTCGACTTATGCATCCCAATCTTGTGAACCGTTGCGTCTTGACATCCGTTCACCTTGTACCCCATGTGTTTTCGATCACCACTCGCGCTCGCGCCATGTCTCTATCACGATCGCATCCACGCCACCGGCGCACGTCTTGAGAGAGAAAGAGAGGGGAAGGGTGGGATAAGGAACAGCACGGTAAGGCTTTCACTCCTTCAAGTACACTCCAGCAAAAAGATAACGTTTGGATTACGTTGCACTCAGCACGTTTTCCTCGTCTGTCTTCCTTTCTTGGTTCCAGCTAGATACACTAAGCAAAAAGGAAGGGGAAGGTCGGGCCATTTGCCCCCACCACCCACGCGTAAAGGTAAAGGGGCAGGAGGAGGAGCCCGTGCCGGGTCAACTCTGCCGTCCACCCAAGCCCACTTGCCTTCGTTCGTTTGACCCGACCTTTTATCGGGCGTCCGTGGAGGTCCGTGGAGGGGCCGTTCCGCGGGGCCCCATGCGCGCGTTTCCCCCCCAAAAAAAAAAAAAAAAAGAAAAGAAAAGAGGGTCCCAATTATATTGCGTAATTTGCCGAGTCTCCTATCGACTTGGGTTCTTGGAAGTGCGACGTCACTTCCGCATCTCCTCATTAAAGTGTTTTGACAAACGCATCGAGGGAATGCTGGGTTTCAATTTTCAAAGCATTTTGGTTACAAGATATAACGAGCTAAACAATGCATTACTTGGCTACAAATCTTTTGTTAAGTTGCATAACCAATGATTAAATAAACGGCTGTCATAAAAAGTACATGGTTATGGAATTCCAAAATAATGAAATGGAGAGAAAATTTACCCAATTGATCCTAAACTTTTTGTGCCAATACTAATTCAATTCTTAACGTTTTCAATCTAGTCGATTTAATCATATAAGTTTGTGTGAAATTCAATATAGTTATTCTGATTATTTTTTTCAGAAATCATAAAAGTAACAATTTAGTCATAGTCGATTGATCTACATGGCTTATTACCACATCATCAAACTAAATTGGCAAGATTGATAATGCTATACGCGTAGTAAATTCAAAGCTGATGAGACAATTTCTCAATGTTACAGGTACGATGGTAGATTGATTCTTTAGATCTTGATTAAATAATTCATCGTGATCTTTCTTTAATTAATCAAGACACGGCGATCTTTATTAGGCAAGTGTTTTGATCATGCAGGTTTGAACTCATTAAATTAAAGTTGGCCGCGTGGGGGCCCACGAAGGCCATCCGAGCGCCCCCAAACCCGAGGTCGCCAATGTGGACAATTTCTACCCGTTGAACCCAAATAATTCCTCCCGAAATTAGTAATTATAATAATAATGAAAAATCCCAAAAAGTCCACTATTGCAAGTGGGCGGCCCCCAAAAAAAAAGGGGCAATGAATGATCTCATGAAAAGTAAGCCACGTAGAATCTTCTATTACGTCTGCCTAGCATAAAACAAGAAAGTAAAATTTGAGATCCTATAGTCTTTATATATTATCTAAAAGTTCAAAAACAATCTCACCCCATCACTACTTATCTAATCCTATACATAAAAAGAGAAGATTTTAAATCATCAAACTTACATGATATCTCTCCGTGCACATAACTTAACTTATTCTCTTTTCACATGAAATATTTCCACTGAAAGTCGAAATTCATCATTGAATTTGAAATTACTCCCCTCATTTTTTATTTGGACCAAAGAAATTTTACTCACACAATGTCTAAAACCAAGCTGATTAGACGTGCTGATTCAAAACATTGTGTGAAACACGTCTAATTAACCCGTAGGAAACAAGCTTCTGATTTGGATGCATTTCTTATTTTAACATATTTGTGCCTGCATTTTTCTTTCCACATCCTTGAAAATATTATCGAATTTTACGTTCCAAAATTCAAACGAAGAAGTTTGGCTCCCCATATTTATAACATGTGCATAGCGTGTGCATTACCTATCAAATCAAGAAAATCAAGAAAATCGTGAAAAATCGCAACTGAAAATCTCAGAAATCGGGATTTAGTTGCTTTCTTTCCTTTTTTTTCTTTAATTATTTAGGGGTGTAGGCCATATCTAATAACTGTAAGGCTGCATATAAATGGAAGGAGAAAAGGTAGGGAGCCTCCCATGCAAAGAGCTCTTCTCTCTTCTCTTCTCCTCTACCCTGTCTGCGTAGCTTTCGGGTTCCGATCTCGATAAATCGTATTCTATCCTGTCTTCCTATTTCCTCTCCTTTCCGTTATATCCTTCTCATTCTCTTTCGCCCTCCTTCCCTCTCTATCTCTCCCTCTTCACCTGAGAGCTCTCTTCCGAACATCCTCCCCGCGCCTCGGATTTCACTTTGTCGAGACTTTTCTGGGGTTGCTCCAGGGCATGGTGAGATCGCCGTTCTCGTCCTTCTGCTGCTGATGCTTTTGGATCTTCCTGTTTTTCTGACGCGTGCTTGTTTTCCCGTCTGAATGCAGGCGAATCAAGCTGCAGACGTAAGCTTCCAAGAGGTCAGCCACCCCCCACCACCTCCTGAATTCTCCATCAGAAATTTCTTACATGGATCATGTTTTCTCTTCTCGTATGGTTGACTTAAAAGGTTGTTGTGGTTTATGTTTTGTTATTCTTTTTTACAGGAATATGTGGTGAATTCTAGAGGGTTGACGCTCTTCACCTGCAGATGGGTTCCAAGCGGGGAAGCGAAAGCTTTGATCTTCCTCTGCCACGGTTACGGCATGGAGTGCAGCATCACCATGAACAGTGAGCATATCTTTCTTTTTTCTGGTTAACCTTTCCTATTTGTCTGTCTTTGTCCGGCACTGGTAGTTTGAATCAGACGAATTAATGAATCGGGTCGATGTTCAGGCACGGCGATCCGGCTGGCGAAGGCGGGCTTCGCGGTGCACGGGATTGACTACGAAGGCCACGGGAAGTCGGAGGGGTTGCCGGGGTTCGTCAACAGCTTCGACGACATCGTGGATGACTGCTCCAATCACTTCACCAGCATCTGTGGTCAGTTTCTTCCTTCCCTCTCTCATTGAAGTGAAATTCCAAATTCTGGATTCGTAATTCAACTATTCCTTCTTTGACTGTTCTGGGGTTGACTTTTCTGATCTTGCTACGGTTTGCAGAGAAGAAAGAGAACAAGGGGAAGATGAGGTATCTGATGGGAGAGTCGATGGGAGGAGCGATGGCCCTCCTCCTGCACAGGAAGAAGCCGGACTTCTGGGACGGTGCTGTCCTGGTGGCCCCCATGTGTAAGGTGTGCCTCTCGTTTCTCTGATTTCATTTCCAGAATTCTCCCAAGATTTTAGTCCTCTGGTATCTTGCGCATGGCGGGTCTCGGTTGGATCCAAGGCATCTGCTGTTTTCTCTTCTCATTTCTTGACCTCTCTCCCGTCTCTTTTGCCGTTCCAGTTCTGACAAACGTATGAGATGAACACAACAAAACCAATTATAAAATACGAAAAAGGGACAAACGGTACTGCTGACTTTCTGTCTGGGCTTTGTTGATCGGTTGACCGGTTCAGGGACGGTGTTCTCGCGAGGGTTAAACCCGCTTCTGCGCGAATTCTTGACATCCTTCGTTAACAAGCTCGACCATTTTAACCGACGAGGATGAGCACTCCAATGCGAATCCCCCCGATCAGTTCCTGGACGAGTTCTTGAGATGAAATGAAAACGAACCGGATTTAGTTTAGGCGTCCGCGAACGAACCGGATTTAGGTTCTAGATCAGAAAAAAAGTCTTTCGAAGAACGTTTGTTTTTGGAATGGCTGATCTTAAACAACATCAATCTTCACTTTTTCTAGTATCATCCCCAGAAAAAAGTCAAAGGTTGGGACAGAGACAATCGAAGAACGTAATGGCTGAGTGGGGTCTTGCTTGATTAGTTTAAGCCCTGGAAATTTCTTGGGAGATTTGAAGGGCGTCCAAGAAACTTTCGATCTAGAAGGAGTATTATTAGACTTTATATTACAGAATCATTTCATCTTCTCAACTGGGTTTTTCATTTTTTTTTATATTCGGTTATCTGTTTGTTTATTCGAAATTATTTTCATTGAAATGGACAGAGCGAAAGCGTTAAATTAGGTTTTCCTTCTTCACCTTTTTCTACTTGCATGTCAACTATTTTAATCTATTTATTAGAAATTTAATGCAGAAGGGTTTTACATATTTTTCTTCTTCTTTTTTGGGTTTCAGATTGCAGAGGACGTGAGACCTCATCCCCTGGTGATCACCATCCTAACCAAACTGTGCAGAATCATTCCGACGTGGAAAATAATACCGACCAATGACATAATCGACCTCGCCTTCAAAGAGCCCAGCGTTAGGGAGCAGGTCATATTTCATCTCCACCAATTTCTTTTTCCTTTTCCCAAAAAAAGAAGTAGAAAATCCCCTGTTATATTCCAAGAATTAGATGGCCTCGGATATTATATAGTGATATTAATATTCTCCAGGCACATTTATTCGCAGGTAAGAGCAAACCCGTATTGCTATAAGGGACGGCCTCGCCTGAAAACTGGCCATGAACTACTGACCGTCAGCATGGACTTGGAGAAGCGGCTCGACGAGGTATACACATCATTCTCTCTCGAACTTCATCACGTCCCTTCTTGGGATTCCTGATGATAAAGAGCATTTGAGTCACCGGTTTCTCCCGATGATTATGAGCAGGTTTCGTTGCCGTTCCTACTCCTGCATGGAGGAGAGGACAGAGTGACCGACAAGGCGGTGAGCCAGCTCCTCTATGAGGTGGCCTCGAGCACGGACAAGACGTTCAAGCTGTACCCCGGGATGTGGCACGGTCTGCTATATGGAGAGCCGCCCAGCAATATCGACATCGTGTTCGCCGACATCATCAGCTGGCTCGACGAGCGGACTGCTCTCGGGAGCTCGAGGCTAGAGAGAGAGCAGAAAAATGCAGAGGACGACGGCACCACGAAGGCCAAATAGTGTGTGAAGATGGAGGATAATGATTTGATTTACATTGAAGAGAGAAAACACAGTGTCCTTTCTCGATTATCCACGTCATTCATGATTGAGTTCAAGGGATAGAGCTATTTGAGTGATCATATTAAATTGTATTTACTTTACGTTTTGTTCGCAAATGGTCCGGGCAATTTACTTGCTGTACATATTTAGTATTCAAAGGGAAGAAAAATGTCCTGAATTATCTCTGACTGTGAAACATCTGCGAGATAGCCAATGGAGCATTGAGATAAACCTAACCAAAAGAAATCATAAGGAAAACAAGAGGAAAAAAAATAGCAATCCTTTCATGTCATCGACTAGTTAACAAAGATGCCCTAGTTCGTTCGAATGCTAGAAAGAGAAGTGCTGGCATCATCTACAGGATTCTGATTTCATTTCTGGATCTCTTACAAAAGTTCCAACAAGCCTTTGCCAGTTATAACTTCATGTCGACTCAAAGATACAAGCATCTTTTTCAAGGAAGGGAACCTAAGCCGGAGGTCATAAATATTGCTACAGACAGAGAAGGGGAGAGAGTGAGAAGTACTACATCATCAGAAGTAAATCCAGATTCGCTAAGTAGCCCATTTAACGGAAACGAGAGGTGTAAGAACAGGGAACTTCAAACTCTCCAAGCAATTTACCCTGTTCATACCCCGATGCTGTAGCATCCTTACACCCAAAGCCAATTCCCATGCATCTCGTGTCCAAGCGTAACATCCACATCGCACAAGCCAATCCATGTGGAAGAACCTGGAATGTTGAGCTGAGCATACAACATTGACGCCACTAATTAGTATCATTGATCAATGGAATACAGCATGCAGAAAACACTTCCATAAGAGACACAAGCAAAAGAAAGTCTGTTAAGGGCAACATAATCACAGAAAAGCGTTCTAAAATCCCAACAGGAGGGAGCATGCCATTATAGCATGAGCTTTCACAAATCCTGAAAAGCAAAATCTTTGCTTCTCATATATCTTAAATATGCAGTCCAGAGACAGGCAGTTGTACTAAGAAGAGGACACAACAAACAGGCCAGTGGTAGCAAGTTGTGCAAAAGAAGAGGACCAAGACAGAAGGTTATGGCTGAATAAACATGTCCACACGCAAACAATACATCCATATAATTCCAAAATTATATAGCCCAGCAAAATGAGGATGCACCTTCAAGCTGACTATCCCATTTCTCAGATAATCTTGTTTCTCACTTCTTCCAATTTCTTTAGGATCTCCGCTGGCGTTCTATCCAATTCATCAGCTATTTTTCTTTGCAAATCCATAGGCAGGGTTGGAAACTGCTCGCATAAATCGCCGTCGATCACATCCTGAAAAAGGAACTCAATCTTTAGCAGCAGTCCACATCAAATAGTAAAGCTCAACCATAGAATCCAATCTCAATAACTATACATTTAGTGGTAAAATAACATCATTCAGCACAAGTAGATATCACAATCACGCTAACAAGACAAAGCTTCTTCATATGACATCTAAACATTTAGCAGTAAAGATACAGTGTTACTTTGGATCGGGTACGAGTATCTAATAAAGATATGTGTCTGACTTGCCTAACTCTAAACATCAAAGGAATGGAATTGCCTCAAAAAGGATCCAAAACTTGAACATGGGTATGGCATGGTGAGTCGTCCGGTAACTGGGGTCTTCTCTTTCTGACACATAATATAAAAACTTCCTTTGCATGTTCAGACATTTCAGGCCCAAGTTAGTAAACCTGCCTAACAGTCTGCCATATTGATGACAAGTTTTTTGATGATTGGCAAGACAATAAAGTTCAGTCTTATGAAGAGAGAGAGAGAGAGAGAGAGAGATCAAGAAAGTTTAAAATCACAACTGCAGCCATTTTCCAGATAAACCTTTCGAACGGCAGAAAAAATAAAAAGGAAAATTTATATAATGTATACTAGAATGGGCCCACGCATTGCTGTGGAAAAATTGAATTCTCTGTGTAATTTTTTATTAATCAAAAGAATTATTTTAATATAATTATTTTTCTTTAATATTGACTGAGTTTGTTGAATTCTACTTATCAATGATAAAAATGTAACACATGTTGCTTATTTAAAATACATGTCTTCTCATGTTATGTGTTCTTGTAGATTATGTGTTGATATAGCACATTAAAATTTTAATTTTGCCTATTACAAATTAAAAATTTAACTTTTCCAAGAAACTTGATAAAATAATCCCAGTAGTTCTACCATCCTTAAGTAATACTTTACAATATTGTATTGCATGTGATAATAAAATGAACTACCTGTTACATCATTACAATAAAAAGATTAATGCATACAAACAAAACTAAATTAAAAATATCTAGAAGGAAATATGTCTAAGGACCACTAATTGCAAGAATAGGTAGCAGCACTCACCTTGACAGGAAAATAAGCAGATCTGTAAGCCATGTGATCTCTGCCACACAAGGGGGGGTATTCCTGCCTCAAATGCATCTCCAAGTGCGAGAAGAAGTCAACATCATCACGAGATGTAAATGGAAGCAACGCTCCTAAACTTCCCATTACTGTCCCATAGATGACAGAATCTCCACCACCAGGAATCAGGGATGCCTTCTGCAAGCAAGTGACTACATCACCTACATGAAACTGCACTATCTCCTCTACTTTATTCGGTGCTCCATTCAACTTCCCCTGTTCCCATTTTATCTTCCCACCAGTTGGATCCTCTTCAATCTCATCTGAGACATCCTGGGGTAAACGGACAAAATAAACATTGCCAAATTTGTCTGCTCCTGCCATAGTGTCAAAATCAATGTGGTGTGATGCCGTAACCCATCTTGGTACAGAATCATCAGCAAATACATATAGTTGGTTCTCATCTCGTCGGTACTTGCAATAATGGAAAGACTGCGAAAATGAAGAGCCAAACATATAGTCAGTTCCAAACATCTAGTCAGATGTGAGAGATGGGAAAATTATCTAAGATGACAACCCACACCACAAAACATGTCATGCAGACATTTCCAAAAAAACAAAAGACCGGCTATGAGAAGGAATTACTGACAACATAAAATTTCTATCACAGAAAAATCAGTCTAGAGGAATATACTACATACATGTGCAAACTACAGGGAGATTATAGTTCTTTTGAATTAAAGAAAGATCAGCATAATTTGCTCTAAGACATACCTCTTGCATATCGCCCACGTAAATTCGATCACGGTAGGTTTGAATAGACACAATTGTGTTAGGAAACAACTTATTCTCACATTTTCTAAGCAATCTTTTTTTTCCCAAATCATAGAGCCTCAGGACTGAGCCTATCCCAGCAAGTAACCTTCCCTGGAACTGACATAAAGCTAGAGGAACACCTTCAACTTGCGTCTTGTGCAAAAGTTCAAGGGCTCTCCCATCATCCACAAACCTATAAATATGAATGAATCCAGAAGCCACACTTCTTTTTGGCCAGAACTGCAATCCTTTTGCCGTGCCGACAGCCAACAATGTTCCATGCTCTTTCTCACGAAAGTTCACAGTGCATACACTATATGCAGCTTCATTGTCCTGAAGTTCCAACAGACAGGTTGTGTTAGATGTCTTTGGGTCAAGCACTCTGATGCAAGAAACCCACTTGTCAGACTCTGCCTTTGGATAACCGTACTGTTCATCAGACAGAGCATCATTCTTGTCCTCATCATCACCACCATTTTCCATCTGTTCACCATTGTTATTTCCATTTTCACCCATGTCAGCACCCTCAAAGAATTCCTTTTTCCCAGCTTCACGCTCTTCTGCAGTGAATGCCCCCTGATCACTTTCAATGATAATCAGGGATTTCCTTTTATGAAATACAAACTTTCTAGGAGTGTACCTCAAAGGAATTGCGGTCTCATTAAATGTTTCTCCCAACCTCTCAATAGTGAAAACCCTCAATGCATCCCCAGCCACAGCAACCACACCTTCAGCACATTGGTCAGATGAAAATGAAGCAGCAAATTCAAGAGCCTCATAAGAAAGAGGTGTCAAAAGAAAATGTCCCTGATGAATATAACCTAGCCATGGACGACTAGACAAGCAAAGCATAGCACGCCTGCCTCTGATGACAATAGAAAAGAGCTTTGGGGCTCTAAGCCCCAAAAATCTGGAGCGAGAGTCGGAAAGCTGACCAGTCACCATGTCAACAACTGTCCTAAACAGAACTCCATTACTTAAACCAGCATTGAGGAAAAGACTGGCAGGATGATCAGCACCATCCTCCCCACCAATTGATGCCTGGACTTCAAGAAAGAGAAGAGATTCTGGAGCTGCAGAAACACTCTGGACACTCAGAATCTGCAAGCAATCATCTGGATCCAAAGATAAGATCCGAACAGTGTTGTCATATGAACCGACTGCAAGAAAACGAGATCTTTGCCTTCCTTCTGGCACAGGAGCAATGTCCAAGCAAGCCACATCTCCAGACATTTCAAGCTTCTCCACCTCCATCAACTGACCAGTCAAATCCACCTCGAAGTATATAAGCTCACCTCCACTCAGAGCAATCACCACTTGTAGCCTGTTAGAACCAACCTTCACTATAGTCCTCTTGCCAGGAGTTCTCCATTCATTAATACGACCATCTTCCCTGATATGTCTGATACCGCTGGGGTGAACTTGCATTAAAGAATCATCACCGATGAGGGACACTGCAAGGGACGGTGTAGTGTCAAGAAATCCACTGTCACTTACTTCTTCGACTGTCTCACCAATCGAAAGCACAAGAGTTGCATTTGCAAATGACACAACAATGTACGCATCAAACTCATCAATCGCATTCTTCTTCACAGTCCAAACAGCACTCGGTACACCAGGAAGCTGTGAAACAGCCATTTCACTAATGGCCAAACCCGGCCTCAGTATCCTCAAAGAAGATCGAGGACCCCGACCACATAATGTGAATATCTGAGGTGTTTCTTCCTCAAATAGGTTCTCTACTTTCATGTCCATTATGGGCATCAAGCTCTCAACCTGGTCAATCCTAACAAGATTTTTAAGGCCTCTTGGCTGAAAAAACACAGGCTGGAAACCTTCTTCAGTTTCCATTAGCGTAGCTGACGAAGCCTCCACATCAGCTTCTTCACCTATCGCCTGGAACTGATACAGAGCATGGTTTCCAAACTCAGATGCTGCAAACAGAAACCCTGATTTCAAAACGCACATGGAAGAAGTAACCGGAATCGTATCGAAATACTTGATCTTCAACTCCTGAACATGTTCACCATCATGCTCCAACGTGGCCTTAAATATATCGCCATACTCCGTCTGCAAAAGGAAGAAAAACATAGACTTCTGCTTGTGCGTGGCAGCCGAGATGATCAGCACGCCACGTTCCGCCGGCAAATCAGCTCGTCTCGGAATAACCGCGCGGACATCCGGGTGACCCTGGTTCTTATAAATCACGAAATTTTCCGCACATACCAACACTCCGCTAGGCCCATCGCCTCCTCCAGGCACGGTAACGAGCATGTTAGCGCCGTTATCGACAGGCTCGGACCATTTCCTCGACACATGGTTAAGCCCCAAGTCGAGCTCATAAAACGTCAAGTGCTTCTGCGCCTCGCTCGCCGCCTGGCCGGTCGAATCCTGGTCGGCCTCCGAGTAATCCAGCTCGATTGCGGCGAATATCGGGTTATCGAACCCGCAATCCACCCCGCAGATCGAGTACGTTATGGTGTGCGACTTGTGCGCCTCCAGGGGCGACGAGATCGTCAACCTAGCCGCCGTATCCCTATTCAGGACGTAAACAAGCTTCTGCTTCTCGCAGGCCCCGATCATGACGGCCCTCCCCTTGGGGTCGATGGCGAGGTACTGGCCCGGCACGATGCGGCGGCAGCCGGACTTGCCGAACGTCTCCTGGTGGACCTTGTCGAAGACGTTCTTCTCCCGGTTGAACTCGAGGATGACGATGCGGCCGGAATCGGAGCCGACGACGATGTAGTCCTTCTGGGCGCCGGTGAGGCGGAACTGGGCGAGGGAGCGGACGGCGCCGAAGATCTCGACGGAGAGGACGGTCTGGATCTTGCCGCTGTCGTCGGGGCGGAGGAGGTCGAGGATCTTGCCGCGGGCGACGACGATCTCCTGGGACTTCCCGCC
Organism: Eucalyptus polyanthemos subsp. polyanthemos; assembly: GCA_017140185.1. Lineage (NCBI taxonomy): Eukaryota > Viridiplantae > Streptophyta > Magnoliopsida > Myrtales > Myrtaceae > Eucalyptus > Eucalyptus polyanthemos. The sequence continues at coordinate 18,057,009 of CM029466.1, forward strand.
GGAGAAGTTGCCGTTGATGGCGCACACGATGCCGGTGGCCTTCTGCAGGGTGAGGCTGTAGAGGTACATGGCGAACCGCTTCGGAGGTCAGAGCTGCTGCTGCTGCTGCACCTAGAGAGAGAGAGAGAGAGAGAGGAGGAGGAGCTTCAGGTGCTCGACATTTTCACTGGTTTTTTGCAGGCGAGAGTTTTAGGGTTTTGCTCGACGGAGATTTTGGGGAGAAGAGAAGGAGCGCGAGGGAGAGGATTCGCATCTCGCGCCGCCTCGATCTTTGATCGGACGGCTGTGTTTAGGTCAAAACCGGGTTGACCGCGCCGGATCCGCTTTCGCCACCGTTCGATCATGGAGTAGAAGAATTGAGGGGATTCACTCTTGCTTTTTGTAAACATGATCAATTCTTACTCTATTGTAACCACTACGATGTTATTGATTTGGTGATAAAACTAGTTTGCCCACAATGTTCCAATGGATGTTCAATTACTTACGTCGCATTTCCCGTTCGAAATCACGTGATAAAGATTAGCAGTTGATGGGCGCAATTTTACAAACGTAAATGTGCCTAATTAAATCGATAATCCCATGAATGTCGACTCCATTTAGAAGTGATCATTGGACAAATTATACCCGAGCCCAAACTTAAGATGGGACCTAAACTTTTGCCCTTGCCTAACTATCCTATATATATTTGATATGGAGATCTTCGAGTAGGAAGGGATTAGACTTTCTCACTAAAATGCCCTTATCTAAATATGTTTTTGGGCCCTTATTGGACTGTCCCGAAAGTCTCGGACAACATCTAGGTCGATTTACCAGGACTAGTTTTGTCACTCGTAATCATGTTGTGTTGCATCAACGTGTCAAAGACTCCTTTTCTAAGCAAAACCATAATGATTCAACATAAGCCCAAAGAAGAAAATTAAAGGTATGAGTTCTTCCTTCATGTGTGCTATGTCACATCATGTCATTCTAAGTTGCATGTGTGAGAACCTACATAACAATCTGATATATCAAAGTTTCTTTGGTTATAATTTTTGCACACTCATTTTGTTTGGGACCTTTTCATGTAGCATGTGCTAGAGTTCCATTATAAATTTATTTAGGAATAGATATATAAATGTATATGTATATAACTAATATTGAAAATATGACATTCAATGCTTTATTGTTCTACTCTTTGGAGAATTAATCAAGATCATTGATAGATTGCTTAGGTTGTTAACATGGCTTGATTAGCAAAAAGTAAAAGTATAACTCAAATGTAAAACCCTATTGATTATGCCTTTATAGGTCATACATTATGTATTTATCTTCTCACTCTAGGTAAATCTCAAGTAAATTTCTTTCTAGTAAGAAAAGTTCAAGTAATGAAGGAGATCCCTATATTTAGTAGAAATTGCAAGATATTATCGTATGAAGGAGATCCTTGTATTTTGTTGTGTGGGTTGAATATCGTGGGCCGATTGAATGCTGAGTTATTTTTCTTTTTCTGTTTTTTGTTACTTTAAGAAATGGGAGTGATTCAATCAACATATATGCTGAGATAGTTTTTTGTTTAGGAATGGAAGGTAGCAATTTCAGTCAAACTCAAGGAAGGGGAACAAAGAGAGACCGACGTATATGGACAATAGATGAAGAAAATGCACTTCTAGATGGTCTTGAAGAATTAGTTACGCGAGGAATGAAAGCCGATAATGGCTTCAAGAGTGTTAGGTTATGTTAGAGAAGTGGTTTGAAGAAAAATTTCCTCATGTCAAGGGTAATCCTCAGAGTCAAAAATGAAAAACTTGAAAAAGTTGTATAATCAGATATATGACTTGAGGAATCAAAGTGGCTTTGGGTGGGACCATGAAAAGCATTGTGTCGATATTCATTCTGAGGATAGTTGGCAAAAATATTGCAAGGTTTGTGCCATATTTGTATTAATTGTTTCATTTTTAACAAAATAATATAATTTTCTTTGTAGACCTATCCAGGAATCCTTCCCTCAATATGATCGATTAATATTTGGAAAAGATCGTGCCAAAGGAAATCTCAAGACCCTGCTCATTATTGTTCATGAGGAATATGAAAATCATGATAACGAACCAATGGTGTAATTACCGCCACTATCATCTTCTCAGGCACAAAATGTTTCTGATTCTTCAAGAAGAAAAAGGGCTAAAGCAAGTGACAAATGGGCTTCTGGCTTAGTTGAGATAGCAGGAACTTTTGGCTCATTCTTGGAATAATATGGTTTGGGCCGAGCTTGAGTGAGCCGTGGACTGTTGGATCCATGATAAAATTTAATTCCACTATATGTAATAATGACATTATTATTATCTTGTCTAGTTTGACAAAAACATATTAGAGACCACTCTTATAAATAAATAAATAAATAAAAAGTGAATGAATTTTAGATTTTATAAACCCAACTTTAACTCACAACCTCAGACAAAATTTCTCCATTTTCATTTTTAGACTCCTTATAAGAATTCTTTCGATTATTATAATCATAATAAATTTAGATCACATTTATTTTTGGGATTTGCTTGGTAGTTAGTAAATACTTTTATTCCCTTCATAAGTTATTGCTTTATCTTAATGCTAGGAAATTCATTACAATATTGATCAATTGCTTGCGATACTAATAAAATTTCAAAGGAGTTGGTAATTTACTTACCACATCAAATATTTCAAAACAGATGGTGATTTACTACTTCATTATTATGTAACTATACTAAGTCCTTGATAATGTTCACGGTTTACATTTCAATTCGGTAAAATTTCAGAACAATTGATAATTTACTACTTCATAAGAATTTTTGTAAATTCCAATAGTATTGGTAATTTACTGTTTCATTTGAATATTGATAAATTCCTAATATTATTGATAATATACTCACGAGACCTGTAAAGTGTCAAAAGAGCTAGTAATTTACTACTTCAATAGAATGATGGTAAATTTCTCATAGTGTTGGTAATTTATAATTGGTTTAACCGATGACTGAGTTCCTAATCATACTTTTTTACTAGCACGATTGAAAAACTACCGGCCAAACTGGGATTCGACCAACATGGAAATTTTGTAAGAGTCCAATATGTATTATTGTATGTATACAAGATTGGGATTATCATGAGATACCCAGGATGAATTCAACCTCTGATGTATAAAACATGCATTTCATGGGAAGACCTGGAGAGGATGTGCCAAATCATTATCTCAGTAACTAAACCAAAAAATAAGAATGATCAACTCCTGAGTCTTAAACTAGTTTTCCTACCTTTTCCGCTGATGATCTCTATATTAATCTCACCACTCACTGAAGCTTTCTGGCCACAAAATACATGGAATCTATTGGAGTGGGTGGAAACAAGAAGTGCCATTTTTCATGTAATAGAAGCAAGATAAAGGAAATTCTTGCCAGAGCGATTCATGTCATATGATTACATTAATCCCAATGTCAGAATTCAATAAGACCCAACTCTGCAAAAAGCTTCTGCTTTGTAATGTCCCCTCTCAATTATCTCAGATGACAGGGTTAGTTGAAGGGAGATATCTTCATCTTTTTGGGGGGTATGGTTTGGAAAGCTTCCTAACCAATACACTCTCTTCTGCTGCTGGAGAGGTTGCTCAACAACTCCACTTCCATCAGCTCCATTCTGTGATTTGAGACATTCTGAAAGCTCTCTCTCTCTATATAATCCCCAATGACTCCCAATCAACATTCATCCACAGCAAAGAATTTCTTCACTTGCTTTCTTCTGAAGTGCAATTTTCTGCTTCTGAACTCTCTACACATCAAAGAGATGACTGCTCTTTTGTTCACTTCCAAGGCCATCACTTGCCTTCTGCTCCTGACCATCGCCGTTGGATGTGCCCGCTCGGCAAGGATCCTCGATGAGGTCGGCCCACAACCTCAGACCTTCACCAGTTCTCCTGGAGCCACCAATCCCGGCGGGGCACTTATCCCCAACGTGGCTGGCCCCGCCAACACATTACCAGGCGGCGGAGTCCCCCTCGCTGCCCCTGTCACAGAAGATGAGAGCGCAGACGCTCCTCTCCCTGACGACGACACTGCCGGACCCGTCGCTGATGTGGCCCCTGTAGCCCCAGTTGAACCTGAAGCTGAAGCACCAAGCATTGTGGCACCGACTGGCACAATTCCGGCACCAGGTGGGGCCACCGCTGCGGCTACTAACCCTGCTGTGGCGGCAAATCCCGGTGCTGACCCTCAGTTATCCTTCTTTATGCATGACATATTGGGCGGATTGCACCCGTCGTCCAGAGTGGTGACGGGGATTATAGCCAATTCCGGCGACAATGCCCTCCCGTTCTCCAAGCCCAACAACAACATTTTCCCAATCAACGGCGGGGTCCCGTTGGCCAACGCCAACCTCAACGGACTGATCAACAACAATAACCTCCCTAGCCTCACTGGCCTCAACGGCGGGCAAGGGAGCACCATAATTCAGAACAGCGGCAACAACAACCAAGTCTCAGGTGGCGACAACCAGCCGTTCATCACCGCCGGGCAGCTCCCTGCTGGGGCCACGCTTCAGCAGCTCATGTTTGGGACAATCACGGTGATCGACAACCAGTTGACTGAAGGGCACGAGTTGGGCTCCGCCGTACTTGGCCAGGCACAAGGATTCTATTTGTCTAGCTCCTTGGACGGGACCAGTCACACAATGGCAGCGACGGTGTTGTTGCACGGCAGCGACCACGACATAGACGACACGATCAGTTTCTTTGGGGTCCACCGCACAGCTTCACCAGTGTCTCAGGTCGCGATTGTCGGCGGCACAGGAAAGTACGAGCACGCTAAAGGTTATGCCGCTGTAGAGACCCTTCCTCAGGAAAATCAGCACACAACAGATGGCGTGGACACCATTCTGCATTTCAACGTTTTCTTCTCTGAGTAGGACGCCTTGTGTCGTCTGTCGGCTTCGTGGCTTGTCCTTAGTGTGTTTGAATGTCTTGTCTTTTTTACATGCATCTAAATCAATGTTCTTATTTCAATGAAATTCAGATGACTTACTCTTCTTTTGCTTGAAAGGGAATATGATCTTTTAATCTAAATGACTGTTGCCCATTTCATCTTTAGTTATGCTCATCTGGTGGATAAAACTGATGTCAGGCTCTTGTTCATGGTTAGACATGACTTAGCAAGCCCTTTCTGTTCAACTCCTAGGTGTTGCAAATGGAACTTTACCTGTGGCAATCAGTCCAGCTTCAAGCCAGGATAATGCCATCGAACTAGTTCATTATACAGGTCTCATAAGATCATAGATTGGAAATGGAAATATGCCTTCTAAGAAGTCTCAAATCTGTTAAAAGATTCCTAACGACAACACTGACTTCTGCATGCAATGTTCATTCGCTTTATAAGTATGTGAACATTTTAAGTTTTCAAGTTGTTACAGTCCTCTGCTCTCTGTAAATAAATGGAAATCGCTAAATGTAGTTCAAGAGCTCACCTTAAACTGTAATCCGAATAGGTATTGTCCCATTTTACACATGCATATGAACAAGAACCAGAAATCCTAGCCTCCATAGTTAAACCTAACACCAAAATAACCGACCCTCCCTTCGATTTGTTCCTTCCTGAAAGCAGAAACTTTATAATCTTGCCCATAACAGAACAGTGCAACTTAACTATCCCCACCAGCCAGTAATAACTGAAGATCTTCTGACAGATGAAAAGCTTGCAATAATGCATCAAAAGAACTCACTTCTTCAACTTTAGTTTGATCAATACATGAATAAAACATTGAACTTATACAATCTTCCCTCAAAAATCTCTCAAACGATCAAAACTGTTTCAACATAAAAACCACTATTGCCCCTTGATGTTTTTTTGATTGATTCCCCTGTTCAAAAATACAAGCCAAGAATCAAAACAAAGACTCACAAGCACCATTTACATGCTGATAACCTCCACCACAAGCTCACCAATAACTAGCCTCTCCCAACTCTGTGACTACATCGCTTGATTTTTGCAAGCATCGATTCCTCTCCATTAAAAAAATACAAGCCAAGAATAAATAATTAAAAAAAAAAATGCCTTACAAGCACCATTTACATACTGACAACCTCCGCCACAAGCTCATCAATTACTAGCCTCTCTATCTCTATGACAATAGAATCTGAACAATCTCCTAAATCTAAAGACTTAAAATCACTTTCCAGCAGCTTCTCAATTGACTCCTTTCTCATTTCTATATCCTGTCTGACCAGAAATTCACAGAGCACTTCCTCAATGGCGTCCCTAGTAAGACTTTTCCTAATCCTTGTCGATATAGGACTTCCACATGCTCGAATACCCCAAAATGAATGGAGAAATTTCATCAAGAAAAAGTTTATTTGGTCAAATAGGAGCCTCCTTTCAGACCTTTTCCAAGACTTCTGCTCACCATATCTCTTCTCTAGGGCCTGAAAAACTGAGAGGTTGATCGGGCTTTCTAAAGAGTGCCATTTATGGAGGCCACTCGAAAGATTTGTACCGTGAAGACCTGCCTCGGTCAAAATATCAACAAGATAATGGAAGTCTCTACTTTCCTGAACAGCAGATGATCTTGTTAGATCTTCTCTTTCCTTAGACACGTGGGAAGGCCATTCCATGTTATGTCCATGGCTTGACCCAGATCCATCCAAGCATGCTTCTGAAGGCTCCAAATTGAAAAGATGAAATTGTTGCCCACCACCTATTACAAAATTAAAGAAGTTAAATTGTGAAAATGATTAATGATAACAAAAAAATGCAGCTAAATTTACTGACCAAAATTATCAGTGCTGCTGCTAAATGGAACCTCTTCATGTTCAAGAACTGAATCTGGACTAGCCTGATCAACATCCTCCAAGCTCTTGAAAGAGACTGCTTCAATGCTGGGGCAACAAATAGACATGGAGTCCTCTTCTGTAAATTCGGTTGATATGTCCTGTTTGATTGTCTTAACATTAGCAAACCCTCGTACAACATCCGGCAATACCACCCAATAATAAAAAAGCAAAGCCGATGAATTTCTGACATTAAAATCTTCAAAAGACAACAGTTAAATGCCTCTTGGACAAAAAATGCAAGAAAACATTTTAAATGGATGATGAAGAAGAAAAATGTGATGTAGAAGTTCAACCAATGCAAGATGATTAAGCATACTTGGCTCAAAAAAGTTGACTACAGTTTAGCATAAAAAGGAGCTCACAAAAAGACCATTCCATTTGTGCAAATGGAACCTACACCCTTCATTTGAAGAATCAGTTGATATATCACACAAAAAAAGGACACAAATCATTAAGCAGAATTTTCAGCAGACATCACATTGAACCTGAAAATAGATTGAATTGAAAGTGGAAAGTGAAATTGACAAGAGGAACTAACTATTCTTTTATTGCTGAAAAAATTATGGTCAAAGCAGTTACCAGCAAATATGAACGTGAAAGATTGAGTATCCAGAAATTAAGTTTCTGAAGGAGAAGAAGCAAATTAAAGCATGCTGAGAAAATCAGTGTTCTTAGCAATGGTTATGTCTACACTAACTTTTGGCTTTTGAAACATCTTTGTGGAGAACAAAATTCCATAAACTTATTTGAGTGCCAAGATAACCGTCATAATAAAGCTACTTCACCCACTCATTTCTCTCACGTTAGCACTGTCTAGTGGCCTGACCAAAATACTCTACTCTTAAAACCAGCTAAGGTTTTCAATCTATTGAGCATCAACAATAAATCATTTCATCTTCTTCCAGACTCACGAGAATACCCTTTGTTATTTAGTGGGCAAGAAACTGAGAGACATTTCAAAATAATGCATCCATGATGTAGGAGATTCCTTTTTCTTTTCTTTTTTTCCAATTATGATAGAGAAAGTGTCAGTTGGCTAAGTTCATAATACTCAGATAATAGGATCAAGGTCTATTAGGCAAAGATATGGTCGACATGTTAAATTACAAAATGATGTACCTCTCTACTCTTAATTTCCAGCTTCGTCAAGTAGTCAAGAAGTCAATGGGAATGTTCTTTGAACAATCATCTGTCTGTTTTTCTGCTTTTCGCAAAGTCAGCCGTCAACATCAATCACAAGGACATACACTACATGCTATCATATCTTGAGTTTACTGACACTCAGAGGCCTACAGTTATTAATTAACTTTCTGCAACAAACTTAACGTAAAAAGATGAACCAAATAAAGTGACAATTCCATGTCCAATATTAAAATTTAAGAGAAACGGACAGCCTTAATTATGCCGATGACTAGCTGTAAAAAATTAAAGGAACATATGTTTATCAAACCTGCTGAATTGAATTTACTGAAAGATTGGAGAAGACATCATTATCTTCAGCCACGGGTGACTTCAGAGCCACAAAATTCTGTCTTGAGTCTCCCAAAAGAACAACTTTTCAAACTCATTTTTCAGTTCCTGCTGGATCACTTTGGGCTCCAATGAGAATGCGTTGTTCTTTTCCTGAGCTGAGACATAACCTCCACGATTTAGTGCAAGGAAAAATCTGGAGTTGTTGTGATGGAATACTGAGGATTTTAATTTTGACGAGTCTTTCCAATTGAATTCTTTCTCCCTCGGCCTGCTTCGAACCACATCATGTGAAAATTCAAGTCCGTTAGACCAGCTGCAACCACTTTTCTTCCTGGTTGTGGGACTTGCAAGCATAATAGAACGTAATAAGGATCTAGAAGTCGGTGATTCTCCAAGCTGCCCAGTTTTCCAACAGTCTCTAGTACTAATTACAGAGAAATTAGTTAAATTCTCAACTGTACCAAACCTCCAGGTGTGATTGCCTGGAGCAGAACCATTGAGATTTCTAGACATAACATTACACTTATGCGTGGAAACTATTTCCTCAATGATCGTGCTTCCACCTGTCCAACAAACCTCTTGATTTTCTTTAGTACTCTTCCATGTTTTTGAGGTTCTTTTCTCCTCCTTTCTAGCAATATATGGTTCCACCGGAGAAGAGATCGAAGATTGATTTCGCTTCTTCCTACCAGATGTACTCATAAGATATGGCATTAACAGCTGAGACTCTGTTGTAGAGGTGTCAGAATTTCTGATATCTGCTCCTACCAAGCCTGAATGGCCATTCCTCCTTCTGAGATCCATTACTATCCCATCACCTTTTTCTTTTGAGAATCTTGGCTTCTGTCCAAAAGATTCTACTTCATAACAAAAGTTGTATCTTTGACATAATAAAGGCCCTTTCATCACCTGAATCTGAATGATGACCTTTTTTATATCTTAGTGAAGTGAATTTTTTTGCAAAGCTGTCTTCCTCTCTGTGACGTCCTTCTAAAGCACCTTCTCCAGGAGTGCATGCTTCGCTGCCCCTATTCAAATGAGATCTCAAAGTGTCTGGAAAATTTTCAATTATGTCATATGATTTTCTTGAAACATCTGCATTAACAAAGTTCTTCCTCGCAAACACCTTCTCATCTGAACGCTTCTCTCGCACTGCTATAGAAGCAACTCTCTGGAAGTATTCCTCAGAGAGCACTCTGCATTGTTTCTGGATAGAAGGCTGTGCTGGCAGATCCTCTAGGCCCATTAATTTGGCAATAACACTGGGAGGACCAGAACTGGATTCCATTTCTGCCACCAATTCCTAAGCCCTTCCAAATCGAAACTCCCAAACTCAGCACTATAACCATCTAGAGAATGAGAAATTTCGTCTGCATGGAAATAACATACCCAGAAGAAAATCAAAACAAATTTCATATTTTTCATCATCTGCTGTCAATATGTATCATCTGGTAACAAACTAATTTCAAAGATTAACAAGAAAAACCACTTGAACTAGCCAATCCCAACAACGATGAAACAACAGAAACCACACACATCACGACTGCCATCATAGAAACCTCATTAAGTAACAAAACAGAAGCACAAACAAGTGTCTAACCCTCTTCCTACTTGTGTAGTGCGAAGTCTAAATTCTATGAATACCCAAAGGGCTTCAGAAAACGTAAAAAGAGAAACAAGGAACAAATTAGGAAACATAAAGAAGCAAACTTTTCGAGTATAGAAAAAGGATAGGTAAGTACAAGGCAGGTAAATCATATTCCAGACCGAAACTAAGGATGCCAATGAAGTAAAAGATTTTCGGAGACGCCCATGAACAGATCCTAATTTCTCCAATCAAATGGATCAAACATGCAGGAAACCAAATGATTACAATAACTTTCCTGCTAGGCAACTAACCAACAATAAACACCCATCACCATTCGAGAGGACACTATGGCAAAAAGTGGCATCATCTCAAATAATAGCTCAAGTATCAACCACTCCATAATCATGAAAAGGAGCGATATTACTTTAAAAATGCCACTAAAACGCATGATCCCAGTTAAATCTCCACTTGATAGAATTCATCCTTGACAAAAGCACACGCAAAAGAACTCAACAATCAACTCTAATAAGTAATAACCCCATAAACCTCTTGCTCAATAGATACCCAAAAAACAAAAAACAAAAAAAGAATCTACACAAGACCAACCAAAAAGAGCAAACAAACAAAAATGAAAAGCAGCAACTCACCCTATCTCCGAACTCCTTGGAGGACAGCAATCAACTCAGCATTCACGGAGCGACACCCACGACTCTTTCTCGGCCGGAGCGACACCTGCGACTGATCCGAACATATCACCCGCAAGCATCGAGATCAGGAATTGCAATTTCCACGATGGAAGAAGGATCATGGAGCGGAGGGTGCAAAAGGGGTTGCCAGAAGAGACGCCGACATGCGACTCCGGGGGGGAAGCAGTTCGGTCAACGAACCGAGGAGGGCAGGAATAAAAAAGAAAACGGCGAGTCAAAAGGCGCCTGGTGACGTAAGCTTTATCCCGGGGCGGCACGTTACAGGTATAGTTTAAACCCAACCCAGAGCCCAGAAAAAAATCCGATTTTGCAGGGAACGCGCGTTGCGTCGATCGAGGATCATCGAACCCAGAAAAACCCAGAACCCAAAAACCAAAAAGACATCGAATTACATCGAATTTCCAGAAGAGATAGTGGAAAACACGATCTCCAAAGAGAGAGAGAGAGAGAGAGAGAGACGATACGACGTCTGTGGGAAATGACGGCGAAAGGGAGGGCGCGAGAATGGCAATGATTGGGGTAGAGAGAGACACACACACACAGAGACAGAGAGGATGACAGGTGATGTTGGGCGGTTCGGTTCGTTTGTCACACTTCCATGTAGAGAAGAAGTACGCGCCAAAGAGAGCGACGACTGTCTTTATTGCGGCTTTAATTTGGCTTTGCGTTCGTCTCCTTTTTGACCGGGCAAAGATTTGGGAGCATATTTCGTAAAGATTCCATTTTTATTTTTATTTTTTTGCTTCGGAATTAATGATATATTTTATCAAGGGGAATTGCTTGTGTGTTCTCCCTACCGTGCATCTGAATCCCGGTATGTACTTTCATTTTTATCGAACATTAGTAGAGATATATATGGTATTTGGTGGTAAAGCATGCGGTGGCGGGCAAGAGACGCTCCATTTTTTAAGGACTGAAATTGGCGACAAAGAGGACAGATGAAGAAAAGGTATGCTAGATAGGAGCTTTTCAGGACGCCCTTGCAATTGGAAATGGGTTTTTACGCCGTAACTCTCAAACATGGGATTTAGGTATACAAAGAGTTTAGTTATATGTTAGAGCGGGATAGTGCTTTGTCTGATCTTTAATTGCACAAAGAGAAGGTCCGATGACCTTCGCTTTTGACAATGAGGTGAAGTTGAGAAGAACACAATCGTAAGTTTTGCATGTTAGTGAGAGCCCCACTCGAGCAAATCATATTGCCAAGAGCTTGGTATAAGCCACTCGACTTGTGTATCAAAATGTTAGTCTTGAGAGGTGTATGTGGCTTTGGGGAATCGGATGCGCCTTGTGCTTGAGAGGTCCATCCACCATTAAAAGTTCACAACAAAAATGCGAACTCAAAGGGCTTGAACTAGACTGGCCCAAGCAATCTTTGGCCTATACATTATCTTTATATTTGCTCGTCTTACACAATCCAAAGTTTAGTTTCCATTTGGTCTGAAAACACGTCAATTTCAAACTGATTGATTTTCTTTCGGAAAAGAACTAACATGTACAGCATGTTTTGATAGTATAAAACTGTCTTCGATTCAACACAATAACCAAAACCAAGCTAGTCATATATCGGTATGCAATAATTACTCTAAGACCAAACTAGTCCATATTGGTATGTTTTGTGTTCGAGCCTATGGCGAAATCTTCGTTGATGAATTCTTTACCCATTTCTTTCCTTTATTAAAATTCACATCCTTTCTTGATAAATCAATCGATTTTTCCATTTGACAAATTTTCCCTTAATCCCAAAAAGTTGTATAATTTAATCTTTTAGCATCACTTACTCAAATCATGGGCTTCCCATCATCATGTACTCGAACGTTTGGCTAAAGCCCATTAAAAATTTGGCTAAAATGTTCCTTACGTATTTGAACGTGGGCTTTTTTAAGCCTTTTAAAATTTGGACTTATGCATTGGGGTGGGGATAGGCCTATCGGGAGGCCCGCACGAGCGAGTTCTGCAAAAGTAAGCAGCGTCAACGCTCGGCCAGCCTATGACCCCTCCATAAATTCTTGCGCCTCGAAACTCTAGTTTCAGATAGGGCGCTGCGACCGGCTCCCACCGCTCGCTTTGTTTTCCTTACTCATTAGTTTAAGGCAACTCTTCTTGTTGCCTCACCCTCTCTATTTATATGACCTCACCCCTCATGACTTCCTCCTGACAATCAATGTGGGACATCCATTTTTGCTTGCGATACGTACGAGCAAACCCAAAAAACTCAGGAGCATCACGGATGCAAACAACAGTGGCTGGACGCCCAGAATGGATAAAGACTCGAGAACCATGGCTTTGAGAAGGGTCTTTCGTTCCTCTTGGGAAACAATACCGATAAATTCGAGTGCATAATTAGACCTAATTTGGCACCATCACGGCTCGAATGTAGAGGTACGCCCCAGCATCATATCAGTAATACATCATCCTATGACATTAGTCCTCATTTGTTTTTCTCCCACAGCAAAATCGTGTTTCAGGAGATGAGGCAGTTACTCGGCCAAAAGTAAAAAGTTATACATAGATATGGCAGATGCCGCTACGAGTGAGCTTGCGCATGCTCTGGCTTGTGGGAGTACTCGTAGTCGAGATGGACAAATGCACGCTCGATCTCGTGAAGGAGCTCCAGCTTTTCCTGCAAGGATTCCCCGATGTCATGAGCCTCTTGCAAGGGCATGTTGGAGGGCAGAACGATGTCAACCTCAACAAAGTAGTGCGACCCAAAAGTATAAGCCCGGACGGTATCGATTTTTTTTATCGCCTTGTGATGGTTCCAACAGAGATAAGTGAGCTTCTGCAGAAACTCTGGGGCAGCAGCTCTCCCCACGAGGGAGTTCACATTTTCCAACACCGTCATGGACCACGTCCGGATGGTATACAAGGCCAGCTACAAAATACATTCAAAAGAGATTGTGTGAGAGGAACAGAAACTCACGAAATTTGTTCTGGAAGTAGTCAATAGCTACAGCACAGGATAAAGAAGCAAGCCATGCAGTCAGAGAGAAGTTATGAAAGATCACAAACACATCAACTAGCTTCCCACAAGAGTGAAAGGCCAAAAGAGGTAACTGATCGATACAAAAGCTCCTTCCCATACTAAACACTACTCTCTGTGTTCCTTGCCAAGAATCTGGCTACATCACCATACCATAATTGAACATTTACTCAAATTGGGAGCTTAAACCTCTATAAAATATCTAATTATTTTGACCCTTTTTTCAAATAAGATGGGTGTCCGATATTTTAACTCCCACAAATGCACTTATCTCCGTGTTTCCACAAGGGCACTCCGAGTGGGAGGCTTTGTGATTGGAACACAGGAATCATTACATCCATCACTGAACCTTTAACTATGTAGCCAACTCCTTGGGAGTTACTTATTAAGAGCATTATGACAACTAGCATCACGCATCAAGATAAGCAAATCAGTCTTTCAATGTGCATTTAACCCAATTACCTCATTAATGACCCACTACCTTCTGTCCATTCAAAGTTCTAATTAACCAGATTTATACACAAAATCATAATAAAATCACCCTTTCAATGTCAAGGCAAGTGAAACTCTCTGCAGATGAAAGAGGAAATAAAAGAATACCAAAAAGAGAGAGATAAGACTTACAATGATAGCCCCAACAGGGTCCATCCAGTCATCAAAATAATTAGCAAGCAGTGCAGCAATCAAGCCAATGATATTAGTGATGACATCGAAAAAGTGATCCTGGGCATAAGCTTTGACAATCTCATTAGTGAAAGATCGGCAATAGACCACCAGTAACAGTTTAACCAGGGTCACTGACAGCATAATGCCCACAACCCATTTCTCTTGCTCTTTTGTTAAATGGAATTCAGCTTCCTGTGCATGACCAAATAATTAGAAAATATTGCAGTGGCTAGTAAATATTAAATAGAGTTCAACCCAAGCATCAAATCTAAAGCAAGACTAACAGACTATATCACAGAGAAAGTTATGCACATTGACAATTCAGATTAGATTCACATACATCAGACAGAAGCTGGCGCACTGACTCCAGAATTATCTGCAAACCCAATGTTGCCATAACAGATGCAAAAACAAGAATACCCTGCACATCATTTTTAGCCCAGAAATAAAGTTAAAAAAAGTGATAGCACCACATTGGTAACCCAAATAACCAATTAAATAAGTAACAAGGATTACAGCACCACATTTAACTGAAAATTTTCAGAATGCTTCATAAGCACTATATTCAGGCACAACAGACGTTGTCACTGTATACAGTTCCATGGTATAAAGATCACGGTGTTCCTTGGCTGAAACCAATAGCAGGGAGGCTGTAGATATTTCAATTCACATCACCATAGAGGTACAATCAGAAAGCTTAACAGCAAATAAAAAAAAATTACCCAGCAGGAATCTCTAACAGGTTAAATTAAGTAGGCAGAAAACTATTTCTCAACTTGGCAAGGGTCAATTAGTTCTATGTGTTATAATATCCACCATGAGTTGGGTGTCAACACCAGGTGGGCAAATTCTTGATAAACTTGCTAAACAGAAGTCAACAAGGTAACTGTGATTGATATGATTTCTTCTCTTATATGTCAGGTAAAAGGATGTAACCCAGAGAAAAAAATAATAGACAAGTATGCCAGGTGAATTGAGGAACAATAAAGGCAAGATGAAGCTTGATAGCTGACACAAATGCACTGAAATGCTCCCAAGGAAGCAACCGCACAAACTAGAAATAGAGGGATAACAGATAATTTAGGCCGTGAGCACTGTGAGAAAATGTTGAACAAAGAGAAAATGCTGAACCACATTCCCAGCAGCTCACTTGAACACTAACATATTTTCTCAACATGCAGTATGCAAAACAAATACCTGCAGGCTGCACACTTAGCGTGCTTTAACGAATTGCACGCAATAAATTTGCTTGTATTTTGCAAGAGGATGATAAACAATCCAAAACAAAAGAAAAATGTAAGCGTAGAAGATTACCTTTCACTATTAAGTATTACCAAACCCATGCCAGAAATTGACTCCAATTTTTAGTCTCTAGCATGCAACTTATATATTTTTGTCATTAGGTGAATCCATACATGGGTACTTGCAAAAAAATTCATACACAGAAGATGGAATACATCAAAAGACCTCACGATCTATAAATTCAACTTGATGGATACATTCGTAATAGGTCACAGGGGTGTCAATAAGCCTAAAATGAACAACCTAGAATGAGAAAAGTGGTAAACAGAGTAAATAGAGTAGAAGAAACAGTGCTGCTGTCATTCCAACTACCAAACAAACTAGCAATGCATGGATGGGTTACTTCAGACTGATATTGAGAGATTTCAAAAGATGTATGTATGAGAGAACTAGAGAATATTACTGGACTCACCAATGGTTGCATACGTCTCTTTCCTATAGGATAATGATATGGGTTAGGCGTTTGCATGGAGAATGCAGTGAACCACAAGATAAATCCAGACAAAAGATCTAGAAGAGAATCCAGTGTGGATGCAATTATGGCTAATGAGCCACTTTGAATAGATGCATAAACTTTAGCAGCAAAGAGAAACATGTTTGCGACATTTGATATTCTAATGGCAAATGTTTCGCTGTTAGCCAACTTCTCACGCTCTTCCTGCAAGCAAGATATTTATCATGTTAGGATAGGATATCACACTCGCAAGCACGTATTCTAAGAATAAGAGAGAGAATAATATTCTAATGATAATTAAAACATGATCATATATTGCTGACCTTTGACATTCCAGGAACGAAACCCCGCTCCGCTAGCGCATCCATTTCATTAAATCCCTCAAGCATTTCTACCTGCTGTTGATAGTACTCAGCCACATTATCTGCAGGACCTGAAGCCATCGATCGTCATGTTAAAGGAAGAACTAAAGTTGGACCACTTTTGTCACCTATATCTACATAATGGATATCTAAAGAAGCTTAAAAGATCTTTATAAATTTTCACATCTTTGGACCATGTAATACGTACACAACTATAGATATTTGATAGATAAATGAAATTGGACGTTTACCACAGCACCCGGAAAAAGATTAATTTGCTAACAACCAAACTTCTCCAACTACAGAGCAACAAAGGACGTCTGCTGCATCTTCTAGGAAACAAGTATTCTTTTACACATCTAGAATTTCCCTAGTAGTGAATGGCTCTAACAGGCAACCCCATACATAAACAAAAACTAGCAGATAATCAGGAAAATTTCGGGTCTATAACTGTGACCTATATGTAACAGCTTTTTAAATCATTTCTTCCTCATCTGATCTGCCAATAAAAGCGAAAAATGTCACAACCTCGTAAGTGTCGTTCTGATTAAACTCTGCAGAAAACATTAGAGATTGTAAAATTCACGATGGACTACCTTCATCCCACAACTTAAGACCACCTCAGTCCTTTGTTTCATTCACGCATGTATAGTTGCCTATAGACAAGGATTAAAATCCAAAGAGAATACAGAGAAGATAGCAAGAGGAGAGCTCCTCGAGGAACTAACCTTCCATCTACCTATAACAAATCAAGCCTCAGTCGCAGGAAGAACCCAGATTTTACCCAAGGCACAAACCATTTTCCTTCTCCTTAAACAAAACACTTGACACAGAACTATGAAGTTGACCCCAGGGGGGAAATTCCAAGTGCAGCAACTTTATCAACAGAAAAACAAAGCACCCAATAACGAAAGGCCAAATACATATGCCACCAATGAACCTTACATCACATATAATATGCAACAGTCCCACATAAAAAAATTCAAACTTGCGCACCTACGCAACACACAACTCAAGAATCTACAAACCCCACAAACTAATAATAAAACAGGTAAATCCTGACGATTTTAGAGAAAATTCAGATGCCAAATTGTTTATTATGAACGTCCATTCCCCAGCAAAAGATAAAAAATCATCAACCGTCGACAACGCATCTATAAAGCGCGCACGCAACATCGTATATTGGCGCTCGATACGCTTCGAAAGGACGCATTCCGACAGGGAATGATGCGCCACTACCTAAGACCCCGAGGCAGCAGCCGTGGAGACAACCGCCGGCGGGCCCCCGTCTTCCCTTGCCCTCCGCGCGCCCCGGCGAGAACTGGACGCCGTCGAAGTTCAGCCGCCACGACCGGTCGGCGGCGTCCGGCTGCGGCGGCGGGAGGAGCAGTTGCTCCGCGTCGCCGCGGTCCGGCGTAGGCGGCTCCACCATCCCCGGTTCTCTGCGGCGAGAGCGTGGAGGAGAGATCCTTCGGGCCTTAATAAAATATAAAATAAAAAGAGAGAGAGAGACGAAGAAGATGCGGGAGCGACGGAGGGTGGCAGGTGTTGTCAATTTGAATGTAAAGTGGGGCCCATCTTCGTTTGAGTTGGGATAAGTGCACTATTTTTTTTTTGGCAATTTTACTTTACTCTTATTTTAATTTTCACTTTTGTACTTTTGCTTTGCCTTCTTAGAAAGCGTGAAAATCGAAATTCATACTTAAAATTAAATTATCTCCATAAGAAGGTGGAGATTCGAATCCCCAACTTCTCTTATCCATATTAAAAGAGTGGCCACTGAAATAAATCCTAATGATTGGGTTAAGCGTGTTATTGAGCAAGAGGTATATGTGGCATTTCTTTTTCTAGGCTTTGTAAGTGGACTCTGATGGAGTCCTTTGATGAAGTTTTCTTGTCAAAACTACATGTAGATTGTGACACCATATGCTAGTCATATTGTACTGCGTGCTCATGAAAAGCCTATGTTTTGGGGGCTGTCCCATTAAAACAAATTATCAACTCAAGGTTTGCCTTGTGGAATTGAACTCATGAGTGTTATTAGTACTTTTAGTCTAGCTTAATCTTGCTTTCCTTCACTACATCTACGTGGAAAGTGGAGCATAAATTGTTTGTCCCTATGAACAATAGAATAATGCTTTGTGTATTACTTATCTTCTTATCATTTTTGGACCTTTACATCTTGATATTCTTCCATTACAAAGCATAATCTTTGTTTGAACACTTTTGTAGCGATGGGATCCAATATCACCTCAGCAGTGGCATGGGAGTTCCACTATTGAAGTATATAGGATCATTGAGGAGGTTGTTATCCACTTCTTTTCATTGGTCATAAAACTTCCTAATTGGTGGATTGCTTAGGGTGGATATGGTTCTTGAAGTTAAGGGGCCTAGTTGCTTTTAGCAAATGCATTCCATTTTGAAGGAAATGAAAACAACGAGACAAATTTATATATTCAATTTTTTTGAAAACATGTTTGCTTCAGAGAGAGAGAGAGAGAGAGAGAGAGAGAGAGAGGTGTGAACAGAGGATCACAATCGTAAAAAGTTCTTTTGCATTGTGGGCGTCCATGTTTCCAATTGGAAGAAGACATACAAAACATTACAAAATTATTTTCAAAAGTTAGGCCACAAAATCTAAAACCAAGATAAGTGTATTGCAAGTGCTATTGTCATGAAAGTGTAATTGAGTATTAAAACTTTCAAAAAGTGTAATTAAGTCTTAAAACTTATCAAAAAAGTGCAATTGAGTTCTAAAATTTTCAAAAAATACAATCAAATTCTAAAACTTGTTGAATTTGTCCAATTAGGTCCCTTCATTGATTACACATTTTCAAAGTTTTAGGACTTGATTAGAATTTCAAGACAAGTTTTAAGACTTGATTGCACTTTTTAAAAGTTTTATGACTTGATTTTACTTTCTTGACAAGTTTTAAGACTTGATTACACTTTTTAAAAGTTTTAGGAGTTAATTACACTTTTCTAACAAGTTTTAGAACTCCCGGTGCACTTATCCCATCTAAAAACTATTCTTCATGGTTTCTTTGGAAAAAAGTTTTGAAGACCCTTGAAAACTCACATGGAACAAGTTTTTATCTAGATTTATAAAAGTTGAGAACAAAAACTTGGGAAATTCCTCAAGAAAACTTATTGAAGTGTTCGATATGAGAGTTGGCTAATGGATTTTTGTTTGCACTCCGAACTTTATTAGATTTCCCGTTTTTATATTTTTGACTATTTTAATTAATGAGACAAATGCTACTATTTTATCCTTTCAAGTATTGCAGAAAATACATGCGTATACTATCTTAACTGACTTATTCCATCTGTACATATTGCTTATTGCAGACTGTTGATCAGTTCTTCACTCTTACCATTCCAACAAGGTCTACAAAATTATATAGCATGCTTCGTGGTATTGACAATGCGTTTCAACTATACACTAATAGAGTTAATAATAACTTGGGTATGTTTTTCTTGAATGTCCTCTGTTTCAAATGATTTTCTCTTATTAAGAAAAAAAGCAACGTGCCTCTTATGGGTTTACATGTTTGATTCTCTCTCTCTCTCTCTCTCTCTCTCTCTCTCTCATATCAAAATTAAGACTTCAAGCCCCTACGTTCTTTCTTAGATGTCAACCCAGTTTGGTTGTTTGAGATTTGTTCTCGTGCATAGTTGTTGTTTCTTTTATGTTCTGTTAGGAAAATACCATTCTTCTTGTGAAGTACTCAATGCATTATGTTTGATATGTGCAGCTGGCAAAGAGGAGCTAATTCCACCAGAGCTAGTCCTTACACGATTCAAAAAGGAAGCTGGGATAAAGGCCTTTGTGAAGAAGGAGCTTTTCGATACTCCTAGGATTCCTGATGAGCGAAGATCAGTTGAAATTATCATTCGAACAACACCAACACTGTGTGTGCAGTTAAATACTCTATATGTGAGTGTTGCTTTCCTCTGTGCATGTGTATGGGAAGATATCCACTTTCATATTGTCCCTGGAAATTGCGAACACACTAGATGTCAACCCTCTGTTTAGTGAAAATGCACCACAAAATAATGGTGCCTAATGTTGCTTTAGAAGGAAAAAATGTTGGAACCAAAAGGATTTGGAGGGAGAGAGTATAAACACACAAAGAGAGAATATATTACACAATATGCCTTCAAAGGCTTAATGGAGTACACACACAAACTTTGCTAAGCTTAAAAATCTCTCTCTAGCTTTCTAAATGCTTCTGAAGCTATCTCACTCTCTCACACACTAAATAAACTAACATAACCCTATATTTATAAGCATCTTCACTGCCATTATTTTCAACGTGCAAGAGTTGAAGTTGAACTTTCTTCTTGGCTAAGGAGTCAATGATTGCGGGCTGAAACTTTTCCTTCACATTCAAGTTTACAAAGTTGAAGCTTTCTTCCTACTCTTGAAGACTCCAGCAACAAGTACTGCTTGTGGTTTATTCAAGAATTCTCTCCTTTGGCGGTTTACGTAGTGACGCTGCAGCCCACTTTTCTTTGGCTTTTTACAAACCGACTAACTCTTGCTTTCACCCTTAGCCAAAAACAATTAAAAGAAAAAATAAGCTAATCAAAACACAAAATCAATTTTACTATTTTCTAACAAAAAAAAGGTTAAGAGTTGTATAAAAAGCTAGTGTTGTCATTATGGTTATAATTATGGTTAATGGATCAATGGAAGCCAATAAATTAAGATACGTTTTTTTCTATTCACGTATCTCTTTTGGATTCATGAATTTCCTATACTTTTATGTTCACGTATCTATTGAATTCATGAATTTCCTATATTCATGTATCGTTTAGTTCATGTATTTATTAAGTTCATGAATCTCTTGAATTCACGTATCTTTGGATACATGAATCTCTTGGATTCACGTATCTCTTTATTCATGAATCTCGTGGATACACGCGTTTATTTAATTCATGTATCTCTTTAGTACATGAACTAAAATTCTCTATAAATATATATGAGCATAGAGCTTCATTAAGGAGTTTTGGTTTATGGTTTTGGTTTTTCCAACTCGATTCCAAAAAGGCTTTGATATACTTTTTTACTCTTCTGTTTTTTCTGGGTGTTGGTTCAATCGAACGGTTCGACTGAGTCATGTTTGCATAGTGCTAATCTAAACAGGTTCGAGGTGTTATATCTTGGGAGGCATAGTTCGTGAATCTGCAAAGCACCATTGGCAGGAACTAATCGCCTTAAGGAGATTCGGATATCCGTACCTCACCTCCAATTTTATGTTATTTTTCAATGATATATTATTTTCTTCTTCTCCAAGATTTGTAAAAGGAAGAATATTATAAAGTTGTTACCATCTTCTTTATATTGTTCTGACTACAACAAATAGTGTGTATTCTTTGGACTAATTTCCAACAATCTTAAGGCGATTAATTTACTCACTGTTTGTTGTTCTTGGCACATTATTGAGATGGCTGAAAACAATCAAGTACCTTTCAATGTCCCGAATGTTTCAGGAGATGTTCCTATGGTCGATTCGACCGTTGCTATGGAAGATGTTCAGTCCTCTAGGTCTGAATTTGTAGCAGCCAATGCTACGGGCCCTTGGGCCAACACCAATTTTGGTGGTGCGGGTGCAAGTCATACGACCGGTATGCCCCGGACTGTTTTTCATATATAGGCCAAATGGCTTTTGGCTCTGGTTCTGGAGGGATAGTTCAATGAACTTTGCCTACTGATATGGCAACGCCTCCAGTTATAGCTAATGAGAAACCGGAGAAATTCACTGGAGTGAGCTTTAAATAGTGACAGTAGAATATGTTCTTTTATCTGACCATGCTCAATTTGATGAAATATTTATCGAAGGTGTGCCCGATAATTAGTCCAAATGAGCAAGATGTCACGACGCTCGGTGCGTTGGAGGCTTGGAAGCATGGGGACTTCTTATGCCGAAATTATATCCTTAACTGTTTAGTGAATTCTCTATATAACATTTATTGTAATATTGAATATGCTAAACAGTTATGGGAGTCCTTAGAGAAGAAATATAAGACTGAGGACACTGGCACCAAGAAATTTGTGGTTGCCAAATTCTTGGACTACAAGATGGTGGATTCTAAATCTGTCATGAGTCAGGTCCAAGAATTACAATTAATTCTGAGTGACATCTCTACTGAGAAAATGATACTTAGTGAATCATTCCAAGTGGCGGCTATGATTGAGAAATTACCTCTGGGCCGGTCAGACTTCAAAATTATTTAAAGCACAAACGGAAGGAGATGAGTCTTGAATATCTCATTCCGCGCCTCAAAATAGAGGAGGAGAATATAGTTCAATCAATTTCAAGGAGTTTTGTGCTAGCTTTGGAATAATTCTCCAAACAACTGCACATTATACTCCACAACAAAATGGAGTTGTCGAACGATTGAACATGACACTAAAGGAGATGGCTAACGCCATGCTTTTGAATTCAAGTTTACCTCAAAACTTGTGGGGGGAGGCGGTTTTAACTGCAAATTATATTTTTAATAAAATACCCCACAAAGAGACAGGTAAAACTCCATACGAGTTATGGAATGAAAAGTTGCCATCTTACAATTTTCCAAAAGTGTGGGGGGTGCATAATGTGATTTATAACGGTAAGTCTAGACACATTCGTCGTAGACACAATACCGTAAGGCAGTTGCTCTAAATAGAATCATTTTTTAGACTTTGTAAAGTCAAAGGAAAATATTGCGGATCCGCTGACAAAGGTTTGTCAAAAGAGCAGATAAACTGCGCATCAAGGGGAATGGGTTTAAGAGCCTTAACCCAATAAAGAGATTCCAGGGTGGAGACCTAACCTATGCGATTGGAGATCCCATGGACTAGGTTCAATAGGACAATGCAAATTTTGGAAACTCTAGTGTGAGCACTGTCTCCCATTTCTATGATGCAACAGTGCTTTCCTACAGCGTTATTAAGGGTACGCTATGCGTTTAATGATTCCTATAACTTGGATTATAATATTCAAGTAAGATATGGTAGGATATCTTTAATAGGAATGCACCTATATGCGTGGAGCTAGCCGACTTTATGAAAATCTTTAAATGCTAGATTTTCTAAAGCACGCATGAATCCCGAGAGGTTCAGGGTCGAAAGAACGAACACAACCGAGAATCAATCTTGAATTGGAAATATTCTGTGTGAGGTTTATTGTCTAGGCTTACACAAACAATTGGCGATTCAAGGCTTAGTCCATCGACTAGTTAAGTAAGTCCGATAAGTTTTCACTAAAGAAGGTTCAAAGCGAAAGCTACCTATCTTGATGCGGTGTATTTCAACAGGCATGCTCAAATTCCTTTGAGTCAAAAAAATGTTTTGTTGATCCATTAATGTGGGGGATTGTTGTAATTATGGTTATAATTATGGTTAATGGATCAATGGAAGCCAATAAATTAAGATACGTTTTTTCTATTCACGTATCTCTTTTTGGATTCATGAATTTCCTATACTTTTATGTTCACGTATCTATTGAATTCATGAATTTCCTAGATCCATGTATCGTTTAGTTCATATATTTATTGAGTTCATGAATCTCTTGAATTCACGTATCTTTGGATACATGAATCTCTTGGATTCACGTATCTTTGGATACATGAATCTCTTGGATTCACGTATCTCTTTATTCATGAATCTCGTGGATACACGCGTTTATTTAATTCATGTATCTCTTTAGTACATGAACTAAAATTCTCTATAAATATATATGAGCATAGAGCTTCATTAAGGAGTTTTGGTTTATGGTTTTGGTTTTTCCAACTCGACTCCAAAAAGGCTTTGATATATTTTTTACTCTTCTGTTTTTTCTGGGTGTGCTGGTTCAATCGAACGCTTCGACTGAGTCCTGTTTGCATAGTGCTAATCCAAACAGGTTCGAGGTGTTGTATCTTGGGAGGCATAGTTCGTGAATCTGCAAAGCACCATTGGCAGGAACTAATTGCCTTAAGAAGATTCGGATATCCGTACCTCACCTCCAATTTTATGTTATTTTTCAATAATATATTATTTTCTTCTTCTCCAAGATTTGTAAAAGGAAGAATATTATAAAGTTGTTACCATCTTCTTTATATTGTTCTGACTACAACAAATAGTGTGTATTCTTTGGACTAATTTCCAACAGCTAGAATGCTGAGAAAAAGAGCAGCTTTGAGTTTCTAAATCATTAAGCGCACACAGATATTAATGACATATTTTGCTAGATCTTCCCTGCTTGTTTAATTCTTGTAGGTAGGGACACAAATAATCACTAGGAATTCAGTCTTGCATGCTCGGTGAAATGACATGGCTTGCAAACATATATTCCAGCTGAAGAACTAAGAAGTGCTAGTGAAAAGAAATAAATAAAATCCATATCAGAGACAATCAATGGTGGTTGGTCTTCATGAACTGTTGAAATTAACTTAGCAAAGTTTCTGAGCGGTGGAGAGGGAGGGAGGGAGGAAGATAGCAACAGAGCTTACACTGTGCAGGCCTTGACACTAGTTTGGTGCCACTGCCAATTCTGGTTAAGTCATTGTTGACTAATCAATATGTATGTTTTTATTTCCTGACAGTATGCAATTAGTCAACTTAATAAGTTGGAAGATAGCATATAAGAGCGATGGAGCAGGCGGCAACGTGACAACTTGAGTAGTAAGTTCTTTTTTCCCCCCTTAAAATTTTATCGAAGCAGGAAGTTCTATTTTTCTAACGGTGACGAGACTTCGGCTATCACTTCATAAGCTTCAAATGAACCACCCTCGTCTCCCATAGAAACTATCTTGCCACTATGTCCATGAAAGTTTAAACTCAAGCTTACATGAATTGCTTTAGATTATTTTTATATCTTTGTCTATTGAAGAATGCTTATTGAGACATACCTTTAACATCCTGAACTCATCGAGAAAATTTTCACTCAACGTAGACCCTGGCTTCATCATTGGAATTGGTTCTTCATGCTTTCCTTCATATCTCTCTTTCTTGAAGTACATTAATCTTCTCATCTCTGTGATTTCATTTATTTCAGCTGATTCTTTGGGCTTGAAAGATGTTAAGTTTCTTCTCGAACTAATGCTCTGCATACTTCCAATGTTGTGGGTTTTGCATTCCGAGATTTAATATAGGATTGTTCCTTATGAAAATAAGTTTATTTATACAAGCAGTTTGAATGGAGGTTTTACCTTAATCTTATTGTTATCTTTATTAAACCGACCATATTCTTTATTTGGAAAGTCAAAAGGCTTGATGCAAAAAGCATTTGATGAGAGCAGAAAAGATTTGAATGCAGCCATTGATCGCATATGCGAGTTTACTGGTAAGAGTTACTCCTTTTCTCGCTCCTTTCCTTCTGACGCCTTGCTGAAGTGTTTAATTGCCTCAACTTCAGGAACCAAGATTGTCTTCTGGGATTTAAGGGAGTCATTCATCGAGAATCTGTATAAACCAAGTGTTTCTCAGTCGAGATTAGAGTCATTGGTTGAACCACTTGATGTGGTAGGTTTTTCCTGTAAACCTTTCATTTAAGTATGTTTCATCTTCGCACAGCTGCTTAAAAAGAGAGATAATTTCCTGCACTGGAATAGGTTTGCATAGTTGACTAATGTTGATCTGAATAATATTAATCTTGTCTGATTATGTGCTCATATATGTGTGATGGTATAATTAGCCCCATAATTGTAATAGTGAGTCTTTTCAATTTGGAATGTTGCAGAAACTAAATCAGTTGTGTCACATTATTGTTGAACCCCTCAGGGATCGCATTGTGACTAGTCTTCTTCAAGCATCACTGGTATCACTTTACTTACATAGGGGGATAAAAACCTAAAGCTATTGTCACTCTTTTATAGTACTTATACTATTCTTCTTGCAGGATGGTTTACTTCAAGTTATTCTGAATGGAGGCTCGTTGCGAGTTTTCTACCCTGGAGATGCAAAACTATTGGAAGAGGATTTGGAAATACTGAAGGTAAGTGGATGTGGATACAAGTTATACCTGATATATCTGCAAGAGACTTTTGATCATTGATGTTTATTGTACTTTTGGACGATGACAACTCATTATATGTGTGCATTTACATTACAGGAGTTCTTCATCTCTGGAGGAGATGGGCTTCCACGGGGTGTAGTCGAAAATCTAGTGGCTTGAATCAGTCACGTTGTAAAGTTGCATGGTTATGAGGTTAGTTGTTTCGTTGTATAGTTTACTTCTTCTTCCATTGAAGAAAGGATCGCATTCTCAAGTAATTTTGTAACTTAAGCTTTATATGTGCCCTAGCTTGGTTATCTTTTTCGGCTATGGATAATAGACAAGAAAAAGGCTTTTTGAATAAGTGGTGTCACAACAAAACTAGATGGCCCAAGTCATCACTTTATATCAACACGAGTTCCTGAATTAAGATATTGAGCCATCACATGGATGTATTTTTTACCTTTATGGATTCCGTTAGGAGTATAGGTTATAAATCAAGTATACATGAAAGTTCTATCTACTGGCAACATCCATAAAATTCCCATCTTGATATCTAGATATGCAATTTGTTCTTGGTTATTTGACTACTATAGATAGTTATTTGCTAAATCATCTCTTCTAGACGCGAGAACTAATCGAGAACTTAAAATCTGCGAGTAGCATGGAAATGCAAGGTGGCAGAAGCAAGCTCGGCGCTGATTCCAACACGCTTTTGAGAATATTATGCCATAGGAGTGACTAGAGGCATTGCAATTCCTTAAAAAGCAGTATAAATTGCCCAAATCTTCTGCCTAGGTTGGCATTTACGTAACCTAGGGATGGTTATCATCAAGCCATTTAAATAGTGTGATGGTTCTGCCCAACTGAAGCTGGTATCTCCGCAACATTCATTGTGCTCTACCTTTTTTCATTGCTTCTCCCTTGTAATTATGAAAATTCTTGAACAGATGCCGTTGTAATTTTTATATTTACCTGAAATAATTTTTCTTTCATTTTAGACAGCTCTGAACGTCATATTATTTAATCATGGTTGTGCAAATCCATGACTAATAGCTTGAAGCCAAGCGTAGGAAGTTGAACAATTTGTATTTGCCCTTGTTTGCGGTAAAAAAGGGAAGCTGATGCCTTGTGCATGAGATTAATCAAGGTCTGTACTTTGGCCTTTTTGGCTTTTGTGGATTCTCTCGAGCTCCCTTTTTGTTTTGCAAAAAGTGATTAATTTGAAAAATATCTCTAGATGATCGTTTGCATCTCTTGAAATATAGTAGTTAATGATTTTTTTTTTTAATTATTAGCCGAAGAAGCTTCCTGTTAATTTATTTTTGTAAGTAATATAAGCGATCACTTTTTAATGAAATAATTTTCAAATCATTTATGCATCCTTAATTTTCTCGATGAGTTACCTCTTAACTTGCAATTCTATTTCTTCATATCGTAAAAATAATATTGTAATATAATACATGAAAATTATAGAATCTTGTAAATAAGCTTATGTAAGTATCGATACCTACATTTATGGGAAAATCTAATAATAAATAAGTTATTATAATTGAAGAATTAAAATTGTAATTGCTTACATTTGTAGTGATTATGACACCTAAATTTAATTCTAAATTCAATACACTCATAAATAAACAACACAATAGGATGTGAAATTCGGAGTACAAGTATTAAGTGTTCCAGCCAAAAGCCCAAAGCTAAAAGCAAAGGCTCTGCAGGCCCTTTTGGTTCGACTTTGAGAAAATGCCTTTGGCCAAATGCAAATATCTTTAAAGTAAAGAGGTTTTCAGGAATGCTCGAACGTTTGGCAAATTACACATTGGAAAGTAGCTTGTGCAAAAATACCGTTTGGCAAAACTTATTACTAATGGGCTTTTGCTTTTAATTTTTTTTTTTAAATCTGAAAATCAAATCCGGTGGTGCCGGACGGCCAAAGGTCGCGACCTCAGGTGCCTGGGGGCGTAGAGGCCAGATTTGGCTGTTTGACAGTTAGATCTGGCCTTCAGACCACTAAATCTAGCGGCTTGAGGTCGCGCAGAACCTCAGGCGACGCCATCGCCGCCTGGAGGCGCGACCTCAGGCGCCTGAGGTCGTAGAGGCCAGATCTGGCGACTTGAGGTCCGCGCGACCCAGGCGTCGCCTGGTTTCGAGCGAACCAGGCGATGCTGCCTGGGTCGCGCATCGCGCCACCCCTAGACGACAGTCACCGATGACGCGTGACCCTCAGGTGGTGGCGGCGGTGGCTGCCGGAGAAGCCCGGTGACCGAGAAGAAGAAGAAGACACGGGGAAGAAGAAAGATGAATAGTAGGCGTGGCATTTCCTAAATGCCGAATGCTCAATGCTACTCCTCCCTAGCTTTCAGCATTTCGAATGCTCAATGCTCATATTTGAACGAAGAAGCTTCCAAAAAATTTTCTCAATGGGCTTTGGGGCCCAAAGCCCTTTAGTTATGCCTAACCAAACACCCCCGCTGTACGCCAAAAATAAAAAACAACTCTCCTGATCGTTCTTTCTTATTATACGGGAGCTCCTTCGTGCTCATTGGGCAGGCTCTTCTTTTATTGTGTCGCTTGTGAGCTTGTGCAGGCTCTTCTTTTATTGTGTCGGTTGTCAGCTTGTCAGGCTCTTCGTTTATTGTGTCGCTTGTTAGCTTGTGCGGCTCTCGCTCCCCGTTAAAGAGGGGAAAGCTGTTACCTTTTGACACGATCAGGAGTCTTTAATTTGAACCCAAACAAAGCAATGGCCAAGTCCCCTGCTTCTGTCTTCTGTTGATAATGAAAGATACCGATGACATTCTATTTCACTGTAAAGAGTCTGGAGCTCTATGTTTTCATTTTTCATGGACGATCACATGTTTTTTCCCCTATAGCTCTTTTCTGTTTATGGCCTTCAATGTCGGTGATCATCAAATGCCAAATTCTCTTCGCCAATCCTGGTGTCCTTCGCTTTATGGAGAAAGTATTCAATGGTTAGATATCACGATGGTTAGACATCATCATGTCATAAACTCACATGACATATTTCGTACTGAAAGTCAATAAAAAGTACGTGACCATGACGCGGCAAGTGAATAAAAAAAATAAAAAATCAAAACTTAAGTTCTGTGTTTTCTCCCTCATCTTCCTCCTCTGTCTACAGCCATCTCCTTCATCTGGTCATCGATGGAGTCGCCGGTGCTGCGTCAACGGCGCATCACCATCTACCGCCATCTCCTTCATTCGAACACCACTGCTTTCATCGCTCGAGGCCTTCCATCCACACAGCACCGTCGTTGCTCACGGCCTTCCATGGATGAGCCATGGCCTCAGATTTAAAGCTCGTCCTGGAGATGGAAGATCAACGAGTCCCTCCAGATCTCCACCATCTTATCTCATATTCACCCTCCTTTCTCGATCCAAACTCAACCCAACATCGATCCACTCTCTTGCTCACTCAAAGTTTATAATTTTATCCACAATCCGATGCGTAAATGAAGGCTCCGACCCCGTGTCGAGCGAGACCCAGATGGGAAAACACGCTCTCTGCTCCGACCTCGTATTGTTTGTTGCTTGGGCTGATCATGTCGGCCATGGGTCTCACTCTCGAGCTCAACGACCTGTTCTCTCTCTTCCCCACTGAGGAAGCTTCATTCTGAACAGAGAAAGAAAAACAGAGGATGTTTCATACTATGGACGGAACGGTGCTTTATGGATCGAAGGCCGTGAGCGACGGCTCGTTCCACGAGCAGTGGTGGTTGGGCCGGATGCAGCCAGTGACTCCACCGGTGACCGAACGAAGGAGATGGCGGTAGACGGAGGAGGAAGATGAGGGAGAAAACAAGGAAGTTAATTTTTTAATTTTGTTTACTTACTTGCCACGTCATGTACACGTGTCAACTTTTTATTGACTTTCAGGATAAAAATATACGCTATGTCAGCCTATCATCACATGGTGATTCCTCCGTCTACTACTTTTTTTTTTTTTTTTTTTTTTTGACAAGCCTCCGTCTACTACTTACGATGGCAGTTTATTAGTATTCAAATATCGATGACCATATTTGTCAGAGCTACCTTTTTGACTTAGTCAAAGAATCGGACCCAACAAAAAAATGATAGACAAAAGAAAATGAAAAGATAAGTGGATGTTCAGCCTTTAAAGGGAAAAGCACAGGCACGGGAGGGAAAGAGGAGAGAGGAAAGAAAGAGAACAGAGAAAGAAGAAGAGGAAGAAGGAAGGAAGAAAGGGGTTCCACGTACACGATCCGGATATTCCGACAAGCCAACTCAACTCCGAATCGCGACGCCGGTAAGGATTCAAGCCCCTAGTTGTTGTAATCAGAATAATTTTCAGAAATAGGGCTTACATTCGGAATAAAGTGAAATTTAAGTTATGAAGTCCGATTTTGAAATTGTTAAATTGAGAAATTATGGGGTTTGAATAGTTTAAGGTATCATGGAATTATAACATCTTACGGAATTCAATTTAATCTCACGGTTTCTCAGAAATAAATTTTCGATGGCCGTCTAGTGAATTTCGAGCCAAATTTTGTCGGTGGTTCAATTAGGTCGGTCATATCATGTGTTTTCTAGTGTTAGGAAAGATCTTCTTTTTGACTCTATGGTGAGAGATCTATGATATGACCAAGTTGCATGCTCAAGTTCTGAGTTGCGAATGACTTTGAAAAATCACTTTAGAAGGGCGATTTGTGGGCACGTTTGTGTCATTTTATTAGTATTTAAGCTTAATTTAGTCAAGTTGTAATTGAGGTAGTATTTTGCTTGACTTTGATATTGTTTTTCGCTTATTTAATAGGAATGCAAGTTCAATGGTTCGAGTATTCTCCGTTGTTTGGTCATAATTATTCCTAGTAAGTGGTGTTATCTTGAAAGGTTATACATATCGATTTATGAATTTTTTATGAAGAATTTTGAATTGATGTGAGAAATGTCTTGTTTGACAAATTAAATTTAGAAAGATTATGCGTTTTGTTTTGTGAAACCAATTCCCTATATTGATTTTAGATTTGAATGTTGATATTGGAAGATGTGAGTTTGATGCTCAATATCGCTGTGAATCCATTTAGGAGTTTGTGGGTATGCATTTGGGTTTAGGATATCCTTATGAGTCGAGAAGGTGGAGATCTTGCTAATGGGAGAATCTTGTTCATCTTATCACCAGATGTTATTTTGTGATTATGATTTAATATTAAGCAAAAGATCGATCGATGGATAGATATCAACGTGTATTTTGATATGAGATGGCGTGTGATTTTGATGGAATTGATCAATGGAATTGACCATTGATGTTTGTGATGATTTAAACAAGTATTTTCTGAATTGTGCTGAAATGACTCATGCATGATTTGATATGTATATTAAAGAATTGGATTATGAGTTTTGTGGTAGTTCCCTATACTTATATATGTATAGCGCTACACGATCTGCTTAAAAGAGATGTAATACTCACCAAGCTATAGTTGCTTATCCTCTCTTTCCCAATCTTTTCAGGCCCTTTAGTTAGTGGCTCTTAAAATGAGAGTGTTACAGTGGGCACTTTTGGGAATTGAATTTTGGTGGTTTGAGATTGCATCATTTGGATAGAAGGATAGCTGTGTCATCTCCTTTTCTACTAGGATTTAGGGCGTGACAATATCTTGAATCCTATGGCTGGCTAGATCATTTCATGGTGATAATGGAAAATTCTCTGAATGAATCCATGTCTGGTGAGACGAAAGATAATACTGAAGAGCAATTGGAAGTGATCAAGCAGGCTATACACAGCCTAGATACCGCTGTCAACCTGTCCGAAGACAAGCTCTTCGAGTTAGAGGGCCTTGTGCAAGATTACAAGAAGGCAAAATTAAAATTGAAACCTCGACATCCGAGGCAAGTTCCACCTAAGATAATCTCTGAAGAATGGAATAATGTGCGGCAAAATGAAGACATTTTTGAGAAACCTCTTATGAGGAGCCTTCAGCGTAGTTTTCGCGAGATAAATAGTTCTCAGTTGAGGCTATGCCTTCTTTCTATGGCGATTTTTCCGGAAAATTCCATCATAAAGAAGAGGAGTTTAATATATTGGTGGATAGGAGAGGGCTTAGTTTTCCCAGAAGGAAACAAGACGGCAGAGCAAGTGGGTGAGGAAGTCTACAATGAGCTCCTAAAACAAGGCCTAATTGAACCCGATGATAACGATCGAAGCCCTCTCATGAATAGATGTAAAATGAACCCATTGATCCGTTACATGCTTATCTCGGTGGCAGAAGAAGCAGGGTTCTTCTTCCCGTCTAAGTATAATAATACTCGTGAGGATCTCCGAAATTGCTCTTTAAGCAGAAGCCACCTGCGCTTAATAGTAGGTGGAGAAGACAGTCGACAATATGAAGAACTGGCCGAAGATGAAGAAGTATCCACCGTGTTCAATGTTAATAAGGAATACCTTAATCTACCACACCATTGGCTTTCGAAAATGAGAAAATTGAAGGTTCTTCAATTAGGACGATGGCAGCACTCGCCAATGCATCATATTGAAGTGGAAGATCAGAAATTCTTGGATGAACTTGGGGTTCATCACAAGCATTTGAAGTTCCTAAGTCTTCGAGGAATTTCTAGGATCACATCTCTCCCTGATTCTATTGTCCAATTAGTCAACCTAGAGATTCTGGACCTCCGAGCGTGCCA
Source organism: Eucalyptus polyanthemos subsp. polyanthemos (assembly GCA_017140185.1). Lineage (NCBI taxonomy): Eukaryota > Viridiplantae > Streptophyta > Magnoliopsida > Myrtales > Myrtaceae > Eucalyptus > Eucalyptus polyanthemos. Next base: position 18,089,992 of record CM029466.1, read on the forward strand.
CAATTTGGAAAAGTTGCCTGAGGATATAGCATCATTGGAGAAGCTAACACATCTGGATGTATCGGAGTGCTACCTTATAGAGCGCATGCCGAAAGGAACTGAGAAACTTTCCTTCCTCCAGGTCTTAAAGGGGTTTGTTGTAGGGACCGAGAGGAAAAACCCTTGCAAGATCAGCAATTTGCCAAAATTGACTAAACTGAGACGGCTAAGTATATACATAGGCCGTGGAGCAGCCAAATGGGAAGAAAAACTTGAATCGTTGAAGGGGGTTACATCTCTTTGCTCTTTAACCATCTCTTGGGGAGTCACTTCTCCGGAACTGCCATCAAGATCTGAGATGAATCCGTTTCTTCCACACCAATTGGAGAAACTAGAGCTCATAGGTATCCCAGAGGCAAGCATATCGAAGTGGTTGAACCCTCAAGAATTGAAGAACCTGAAGAAGCTGTACATCATTGGAGGGAAACTGGCGAGCTGGGATCACCAGCAACAGAATGAGCAATGGTCAGTTGAGATATTGCGGCTGAAACACCTTAAGGAATTTAGGATCGGAAACAAGGAAGATGTGCTGAAAAAGTTTCCTCGGTTAGGATACTTCGAGAGGAGCAAGTGTGGTGACGACGATATCGTGTGGTACAAGAGGAGGTAGGTGAGAAAGGATTTTGAACTGTCATCAAGAAGCCCAGGGGAGAATGAACCGGAGTTCGTGCAGAAACTGTTATTATTTGAGAAGGGACGTAATGACGGTAAGGCTCATGTACCGATACCGTAACATGACAAATGAATAGTCCTTTGGTATTGGAGCTTTATCTGACTTCATCGTTCGTCTAATTTCCTTTGTAATGACTTGCGGTGGTAATGCGATTGCTACTCATGAAGTTTGTTTGAGATCTTCGGCTATTTGATTAGAGTACTAGTTACAGTTATTAGCAAAGTTTCTTTTAATTGCTGAATCATTTATATTGGTTAAGTTGTAGCCGAGTAGAATGAGCCTTTGTGAGGCAAAAATGTAATACAATTTCAGTCTGATGCCTTGGAATGGAAAAGTACAATAAAGTCACATCCCCTGTTTGAGAACTCACGTATATTCAGTTTATGAAAACTCATCATAAGAGTGTTACATTCTGCGCATGAGATTAATCGAGGCATGTGCTTTGGCTTTTTTTGGCTTTTTTGGATTCTCTCCCAAGCTCCGTTTATTTTGCAAAAAGTGATTGATTAAATAATCATTTGCATATTTTGAAATATATTAGTTATTTTTTTTAAATTATTGACAATAATTTATGTTTAAATATTTTTATGAATAATGAAACTATTTTTCGTTCATTCATTTTTATGTGCGATACAAGCGATTATTTTTAATATTTTTTTCTTTAAATCATTCATGCATCCTTAATTTTCTCCGAATTTCTTGAAGAGTTACTTCTTAACATGCAATTCTGTTTTTTCGTATGGTAAAAACAATGTTGTGATATAATATATGGAAACTATAGAATCTTGTCAGTACTTATATGAGTTGGTTGCAAATAATCAAAATTATAAATGAGAATCAAAATTATAATTGTGCACATGCTTAAGTATTTTTTAGGCTCAAACTTAAAGTATCTACATATAATTTTTGCTCCGAGTCTTACATTCGTAGGCCAAAAAGTCAAAAACTACTCTTCTGATTTTCGTACAGCGGCTCCTTCGTCCTAACTGCGCGGCTCCCTTTCTCTTAGGGCGCGCATGATAAAATTTTTGTTTCTCAATTTCTCTGTTTCTCTTTAGGAGCAGGTTTGGGCAATCCGTTTCGTAGAACGCACTTGATTTAGGCGCGTTTGGTAACGTTTGTTTAAAAATTGTTCCAGGGAATGAAATAGAAAAAAGTGTTTACATTCGGGAACAATTTACGAACAAAAAGCGTGTTTGGTAAACTTGTTCTAACAAAAAATAAACAAAACATGTTTGGTAAATTTGGATAATTTTTTTATTTCTTTTATTTTTTCTATTTTTTTCTTATTTTTCCTTGTTTTCTTTTTCTTTTTCATTTTTTTCTTCTTTTGGCCGGCGACCGCCGGCGAGGGCCGAGCTCGCCCAATGGCGGCGAGGCGCGGCCGCGGCCACCGCCAGCGAGGCCGAGGCTCGCCGGCCGGCCCGGCGAGCTCGGCCTCGCCGGCCCGGCGAGCTCGAGGCCGGATCTGGCGAGATCGAGCTCGCCCGGCCGGGCGCGGGTCGGCCTCGCCTTGATCCGGCGAGGCCGAGCTCGCCCGGCCGGCCGGCGAGCCGCGGCCTCGCGGCCACCGCCCGAGGCCGAGGCTCGCCGGCCGCCGGGCGAGCTCGGCCTCGCCGGATCTGGGCGAGATCGAGCTCGCCCGGGCCGGCGCGAGGTCGGCCTCGCCATGGCCGGGCGAGCTCGAGCTCGCCCGGATCCGGCGAGGCCGACCTCGCCCGGCCATGGCGAGGCCGACCCTCGCCCGGCTACGGCGAGCCTCGCCGTGGGCCGGGCGAGGCCGCCCGGCCTCGTCGGCCGGTCGCCGCGCGTGGCGAGGCCGAGGCCGGCCTCGGCCGTGAAAGAATAACAAGAAAATAAAAGAAAAAGAAAAAAAAGTGTTTCGATTTGTGTTCGAAACAAAAACAAGTTTTTCTTGTTTTTGTTTTACGTTTTTTTTTGTTCACAAAGAACAAAAGAATAAAAAAGGAACACGCACACAAACGTTTACTGTTCCTTTTTGTTCCTGCGAACAAAAGAACGAAATTTACGTTCTGGAGACAGAAATAAAGGCCAACCATGCGGTAGCCAATTTCTCTATTTAAAATGATTTATTTCGTTTGAAATAGAAAAAAGAAATCGAAAGTTGGAATTTTTAGCTTCTTCTCCGGTTTAAAATAGAAACAGAAATTTTTTTCTCAACTTCTCAATTTAGTTAATTTAGTCCAAAATATTTTAATGATTTTTTAATATAATCATTTCAATCAATATTAATTAAAAGTCTTAACCATTGGGCCAAATGGTGGGAATTGAATGAACAATGCTTCATTTGTTGCACGCAAGAGATTTCACGCATGGTAATAGTCAACTTGCCATATTCATATTTAACGAGTCTTTCTTCACCTACTTTCTTCCATAAGTCGCCACAACGGCTCTATCTGCTAACTATTTTTTTAATCATAAACTTCATATTGAAGCGGTAAAAAAGTGTCAAACCATTAGGGTTTCATCCGATTTTTCTTTTATATAATGTCCTCACTTATCAAGACACGGGTAAAAAGATATCTAATAAGGAATCTATTGTTCTTGTAAGAGTGTTAATGAAAATACAAATTTTGATAATAAATTTTTAAATAATCCTAGTGTTGATAATTTTGAAAAAAAGCTGTTGACAATTTTCGAACATGGTGAGGATTTTTTTAACAAAATTTGGAAAGAAATTGGAATTAGACTTGAAGTTAGGATTTTTTTTAGGAGATTAGACTATTATAATCATGACTATCATTAGACTTATTTGATTAATGTCAAATCAATTTCAGCAAAAACATAACGACATATTCACTACAATTGAATTTTGATTATTTTTTTTTTGCCACGTTGTTTATTTTTTGAAAGAAAATATTATGTAATAGGAAACGTAAGCACATGTAATAGGAAATTCCATGAAATTGTATTTTCAACTTTTGTAATGTATTAGTATTATTTCGACTACTATTTTGTATTTGAGGATTTCATATATTGTTTTAGTATTATTTCGACTATTATTTTGTATTTGAGGATTTCCTATGTTATTATCTAATTAATTTATATTCCTAGAAATAGAAATTTTATTACGTTATCAAACGGATTTTTGTTAAAATAAAAATTTTGAATCGTTATCAAACGCGGTTTAACTTTCAAAAACTTGTCGGGGAATAGAAATTGATTTTTCAATTTAAAGCACGTAAATCAATTTAAAAATCAAATTTTGTCATACGCGCCTTAGAAAGACCCACCGTTCGGCTACAGCAAGCAAAAAAAAGAAAACTTTGCTCTTTTTGTTGGACAATAAATAAATGGATATAATAAAAGAAAATGTACCTTTATTTTGTCTTTTAGCGACAGGGCTCCTCACGATCAAATTTTGAAGACTTATAAAACCCGACAAGACATAATTTAACGGACAAAGCAATTCCATTTTATGAGAAGTCTTGATTTATTTGTCCTAAGAAAAGCACCTAATTTTCTCAGAGATTGGGTTGTTTGATAAATTGATTTCTCAATTTCTATTCCCCGGACAGTTTAAAAACCCGCTTTGATAACAACTCAAAATTTCTATTTCAGAATAGAAATCCGTTTGATAACGAATAAAATTTCTATTTCTAGGAATAGAAATTGATTAGATAACAACATAGGAAATTCTCAAATATAAAATAATAGCCGAAATAATACTAAAACAATATAGAAAATCCTCAAATACAAAAAATAGTCGAAATAATACTAATACATTAGAAAAGTTGAAAATACAATTTCATGGAATTTATATTACATGTGCTTACGTTTCCTATTACATAATATTTTCTTTCAAAAAATAAACAACGTGGCAAAAAAAAATTTGAAATTCAATTGTAGTGAATATGTCGTTATGTTTTTGCCGAAATTGATTTCACATTAATCAAATAAGTCTAATGATAGCCATGATTATAATAGTCTAATCTCCTAAAAAAAATCCTAACTTCAAGTCTAATTCAAATTTCTTTCCAAATTTTGTTAAAAATATCCTCACCGTGTTCAAAAATCGTCACCAATTTTTTTCAAAATTATCAACACTAGGATTATTTAAAAATTTATTATCAAAATCTATATTTTCATCAATACTCTTGCAAGAACAACATATTTCTTATTAGATCTCTTTTCCTTATAAAAGAAAAATCGGATGAAACCCTAATGATTTGACCCATTTTTACCGCCTTAATATGAAGTTTATGATTAAAAAAATAGTTAGCCAAATAGAGTCGCTTTTTGATACACGGAAGAGTAGGTGAAGAAAGACTCATTAGATATGAATATGACCAATTGACTATTACCATGCATAAAATCTCTTACGTGCAACAAATGAAGCCTTGTTCATTCAATTCTCACCATCTAGCCCAATGGTTAAGATTTTCAATCAATATTGATTAGAATGATTATATTAAAAAATCATTAAAATATTTTGGACTAAATTAACTATTTCTATTTCTATTTCAATATTAGTGATCTAAAATATTTTGGACTAAATTGAAAAGTTGAGATTTTTTTTTTTCTATTTCTATTTCTATTTGAAACGAGAAGTTAAAAATTTCAGTTTACGATTTCTTCGATTTCTCTATTTCGGAATAGAAATCTGTTTAAAATAGAGAAATCAAATGCGTTCTTAAAACGATTGCTCAAACCTGTTTTGGGAACGAAACGAAGAAATTGAGAAACAGAAATTTTATCATGTACGCCCTTAGTGATGTTTTGAGAGATGAGAGACGAGTTTTGTCATCGGGATAGAAGGAACATTAGGATTTCGAAAATGATTGCACGGGAATGTGAAAAGCTTAGCAAAAAATGAAATTAAAAGAGCAAAGTAAAGAATATGTTTTCGTGCAGAGGTTATTGCCTTCCCTTGTCCCACTTCCCACTCTCAATTTATTCTCTCTTTTCTCCTTTTTGGGTCCTTTTCTTTGGTAAATAGGGTAAAGCCATTACCTTTTGACACGATCAGGAACCTTTAATTTGAACCCAATCAAACAAATAGCCAAGTCCCCTGCTTTTGTTGACAATGAAAAGTATCGATGACATTCTGTTTCGCTTTGAAAAGTTTGGAGCTCTATGTTTCCAATTTTCATGGACGATCAAATGTCTGTTTTTTTCCCATAGTTCTCCTCTGCCTATGGTCTTCAATGCCGGTGATCATCAAATGCCGAATTCTCTTTGCCAATCCTGGCAAGTGTCTTTCGTAAAGCTTCTCCATCTACTATTTACAATGGCAGTTTATTAGTATTCAAGTATCGGTCACCATATCCGTAAGAATTTCTTTTTTGACTTAGTCAAAGAATGGGTCCCAAGGAAAAGAGAGAGAGAGAGAGAGAAAAAGAGAGAGACAAAAGAAAATGAAAAGAAAGTGGATGTTCAGCTATTAAAGGGAAAAGCACACGCAGGGGAAGGAAAGAGAAAGAGAGTGGAAAGAAAGAAAAGAGAGAAAGAAGGAGAGGAAGAAGAAAGAAAGGGATTCAATGTACATGATCTGGACAATCCGACAAGCTGACTCAACTCTGAATTGCGAGGCCGGTAAGGATTCAAGCCCTTCGTAGTTGTAATCGGAATAATTTTGGGAATTAGGGCTTAAATTCGGAATCGGGTGAAATTTGAGTTGCAAAGTCTGGTTTTGGAGTTGTTAAGCTGAGAAATTATGGGGTTTTGATAGTTTAAGGTGTTGTGGAGTTATAGCATTTTACGGAATTCGATTTGAGCTTACGGTTTGTCCAAAAAGAATTTTCGAAGTTTCCGCGCATGATGAACAGTGTATGTCTAACGATTTTTGAGCTGGATTTTGTTGGCTTACGCCTCAATTTTAGGTCAGCCAAGTCTTCTAGTGTTTGGAAAGATCTTTCTTTTGACAGTAAGCTTGTTTGGAATGGGTTTGGGTGAGAGATTTATGGCACGATCAAGTTATGCGCTCAAGTCCTGTGTTGTGAATGGCTTTAAATAGTTGCTTTGGATGAGCGATTTGTGGGCGACTTTGAGTTGTTTTATTAGCATTTAAGCTTAATTTAGTCAATTCGTAATTGATGCAGTGTTTTACTCGATTTTAATGTTGTGGCTCGCTTATTTAGTGGGATTGCAAGTTCAATCTATGTTGTTTTGTTATAGGTATTCTAGTTGAGTGGTGTTATCTCTAAATGTTACAATATTAGTTTATGAAGAATTCTGAAATGATGTGAGAAATGTATTGTGAAATGTGTTTAGTTTAATGGATGAAGTTTAGAAAGATTTTGTATTTTGTTTTGTGAAATCAATTGCTGATATTGATTTTGGATTTGACTGTTGTTATTGGAAGATGTGGATTTAATGCTCCATATCGCTTTTAACCCATTGAGGGTTTGTAGGTATGCATATCGATTTAGGATGTTCGTATGAGCCAAGTCACTAGCTTTGTAGGTGGAGACCTTGACATCGCCTTGTCACCAAATGTTGTATCTTAACCATAGTTTGATATTAAGTAAAAGATTGGCCAATGGATGGAATATCAACATGTGCTTTGATATAAGATGGATCAATGGATTGGACCATTGGCGCAATTTTGATGAGATTGATAAATGGATTTGATCATTCATATTTGTGATTATTTGAATGAGCGTTTTTTAAATTATGTAAAACTTATTGAAGTGAAACGAGTCATACATGATTTTGTTATGTATATTATAGAGTTGGATCATGAATTTTCTAGTGGTGCTCGACTATGCATAAAAGAGATTAATTACTGATTAAGTTATGGTTGCTCACCCCCTCTTTCTTATTCTTTTCAGATCCTTCAATTAGTAGGTGTTAAAGTGAGATTGTTACTATGGGAACTTTTGGGAGTTAGATTTTGGTAGTTTGAAGCTACGTCCTTCGTAGTGTCATCTCATTTTCTGTTAGGATTCCAGGTGTGACAATATCTTGAATCCTATTACTAGATAGATCATTTCATCATAGTAATGGAAAAGTCTCCATATGAATCCATGTCTGGTGACACGAAAGATAAGACTAAAGTGCAATCCTGGGAAGAGATCGAGCTGGCTATACACAACATCATGGATACCAACCTGTCCGAAGACAATTTCGTCAGGTTAGAGAACCTTGTGCAACGTTACAGCAAGGTGAAATCACCCTTGCAACATCGACAGAATCAAAGGAAAGTTCCACCTCCAATCATCTCTGGAGAATGGCGTGAGCGGGCCTGAAGAAAGCAAGAAGCTTCTTACAACGAAACTTCAGCCTAGTGAAAGCAACCTCTGCCTTCTTTCTTTGGCGATTTTCCCTGAAAATTCGATCATAAAGAAAAGAAGTTTAATATATTGGTGGATAGGACAGGACTTAGTTTCCCAAAAGGAGAGAAGACGGCAGAGCAAGTAGGTGAAGAAGTCTACAATGAGCTCCTACAACAAGGCCTAATTGAACCCGACATAACGATGCAAGCCCTCTCATGAATAGATGTAAAATGCATCCATTGATCCGTTACAGGCTTATCTCGGAGGCAGAAGAAGCAGGGCTTTTCTATTTTGAGTCGAAGGATAAAACTTCTGATGAGGATCTAAAAAATTTAAGCAGCAGCCGCCTGCGCTTAATAGTAGGTGGAGAAGACAGTCCACAATATGAAAAACTAGCCAAAGATGAACATGTACACACGGTGTTCAATGTCAATCAGCAATACCTTAAACTCCAATCCCGTTTGCTTTTGAACATGAAACAATTGGCAGTTCTTCAACTAGGACGATGGCAGCACTCGCCAAATTATCATATTGAAGTTGATGATCAGAAATTCTTGGATGATCTTGGGGTTCATCACAAGCATTTGAAGTTCCTAAGCCTTAGAGGAATTTCTAGGATCACAGCTCTTCCTGATTCTATTGTAGAACTAGTCAGCCTTGAGATTCTTGACCTCCGAGCATGCCACAATTTGGAGAAGTTGCCTGAGGATATAGCATCTTTGAAGAAGCTAACGCATCTGGATGTATCGGAGTGTTACCTTATAGAGCGCATGCCGAAAGGAACAGAGAAACTGTCCTCCCTCCAGGTCTTAAAGGGGTTTGTTATAGGGACTGCAAGGAAAAATCCTTGCAGGATCAGTGATTTGGGAAAACTGACTAAACTGAGAAGGCTAAGTATATACATAGGCCGTGGAGCAGCCATACGGGATGAAGAATTTGCATCGTTGAAGGGCATTGCATCCCTTTGCTCTCTAACCATCTCTTGGGGAGTCACTTCTCTGGCGTCGCAATCAAGTCTTCTGATAAATCAGTTTCTTCCAGAACAATTGGAGAAACTAGAGCTCATAGGAATGCCAGAAAAAAGCACACCAAAGTGGTTGAACCCTCAAGAGTTGAAGAACCTGAAGAAGCTGTACATCATTGGAGGGGAACTGACGAGCTGGGATCACCAGCAACAGAATGAGCAATGGTCAGTTGAGATATTGCGGCTGAAACACCTTAAGAATTTGAGCATCGGAAACACGGAAGATGTGCTGAAAAGGTTTCCTCAGTTAGGATACTTAGAGAAAATCAATTGTGCTGACAGAAATATCTTGTGGAACAAGAGTAGGGCAGTTTAGAAAGGATTGTGAACTGTTATCAATAAGCCCAGGGGAGAGAGAACCGGAGTTCGTGCAGAAACTGTTCTTATTTGAGAAGGGATGTAGTAAGAGCAGCGCTCATGTACCGATACTGTAACAGGACAAATGAGTAGTCCTTTGCTGTTGAAGCTTTATCTGACTTCATTGCTTGTCTAATTTTCCTTTGTAAAGACTTGCAGTGGGCATACGATTGCTGCTCATAAAGATTGTTTCTTCGCCTATTTGATTAGAGTACTAGTTACAGGTATTAGCAGAGTTTCTTTTAATAGCTGAATCATTTATATTGGTTATGTTGTAGCTGAGTAGAACGAGCCTTTGTGGGAGCAAGAACGTAATACAATTTCAATCTGATGCTTTGGCATAGAAGAGTAAAATAAAGTCACATCCCCTGTTGGAGAACTCATGTATATTCAATTCACAAAAACTCAGCATAAAAGGGTGTTACATATGCAGAAAAGTTCACGAGTAGAAGAATTTGTAAATGCATAAATGGTAATGATATCCTACATTAATGCATCGGCTAATTATATAGGTGGAAGTACAGAGAAGTTGGCATTTCAAGGAGGAGGAAATGATGTGGAGAGAGGGATAGGGAGCAGCCAACATCTTGGGACAGCTTTCTGTCAATCCCTGCGAAAGCCTAAGCAGGTAACAGTGAGCCAAAGCCATGGTCTTTGAAGTAACCTGAAACCTCTCTCATCCAAGTGATACTTTTCAATGTAGTTCCTAGATATCTTCGAACATTATTCTCCAGTGGCTTAAGATGATACAAGTTATGTAATGACGGCCCCAAAGCCCAGCGCAAATACCCCTTAAATTCTGGCCACAAAGCTCCATCGCCTGAATTTATTTTTATTTTTTTTTTTAAAGAATGAAAGAAAAGGAACGGACCACCCGAGAAGAAAAGAAAGGAAAGAGGAAGGTGAGTTCATCCATGAAGAGGAAAAAGGAATTGCGGGGAGGAGAGGGAAATTTTTGCGTGTAGCCGTTTAGGACGTCCCCACAAGTTAAAACTTCAAATTACAGCACCCAGAGCTGTAAAGGAGTCAGAAGCAACAGAGCTTCTGGAAGCTATGAACCGTTTACCAACCGGCCAACCGGCCAAACTTGCCTGCTTGGGGTTAAGAAGCCCAAGGGACAAAAAACTGCCTTTATTCATTGCTTCTCCCTTGTAATTATGGAAATTCTTGAACAAATGCCGTTGTAATCTTTGTATTTACCTGATATTATTGTTCTTTCATTTGAGACAGTTTTGAACGTCATATTATCAAGTCATAGTTACGTAAATCCATGATTAATAACTTGAAGCCAAGTGTAGGAAGTCAAACGTTTTATATTTGCCTTTATTTGCTGTAAAATAAAAAGGGAAGCCAATGCCTTCCGCATGAGACTAATCAAGATCTGTAATTTGGCTTTTCTGGCTTTTTCAGATTTTCTCCCATTAATTTATTTTGTGGAAAGTGAATAATTTAAAAGATCGTTTGCATTGCTTGAAATATATTAGTTAATGGTTATTTTTTAATTATTGACATAAATTTATGTTTAAATAATTTTATGGATAATGAAAATATTTTTCATATATTTAATTTTTATGAATGATATAAACGATCATTTTTAGAAAAATATTTTTCAAATTATTTATTTTTTGCATAAAATCGCAACCTTAGTTCTCTCCGAATTTCTTCAGAATTATCTCTTAATTTGTAATTTTGTCTCTTCATAGGGTAAAGAGAATGTTGTAATATAATATGTTGAAATGATAGGGTCATGTAGATAAGTTAATGGGAATATTCATACTTGCATTCTCAAGAAAATTTAATAGCAAATAATTTATTATAATTAAAAAATTAGCATTATAATTTATTTATTTATTATTATTATTATTTTTTTGGTATTGGAGGAACCGGCCATAGCGACGGATCGCGTTTAGATATTCTTTATACTTAAATTTAAGGTTAAATTCAAAATATTTGTAAATAAATAACTCAATAGAATGTAAAACTCGCAGCACAAATAATTGAATTTCAAGTCCAAAGCAAAGGCTATATGTACGCCAAAAATCAAGAACTCCTCTACTGATCATCTTTCTTTGCGTACAGCGGCTCCTTCGACGCTCCTCGGCTTTGTTCGACTCTCCTCTTAAGGACTACCTGGCTACATAAAGTAGAAAAAAAGAAACCTTTTCTCTTTTTGTTGGACAAAGACATTTTTTTTACCCCCATAATAAATAGATATAATAAAAAAAAGTGCGCCCCTTATTTTGTCTTTTAGCGGCAGGGCTCTTCGCGATGAAATTTTGGAAACTAATCGTCGCCCGCGGCCGCGGCCGCGGCCTTCCATCGACGAGCCATTGCCTCAGATTTAAAGCTCGTCCTGGAGATGAAGATCAACGAGTTCCTCCAGATCTCCACCATCTTATCTCATATTCACCCTTCTCATCTCGATCCAAACTCAACCCAACATCGATCCACTCTCTCGCTCACTCGAAGTTTATATCTTTGTCCCCAGTCCGATGCGTAAATGAAGGCTCCGACCACATGTCGGTGACCCCGAGCGAGACCCAGATGGGAAAACACGCTTTCTGCCCCGACCTGTTGTTGCTTGTTGCTTGGGCCGATTATGTTGGCCGTGGGTCTCGCTCTCGAGCTCAATGACTTGTTTCTCTCTCTTCCCCACTGAGGAAGCTTCATTCTGAACAGAGAAGAAAAACAGATGATGTTTCATACTGTGGACGGAACGGTGCTTTATGTATCGAAGGCCGTGAGCGACGGCTCGTTCCACGAGCAGTAGCGGTTGGCTCGGACGCAGCCGTTGACTCCACCGGGTACCGAACGAGGTAGATGGCGGTAGACGGAGGAGGAAAATGAGGGAGGAAACACAGGAGTTAATTTTTTATTTTTGTTTATTTACTTGCCAGGGCACGGACACGTGTCAAATTTTAATTGACTCTCAGAATAAAAATATATGCTATGTCAGCCTATCACATTGTGATTTCTCCATCTACTGCTGACAGCGACAGTTTATTAGTATTTAAATATCGGTCGCCGTATTTGTAAGAATTGCTTTCTTGACTTAGTCAAAGAATGGGTCCCAGAAACAAAAGAGAGAGACAAAAGAAAATGAAAAAATAAAGTGGATGTTCAGCTGTTAAAGGGAAAAGCACATGCACCGGAGGAAAGAGATAAGAGAGTGGAAAGAAAGAACACAGAGAAAGAAGAGGAAGATGGAAGAAAGGGATTCCATGTACACGATCTGCATATTCCAACAAGCCAACTCAACTCGAATTGCGATGCCGGTGAGGATTCAAGCCTTTTTTTATTGTAATCGAAATAGTTTTCGGAATTAAGACTTAAAGTCGGAATCAAATGAAATTTGAGTTGCAAAGTCCGATTTTGGAGTTGTTAAACTGAGAAATTATGGGGTTTTGATAGTTTAAGGTGTTACGTGGAGTTCTAGCATTTTACTGAATTCGATTTGAGTTTATGATTTGTTCAAAAAGAATTTTCAAAGTTTTCACGCATGATGAACGGTGACATCCAGTAACTTTTGAGCCAAAATTTGTTAATTTTCAACTAAATTTTAGGTTGGCCAAGTTATGGGTGTTCTAGTGTTTGGAAAGATCTTTCTTTTGACTGTAAGTTCATTTGGAACAGATTTAGGTGAGAGATTTATGGCACGATCAATTATGCACTCAAGTCCTGTGTTGCGAACAGCTTTAAATAATTGCTTTTGGAACAGGTTTAGGTGAATTTGTGAGATCAATGTGCACTTGAGTTGTTTTATTTAAATAATTGCTTTCAACAAGCTTAATTTGAGTCATTTAATTGTAATTGATATAGTATTTTACTTGATTTTAATGTTGTGTCTCACTTATTTAGTAAGTTTGCTGGTGCAAATGGTTCAAGTATTCTTTGTTATTTTGTTATATGTATTCCAGGTAAGTGGTGCTATCTCAAAATGATTATACATATTGATTTGTGAATATTGATTTATGAAGAATTTTAAATGATATGAAAATGTATTGTGAAATGTGTTCAATTTGATAAACAAAATTTAGAAAGATTATGCGTTTTGTTTTGTGAAATCAATTGCAGATTGATTTTGGATTTAATTATTGGTATTGGAAGATATGAGTTTGATGCTCAATATTGCTTTTAACCCATTGAGGGGTTTGTGGGTATGCATATCAATTTAAGATGTCATTTTACTGAGTCACCGACTTTATAGGTGAAAACCTTGCCATTGCCTTGTCACCAATCATAATCATGGTATGATATTAAGCAAAAGATTAGTTGATGGATGGATTATTGAAGTGTGTTTTGATATAAGATGGATCAATGAATTATACAATTGACGTGTGATTTTGATGAGATTGATCAATGGATTTGATCATTTATGTTTATGATGATTTAAATTAGTATTTTCTGAATTATGTAAAGCTTGTTGAAATAAAACAAGTCATACATGATTTTGTTAAGTATATTATAGTGTTGGATCATGAATTTTCTGGTAGTGCTTATTATGCATAAAAGAGATTAATTACTCACTGAGCTGTAATTGCTCACTCATCTCTTTCTCATTCTTTTCAGATCAATTGATTGGTAGGCGTTAAAGTGAGAGTGCTATGGAAACTTTTGGGAGTTGAATTTGGTGGTTTGAGGCTATGTGTCCTTCGGTAGTGTCATCCCTTTTATGCTAAGATTCAGGGTGTGACAATATCTTGAATCCTATTCCTAGATAGATCATTTCATCGTATCCATGTCTGGTGACACGAAAGATGAGACTAAAGTGCAATCCTGGGAAGAGATCGTGCAGGCCATGCGCAACATCATGATACCAACCTGTCCGAAGACAAGCTCGTCACGTTAGAGGGCCTTGTGCAGGATTACAGGAAGGTGAAATCGTCCTCAAAACATCGAAAGAATCAAAGGGAAGATCCACTTCCAATACTATCTGAAGGTTGGCGTGAACGGGCCGAAGAAAGCAAGAACCTTCCTATGAGGATACCTCAGCTTAGTCAACCCCATGAATGGAGTTCTCCGTTGAAGCGCTGCCTTCTTTCTTTGGCGATTTTCCCTGAAAATTCGATCATAAAGAAAAGAAGTTTAATATATTGGTGGATAGGACAGGGCTTAGTTTCCCAAAGAGAAGACAAGACGGCAGAGCAAGTAGGTGAAGAAGTCTACAATGAGCTCCTCCACCAAGGCCTAATTGAACCCAACGATAACGATCCAAGCCCTCTCATGAATAGATGTAAAATGCATCCATTGATCCGTTACAGGCTTATCTTGAAGGCAGAAGAAGAAGGGCTCTTCTTTGACTTTGAGTTGAAAAATAAAACTTCTTGTAAGGATCTCGAAAATTTAAGCAGCAGCCGCCTGCGCTTAATAGTAGGTGGAAAGACGGTCCACTATATAGAGGTCTGGCCAAAGATGAAGATGTACACACGATGTTCAATGTCAATCAGCAATACATTAGCCTCCAATCCCATTTGCTTTCGAACATGAAACAATTGGCAGTTCTTCAACTAGGACGATGGCAGCACTCGCCAAATTATCATATTGAAGTGGATGATCAGAAATTCTTGGATGAACTTGGGGTTCATCACAAGCATTTGAAGTTCCTAAGTCTTCGAGGAATTTCTAGGATCACATCTCTTCCTGATTCTATTGTCCAATTAGAAAACCTAGAGATTCTGGACCTCCGAGCGTGCCACAATTTGGAAAAGTTGCCTGAGGATATAGCATCATTGAAGAAGCTAACACATCTGGATGTATCGGAGTGCTACCTTATAGAGCGCATGCCGAAAGGAACCGAGAAACTTTCCTTCCTCCAGGTCTTAAAAGGGTTTGTTATAGGGACCGCGAGGAAAAACCCTTGCAAGATCAGCGATTTGCAAAAATTGAAGAAACTGAGAAGGCTAAGTATATCCATAGGCCGTGGAGCATCCATAGTGGATGGAGAATTTGCATCGTTGAAGGGGTTGCATCTCTTTGCTCTCTAACCATCTCTTGGGGAGTCACTTCTCTGGCATCGCAATCAAGTCTTCCGAAAGATCAGTTTCTTCCAAAGCAATTGGAGAAACTAGAGCTCATAGGTATGCCAGTGGCAAGCATACCGAAGTGGTTGAATCCTCAAGAATTGGAGAACCTGAAGAAGTTGTACATCATCGGAGGGGAACTGGCTAACTGGGATCGCCAGCAACAGAATGAGCAATGGTCAGTTGAGATATTGCGGCTGAAACACCTTAGGAAATTGAGAATCGGAAACAATGAAGATGTGCTGAAAAAGTTCCCTCAGTTAGGATACTTTGAGAAGATCAATTGTGCTGACGACGACGTCTTGTGGTACAAGAGTAGGGCAGTCCAGAAAGGACTGTGAACTGTTATCAGGAAGCCCAGGGGAGAAAGAACCAGAGTTCGTGCAGGAACTGTTCTTATTTGAGAAGGGACGTAGCGACAGTAAGGCTCATGTATCAATACTGTAACATGACAAATGAATAGTGCTTTGCTATTGAAGCTTTATCTGACTTAATTGTTTGTCTAATTTCCTCTGTAATGACTTGCGGTGGTCATACGATTACTACTCATAAAGTTTGTTTGAGATCTTCGGCTATTTGATTAGAGTACTAGTTATAGGTATTAGCTAAGTTTCTTTTAACTGCTTCATTTATTTTAGTTAAGTTGTAGCTTAGTAGAATGAGCCTTTGTGAGGTAAGAATGCAATGCAATTTCAATCTGATTCTTCGGAATGGAAAAGTAAAATAAAGTCACATCGCCTGTTTGAGAGCTCATGTATATTCAATTTACAAAAACTCAGCATAAAAGAGTGTTACATGTGCAGAAAAAATTGACGAGTAGAAGAATTTGTAAATGCATAAATGGTAATGATATCATACATATATGAATTGGAAGTACAGAGATGTTGTTGGCAAGGAGGAAGAAACGACGGGGGGGAGAGAGAGAGAGCAGCCAACATCTTGGGACAGCTTTCTGTCAATCCCTACGAAAGCCTTAGCAGCTAACGGTGAGCCAAGGCCATGGTCTTTGACGTAACCTGAAACCTTTCTCTCGTCCAAGTGATAGTTTTCAATGGAGTTCCTAGATATCTCCGAACATTATTCTGTCTCCAGTGGCTTAAGGTGATACAAGTTATTTAATAATGATTCGTCGATGAAGAGGGAAAAGGAATTGTGAAGAGGAGAGAGAAATTCATTGTTGGTCTAATTAGAGTAATTTTCTAAGTCTGGTTGTAAATTCGGAATTATCCAAGTTTTGAGCGATGGAGTCCGATTTTAGTGTCATTAAACTGTAGATTTATATTACTTTAGTACTTTGTGGAGCCGTATAGTTTGACAAAAGTTGATTCTGGAGTATGGTGAGATTGGAACAAAACCCTAAAGTATAGCATACAGGTTATGTGTAACAGACAATATGTATAATGGATAAAGATAAATGTTTGCTATAAACGAGTTTCTTTGATAGTGCTTATGAGTTGATTGGCCTACGACTAAGCGTAGTTTAGTCAAGTCAATCGTTAGATGAAGCTGTCTGTCTCTCTTCACTTCAAGCTCTTTATCTAACTCCTCGCACCAGTCATCCCCGCACCAAACTTCATCCACCACAAGCAGGTGTCTTTAGCTGGTTGGTAAACGGTTCATAGCTTTCGACCAAAAAAAAAAAAAAAAACGGTTCATAGCTTTCACAAGCGCCTTGATACTAAAATTGCTCAATTCATCAAAATCACATCCTAACTCCTTGAAAGCAAACACCATCACCTTAAGCTGGTCCACTTCTTTCCCCAAAGCATGTGAAGAACATAGCCAAAACCTGGGATGGAAAGTTGTAGACCCCCTCAGATCATTGAAAATTCTTGGTTCCACACATTGTTGAATTATATCTAAGTTTGAATTTATAATTTTCCAATTCTCCGATTACATAAATTTCTCATGTTATTTAATTGATTTAGTTGTAAGATCCATTAGCTTCCGCATCCTAACCACCCTCAATCCACATCAAGAAGATAAATCCTTAGGTAAGATGTTGTGCATTCCTTTATGAGATTGAAAAATTATCTTGTGAGAAATTGTAATTGTGTTATTAGGGGATGGGAAATACTAATAGTATCCGAGTGATTTGAGTATGGTTGTAACTACCATGGTATTGTTTGATATATAATGAAATCATATGATGCTCTACCATTGTAGTAGTTCAAATCGATTGAATCACATAAGATAGTGCCCAATTTATTTATTTTTTTGTTTATTTTATTATTTGATTGACTATTTTGACAATACTTTTATCTTGTAGTAAATTCAACCTAGTTGTACAAGAAGAAAATTGCTTCTTTGGGAGTTTCAAGGAAAACATAATCAGGACGAAATTGACCCAAGTTCATCAATTTGGGTTTGGTGAAGGAGTAAAAAGAGCAAAACAAATGGTTTGGCTTAGTTTTGATTCCCTTTTCCTTAGTTCAGTCATTTAATAGCTACAAATATTTCAGCGTTGAGATTGTTGTTTCTTTCTGGACAAAAATAAATTTTAGATGAAGCAATTTTCTTGTTGTGGCTTAAGAATGTTAATTTAAATTCCTATTTCAACATTAAACTCACCACACAAATACTAAACCAGTGTAATTGGATGTTATTTGTGTGAGCTTCTCTCATTCCAGTTCAAAGAAGTGCACATAATCGCAAGTTATTGGAGAAATTGAATAGCTAGAGTTTACAAGAAAGGACACTTGAACAAGTTGCAGTCATAGCAAAGAAGTGCATTGGTTACAAGAAGAAACAAAATAAAGGTGTGAACAAAGTGAGATTCCTACAAATCATGAGATTCTCAATGGAATTTGCATGTAGGGGCCTCATCCTTTGCCAACTCGGCAACTTATCCCAACTATTTCTGAACAATCAATTTTGCTCTAGCGTGACCCTCGACTATTTGGAATTGTTCACTCAAGCCAAGATGCACCATCAATAACCAAACCAAGGTGACAAGTTCTCCTCCTTTACTGAGTTGTTGAGCATGATTGTAAGGTCGACAATGGATCGCAGCATACCCTAGCAATTCCACCCATACTCCACTAAGGATCTCCCACTTGTTGCCTAATTTGCGCAACTCTTTTGCGAGAATACACGCGTCAAAAAGTGCAGATTTGCTTCTATCTCCTTTCACATCAACAGGCTTCACTTCTGTAGGAATAGAAAGGAGACTTTTGCAGGCATATTCCATTTTTTCCTTTTTTTGGCTCACTTCTGTAGGAATAGAAAGGAGACTTTTGCACTTTACCAAAAAAAATGAAAGGAGACTTTTGCAGGCATATTCCATTTTTCCTTTTTTCTCCCTTCAAAGATATCACTGATGAACTTGTCCATCTCAGCACAAGTGTCTCGGAATCTTATTTCACCAATCCCAACCACTGTAGACATCATATTAGGTTGTTTGATCATAAGATGAAGCATGTAATCTGATAAGATCTTACTATTTTCACGGTTGTCGTTTGTACTTGTATCAGTGTCGGTGTTGTAACAGAGTTCAGTGGCAATGTGCCATAGTAAAAGGCTCTCGCCATAATCAACATCTCGGACGAATGGAAGCAAGTCTTGTTTACTTTGCTCTTGTTTACTTTGCTCTTGTTTACTTTGCTGCTGCTCTTGTTTACTTTGCTCTTGTTTACTTTGCTGCTGCTCTTGTTTACTTTGCCCCAGAGCCCATTTACCTCGAGCAGCACACATTTCCTTCATTTTTTCCCGATCTTCTGCATAATCTGACTTCTGTCTCAGCTGACGAAAAATCAGTTCACCTAATTTGTCATCATAATGTTTTTCTCGTCCAAACTTCCAGTCATCAAACAATTCCCGGAGAGATATGAAATCAAGGAATTTCTCAACCCATTTCGGCCACCTTCTTAGCTGAGAATCTATCAAATTATACTGGAAGATAGATTTAGACCATCTAGCATGGAGTCATATGCAATGCAAATGGTGAATCTTCAGATTTGAATTTGAGGAGGAACTTAATGAAGGTTCTTTTGATAGGATAGTTTTGATCCATGATGTTTCTCAGATCTCCCTAAAAGTGCAATTGTCCAGTCAGAGCAAATGAGCATATTAAGAGCTACAAATTCCAAGCCAACGGCTCCAAGGAGCAAGGTGTATGTAATCTTTATATCATATTCGTGAAAACTCTGCTTGTTCAGGACATAGAAAAGTGCAAAAGCAGTAATGACGAAACCAATTGAGATAGCTCGGAAAAAATACCCTGTTAAACAGTGAACCACGCCAGCCTTGGTATAAAGAACATCATAAAAAAAGTTGAGCTCGGCCTCAATGACCTGGAAAGCATACTTCGCCGGTCCTTTTTTGAAAAATTTCCTGCTTTCGTCACGTTCACGGAAGCTGAAGATGAGATCCACAAGGAGGCCTTTGAAGATATTGAAGTTATTAAACGCAGGGTCTATCACTTTGTCGTTCCATTTCTTTTCAACTTTCTTTTCAGAATCTGTGGATTCAAGATCAGGCTCCGGCATCATCTCTATTGAAGCAGGGATATTAGCTTCCTTCTTGGAAGAGTATTCTTCCATGAGCTTGGCATAGTTGGGACCAGCATCACCACGCGTGAGCAAGGAGGCACGAAATTTACTGAAGCTTCCGAGATACAGCGCACGTGTTCGCTCTATGTATTTGATGAGTCCACCAATAAACACGAGGATGGTCGGGACAATTAGCTTGTTACTCGGGCAGCGATTGATAAAATACATAGCCTGCAACGAATAGCTGGAAGAAGAGATTAAGCAAGTGCCTACGCCACAGCTCATTATCCTCGAGCGCGAAAGCGGTGATGGTGTCGGGTCCTCCGAGATGCAGCAGAAGAAATGGAGCCCAAAATGCCAAAAGATCACCAAATGCTTCATCCTTGTCTTTTGATGTACCACCATTGAATTGGGCTTTGGCAATGAGTCCAAAGGCGTAGTCAGCGATCCAGTCAGCAACCAAGTAAGCTGCCCAGGTGACCATCATTATCCACCATTTTGACCTCCTCCTTCGAATGGGTGCCAAAAATATGAGAATGACTTGCAGAAGTAGGCTCAAAATGATCATCCCTCGGAGATTGAATTTCCCCCATAAATGCTGGGCTGCTGCGAGAAATTTCATATTTTCTCTCACTAGATCCCGCAAGGAAATGTTCTAGTCAGGAAGAGTATTACAGTAAGGCAACGATTATGGAATCCATATGCAAACTGGAGAACATAATAGCGGAAAAGGTGATTATTAAGGGCGGAGAGTCGACAATACCTCAAAATTTATTTATGATCAGAAAAGGGAATGGACGTCCTGCTTCACGCAAATGAGTGTCGAGCAATGCGTTGTTATAAACCTGTCACACCCACTTCCAAGTCCCAAAAGTCTCTGTCGACATCGCTTTTGCTCTAATGGTCACTAGTACTCGAACTGTTACTCGAACGTTACTTGAACTGTCAATCTCGCAATCCTATCAAATAACTGAGAATCAACATTGAGAGACATGCTACTTCAGCTACAAAACAGTTATACTACGCTTAAATGCTAACAAAATGGACTTTTATGTGCTAACAAATCACATACCAAGACAATCATTCTAGTCGTTTGCAATGTGAAGCTCGCACGCAAAATCCTAAAATTCTTACTCCGACCAAACTATTGCTTGTAAAGGATTCCTGTTAAAATCATGCCTCTACAATGCCATAAATCACAATTTCCAAGAAATCCCGAAGCCTTACAACTCAAAAATCGGATTACGCAGCACAAATCTTCCAAAATTCCAAATTTAAGCCATAATTCCGAAAACTACCTCGATTAGGCAAACGAGGGACGCCAATACTTATCAAGCGTTGCATTACGTAATGAAGTCGGCTTGACGAGGCGTCCACAGCGAATACATGCGAAACCCTTGTTTTTCCTCTCTTTTCTTCTTCTTCTTCTTCTTTCCCCGTTCTTTTTCTCTCTCTTCTTCACACCCTTTTCCCGAACTGCTTCAGCTATTGTAAATGAGCGAGCAGTGTTCTCTTTCTTCTTTTTCCCCCTTTCTTTTGACTTTTCTACTATTTATTTCTTTTTTCTAAAAGAAAAGGCACCCCTCTTTGACTTGGTCAAAAGAAATATTCAAATATTATAAGAGGACTTAGGAGCATCAGCACTTGAGCCGAGGTCAACATGGAGCAGAACAGGCATCGGTGAGAAACTCGTGGATTGTAAATTTAAATGCACGAAAACCAGGGCACTTTGGCTGTTGTCAGTGATGTGCGTTGTATTCTTTATCACGCTTTAGCATTTCTTCTTTTATCTTTAACCTCTCTTCCCATTCAATCATCGTCATCGCGAGAGAGAGTCTTCTTTCGTCATCTGGTGCTTTAGTAAACAGAGTTCAGAACATCATCCAAGCTCAATCCAGTAGCTTCATTCCGTCACGAGAAATGTGCAAATTAATCCCATAAAAATAAAAATAAAAATCGAACGCTCATTCGGAACTCAGGCGGCGAGATGTAACGCAAATCATATCCTTCTCCTTCTGCACGAAAGCTGTAATAATTGAAACGTCTGACCAGATCAAAAGCAAGTGTTGGGGCCCAAAACATAAAGAAGGGAAAGAGAGAAAAAGGCACACTCTACTTTCTCATTGGACCGACAGAACGCACGGCAGAAAACGGGAGGAAAATAGAAAGGAAAGAAAGGAAAGAAAGAAGAAAAGAAAAGGTAAACAGAATAGGGCGCTGTGCCACAAGGTTCTCATCAAACCAATTTGACTTCTAACGCAATGCCGGTAAGGGCTCGTACCCTTTTTCATCTGATCAGAGTTAGGGCTGAGCACGGTTCCCGGGTTACCCGGGAACCGGAACCGAACCGGAGGAGGGTCCGGTTCGGTTCCCGGTTCCAAGGGGGACCGGTTCCGGTTCCGGTTCCGGTTCCGGTTCCAAGCGGAACCGGAACCGGAACCGGAACCGGAACCGGTCCTGGAACCGGAACCGGAACCGATTTCGGAACCGGAACCTGTTTCGGAACCGGAACCGGAACCGGTTATTTAGGGCAGAAAAAGCTCGACCTTGGATGTTCTAGTGACTTGTATGTGATGTTCTAGTTGAATTTTGGCTTCGGCCTCTAAATGAAAGTTGTAAAGGACTTCTTGGAGTATAACATACTCAAATTTGGGACAAAACAAACAAGTATAAGTGGGTGAAATCGTTATTCTTTGGGAAGACTGGATCTGGAGATTTTGGGACCGACCCTTGATGAATGCATGGACTGTAAGGCAACCTTTTTGTCGAAATTTCACTTCGGTTTCTTAACAAAAGTTGTAAAGGACATCCTGAGGTACCACATATAAAAAATTTAGAGAAAAAAAACAAGAATAGGTAGGTGAAATCGTGGTCCTTTGGAGATGGTTTGATCTGGAATTACGGTACTATGAACAGGGATTTTAACCGTCCATATTTAATTATCTAGGACGAATTTGACTTCGATGTTTTCATGAAGTATCTACCTTATGGTCTTGGCTATCACATAGTCGAATTTCATAATTTTTTAAGGTCATTTGGGTATTTAATCGGAAATGTTTCTAAAACTGTGCAATCTGATGTGTTCGGATCTTGTAAGTTGCAATGCGTGGACTATATCATTTTTTATGAGGTTCTTTTGGAAATGTGTTCTGCATGAAATATCTCTCTTCATGTCTTCCCTACAACATATTTAAATTTCGTAAATTTTGTAGTTCATTTGCCTATTTAACCAAAAAAATTTCAAAAACTGTGCAAGTAGAGAATAGGAAAAGTAAATCGATTTTATCTTTTAATCCAGAACAAATTGGACTACGATTTATTCATGAAACTTGTACCTCTAGGTCTTAAATACAACGTGTCCAAATTTCAGAATTTTCTGAGTTCATTTAAGGGTTTAATCGAAATTGTTTTCAAAACTTGTACCTCTAGACATTCTTGTTCTAGTGGTGTTTTATTTCTACTTTCTAGTTTTCTATTTGTTTTGAAATTTCTAATTATATTCTATTATTGTTGTGCAGTGCGAAGTTAATGTATCAAGATAACATGTCAATGGGAAGTTACCATGTAGTATACACGTACATTATAATTTTTTTTTGGTAACATGCGCATACGTTATATTTTTTTTGGTAACGTGTGCATATGTTATAGTTTTTTTTTTTTTGGTAAAGTGCGCGTACGTTATAGTTTTTTTGGTAACGTGCGCATACGTTATAGTTTTTTTTGGTAACGTGCGCATATGTTATAGTTCAAATCTGAAAAAAAAAAAAAAAAAAAAAAAAAAAAAAAGGAACTGTTGGAACACAGGAACCGACCACGGAACCCGTGACAGGGTTCCAGGTTCTCGGTTCCCACGGGTAGGTTCCAGGTTCCTCATTTTGAGGAACCTGTACTCGAGGGTAGGTTCCAGGTTCCAAACGGAACCGAACCGGAACCTGGAACCGCTCACCCCTAATCAGAGTAATGGAAATTTTGAACCGGGAGATTCGATTAAAGAAGTGTTCTTGTGTCTGTGTGTGTGTGTATATATATAGAGTTTAAGAGGTGATGGAGGCATAAAATTTTGAAGGAAGAGGTTCCCTGAAATATCTATCGTAAAGAAAAGAGGTCTAATATATTGGTAGATTGGAGAGGGCTTCGCTTAGGGACAAGACATCAAAAGCAAGTAGGGCGAACAAGTCTATGATTAGCTCATAAAACAAGGCCTAATTGAACCTGATGAGGACTATCCAAGTCCTCTCATGAATAGATGTAAAATACATCCATGCATTCGTTACATGCTTTTATCTCGTAGGCGGAAGAAGCAGGGTTTTTCTATTTCAGTTCGAAGGATGAAAGGTCCTGAGGTTCTCCGAAACTGCTCCTTTAGCAGCAGCCGCCTGCTCTTATTAGATGAAGCAGACAGTCCACCCGATAGAGAGCTGGCTAAAGCTGATGATGTGTCCACGGTGTTCAATGTTAATCACAGTACCTTCGTCTACAACCCCAAAGGCTTTTTAAATGAACTAGCCTACGCAATTTTCAATGAACCTAACATGCATACCATGTGATGCACATATAACGAGCCTAAACTACGTCACACGCATGACATTTTTGGTGTTTTTATTAAAAATTCGAAATTAAAAAGTAAAAAAGAAATATAATGAAATTTAGATATTATCTATCTTAAGTTAGGAAATGGACCCACCTAAATCCTATCTTATCTTGCATACTTGTCTCAACATGCAATTATATTTATAAAAAAATGATATATTGACTAGATATTGTCAAAACACACATTTAAATTAATATAGGAAAATATCTATCTAGTCCTATCATGCAATCTAAATGATATGATATGCCATGCAATTTATTTTATTTTTTTATTCATTAAAGCTAGCAATTTTATCTAAACAAAATTTCAAACATGGCAACATCATTCATGACATTCGATCAAGATTTGAATAAATGATCACAATATCTAGAAAAATAATCCATCATCTTGCATCTTAAATTAATGAATATTGTAATCTTGATAAAGCACTTAGAATCAAATATAATTTAAAAAAAAAAATGACACGTCGTCCTACAACTCAAATTAAAGATTATTGCAATCTTAGCTAATGGAATTATCTAACAATAAACTGAAATAAAACAAAAAATGATATAATACTTTTATGGATCAAATTAGTAATTAAATTAATTTTATTAATAAGCCCTAATTGAATATGCCTAATATCTCAAATATCACATATCACATAACAATCACTTCGAATTAAGAAATGGAATATTCAAATTGAATTGGATAAAAATTATTATCTAATTCAAACACACGTAATAAGGATCATAATCGGACTGGATCATGACTTGCAGATGGGGCTTGGCGGATGATCGGCGTTTAGGGGCGGCTCGGCTTAGCAAAGGACAGCAAGCTCACCAAAGCAGCGAAGGCAATGGCGTCGGAAGCACCGGCGACGGGGGGGTTCAGTCGGGGTGGCCGAATGAGATACTTGCTTTTTACCAAATGAATTTCTGTTCCAAACTTATTCCGGAGAACAGAGAAACATAGAAATCAAGAAACAGAAATTTTATCATGCGCAGCCTCAATCTTCCCTCGTCTTTTCTTTCTCTGCACTTGTAAGAGGAGAAAAGACCCCACTTTCTCTCTCCTCTCTCTCTCTACGTTTTCTTTTTCTATTGCCTCCTCTCAACGTGTCAAACTAACAGAGGAAAAGACTCACTTTTGTCTCTCTCATTGACAGCTAGACTAAAAAGAGAGACCCCACTTTCGTCTGTTTGCGTGTAGCTTTTCACGGATGAGGGGACTAGGGTTGTCACAGAGAGAGAGAGACCGTAGACTCTCTTTCCAATTGTGAGCACTTTTAAAATATTTCATTTCCTTCTATTGCATGAATATTCTCTTAAGATCCCGCACCAGCTTGCACATCATTTTCACTTGCCTCGCTGGACTATGGAATAATTCTCTGCATATTATTACTTTTCTTCTTCTTATTTTGGACCCTTTACCTCTGGATTTTCTTCCATTACAAAAGCCTAATCTTTGTTTTTGACACTTTTGTAGCGGCGGGATCCAATATCACCTCAGCAGCGGCATGGGAGTTCCATCGTTGAAGTACAGAGGATCATTGAGGAGGTTGTTATCTACTTTTTTTAATTTTTTATGAACTTCCTAAGTGGTGGATTGCTTAGGGTGGATGTGGCTGAAGTTAAGGGCCTCTTTGCTTTTAGGAAATACATTCCATTTTGAGAATGTGAAAACTACAAGACAATTTTATATTCAGTATTTTTTTCGGAAACATGTTTGGTTGAGAGAGAGAGAGAGAGAGAGAGAGAGAGAGAGAGAGAGAGAGGTGTGAAGCAGAGCACCCAGTTGTAAAAGGATCTTTTGCATTGTGGGCGTCCATGTTTCCAATTGGAAGAAACCATACAGAACATTACAAAGTTATTTTCAAAAGTTAGGCCACAAAATCTGAAAACTATTCTTCATGGTTTCTTTGCAGAACAAGTTTTAAAGACCCTTGAAAACTCACACCGAACAAGTTTTAATCTAGACTTTTCAAATTTGAAAACAAAAAGTTGGGAAATTCCTCAAGAAAAATTACTGAAGTATTCAATATGAGAGTTGGCCAATGGATTTTTGTTTGCACTCCGAATTTTATCAGAATTCATGTTTTTATATTTTTGACTATTTTAATGAATGAGACAGATGTTTGACTGCTCTATCCTTTCAAGTCTTGCAGAAAATGCATGCGTATACTATCTTGACTGAAGAGAACTTCTGTGCATATTGGACTGTTGATCAATTCTTCTCGGAGGTCTACGGAATTAAATAGCATGCTCTGTGACATTGACAATGCGTTTCCCCTATGTGCTAATCGAGTCGCTGATAACTTGGGTTTTGGTACGTTTTTCTCGAATTTCTAAAAAGAAAAAAGATGTCTCTTATGGGTTTGCGTATTTGACACGCTCTCTCTCTCTCTCTCTCTCTCTCTCTCTCTCTCTCATCAAGATTAAGAGTTCAAGCCCCTATGTTCTTTCTTAAGTGTCAACCCGCTTTGGTTGTTTGTGATTTTTCTCATGCATAGTTGTTTCCTTTATGTTATGTTAGGAAAATACCATTCACTCTTGTGAAGTACTCTGTGCATTATGTTTGGTATGTGCAACTAGCAAAGAGGAGCTAATTCCACCAGAGCCAGTCTCTACACGATTCGAAAAGGAAGCTGGGATGAAGGCCTTTGTGAAGAAGGAGCTTTTCGATACTCCTAGGATTCTTGATGAGCAAGGATCAGTTGAAATTAACATTCGAACAATGCCGACATTGTGTGTGTAGTTAAAAACTCTATATGTGCTCTTTGCATGTGTATGGGAAGATATCCACTTTTGAATTGTTTATGAAATTGGTGAACACGATAAATGTCAATCCATAGTTTCGTGAAAATGCGCCACGGAATAATGGTGCCCGACGCTGCTTTAAAAGGAAAAAAAGGTTAGAGTTGTATTAAAAGCTAAAATGCTGAGAAACAATACAGCTTTTAGATTTTAAACTATCGAAGCACACACAGATACCAATGACTTATTTTGCTAGAACTATCCTGCTTGTTTAATTTATGTAGGTAGGAATACAAAATAATCACTAGGAATACAGTCTTGCATGCTCGGTGAAAGGACATAGTTTGCAAATATATATATCGGCTCAAGAACTGAAAGGTGCTAGTGAAGAGAAATAAATAAATTCATATCGGAGATAATCAATGGCGGTTGGTCTTAGGCCCTGTTTGGTTCAGCATTTGGAATGCTCATTTGGGCTCTAAAGTCCCTTGGCCAAATGCAAAGCTGTTTGGTTCGTTTTTTTGCACGACTTTGACGAGATGCAATTGCATCTTCAAATGGCTCTAAAGGCCTTTAGCCCAATGCAGCTCTTGAGGTCCTTTGGCAAGTTGCATCTTCGAAATGCAACTTCCGATTTTGTTCATCTCTCCTAGGTGGAGAAGCCAATCGGCCGCTTTGAATAAAAATAAATATATTTATATAAAAAAAATATGTTTATATTTTTATATAAATATATATATTTTTTATATTTTATGTTTATATATATTTTATATAGATATAAATATATCCATTTTTTTATATAAATATATATTATGTTTAATCTATTTATATATTTATATATTTATAAATATAAACATATCTATTTTTTTCTCCTATTTTTTTATATAAATATATATTTATATAAACATATCTATTTTTTTTATATATTTTTTATGTTTAATAAATATATTTTATGTTTATATTTTTATATTTTTATATAAATATATGTTTATATAAAAGCATAAACATATTTTTTATTCAGTGGTTCGGCCGCAGAATTCGGCGGTTCAAGATAAATATATAAACATATATTTTATTTATATTTTTTATATAAAAAATATAAACATATCTATTTTTTATATTTTATGTTAAATAAATATATTTTATATAGATATAAACATATCCATTTTTATATATATTTTATGTTTAATAAATATATTTTATGTTTATATGTTTATATTTTTTTATATAAAAATATGTTTATATAAAAAATATAAACATATTTTTTCTTTTTTAATTTAATAAAAGTTAATTACAAATGTAAATTTTACCAAACGGTATTTTGGCCAAAGTTATTTCTTAATGCAAATTTTACCAAACGACATTTGCATTTCGGAAAACCCCATTTACCCAAAGGTATTTGCATTTCTGCAAATACATTCCCTAAAAGCCGAACCAAACGGGCCCTTAGTATACTTCATGAACTGTCGAAATTAACTTAGCCAAGTTTCTGAGCGGGGGAGAGGGAGGGAGGGATGAAGACAGAGACAGAGCTTACACTGTGCAGGCCTTGACACTAGTTCGGTGCCACTGCTAATTTTGGTTAAGTCATTGTTGACTAATCAATACATACGTTTTTATTTCCTGACAGTGTGCAATTAGTCAACATAATAAGTTGGAAGATAGCATATATCAGCGATGGAGCAGGAGGCAACGTCACAACTTGGTAAGCTTATGTCCTGGGGGTTCCTCTCCCCCCTCTCCCTCTCAAATTTTATCGAAGCAGGAAGTTCTCTTTTTCTAATATTGATGAGACTTTGGCTATCACTTTATAAGCTTCAAATGAGCCACCCTTGTCTCCCGTGGAAACTATTTTGGCACTATGATGTGAAAGTTTAAACTCAAGCTTACATGAATAGCTTTAGATTATTTTTATATCTTTGTCCATTGAAGAATGCTTTTTGAGGCATACCTTCAATGTCCTGAACTCATGAAGAAAATTTTCATTTGACGTAAGCCCTGGCTTCATCATTGGGGGTGGTTCTTCATGCTTGTTTTTATGTCTCTCTTTCTTGAAGTACATGAATCTTCTCATCTCTTCGATTTCATTTATTTCAGCTGATTCTTTGGACTAGAAAGATGTTAAGCTTCTTCTTGAACTAATGCTCTGCATACTTGTAATGTTTTGGCTGTGGATTTGCATTCCAAGACCTAATATAGGATTTTTTTTCTTATGAAAATAAGATTATTTTTACAAGCATTTTGAATGGAGGTTTTACCTTTGACTTTATCTTATGATTATTCATACTACACTGACCATATTCTTTAGATGGAAAATCAAAAAGCTTGGTGCAAAAAGCATTTGATGGGAGCAAAAAAGATTTGAATGCAGCCATCAATCGCATATGCGATTTTACTGGTAAGAGTTACTCGTTTTCTCACTTGTTTCCTTCTAACACCTTGCTGAAGAGTTTAATGATTTCAACTTCAGGAACCAAGATTGTCTTTTGGGATTTAAGGGAGCCATTCATCGAGAATCTGTATAAACCAAGCGTTTTTCAGTCGAGATTAGAGTCATTGGCTGAACTACTTGACGTGGTAGGTCTTTCCAGTAAAACTCTCATTCAAGTCCGTTTCATCTTCTCACAGCTGCTTAAAGTGAGAAAGATGATTTCTTGCACCTGATTAGATCTAAGATTTTGAGGCATTAGCATAGTTGACTAATGTTGATGGGAATAATATTAATCTTGTCTAATTAGGTGCTCATATATGTAGGATGATATAATTAGCCCTAGAATTGTAACAGTGAGTCTTGTCAATTTGGAATGTTGCAGGGACTGAATTAGTCATGTCACATTATTGTTGAACCCCTCAAGGATCGTGTCGTGACCGCTCTTCTTCAAGCATCACCAGTGTCACTTTACTTACATAGGGGGATATAAACCTAAATCCACTGTCACTCTTTTATGGTACTTATGCTATTCTTCCTGCGGGATGGTTTTCTTCAAGTTATTCTGAATGGAGGCCCATTGTGAGTTTTCTAACATGTAGATGCAAAACTATTGAAGGAGGATTTAGAAATACCGAAGTTAGGTGGATGTAAAAAATACAAGTTACACCTAATATATCTGCAAGAGACATTTGATCAGTGATGTTTGCTGTACTTTTGGACAATGGCACCTCATTATATGCGTGCATTTACATTACAGGAGTTCTTTATCTCCGGAGAAGATGGGCTTCCACAGGGCGTAGTTGAAAATCAAGTGGCCTGAATCCATCATGTTATAAAGTTGCATGGTTATGAGATTAGCTGTTTTGCTATACAGTTTATTTCTCCTTCAATTGGAGAAAGGATCACAATCTCAAGTAATTTAGTATTCAAAGCTTTATATGTGCCCTAGCTTGGCTGTCTTTTTTGGCCATGGATAATAGACAAGGAAAATCCATTTACAATAAGTAGTGTTGCAACAAAACTAGAAGGCCCAAGTCCTCGCTTTACATACACGAGTCTCTAAATTAAGATATTGAGCTATCACACGAATCTCGTTTTTACTTCTATGGATCTCATAAGGAACGTAGATTATAAATCAAGTATACATGAAAATCTTAAGTTCTATCTCCTGGCAAAATCCATATATTTCCCATCTTGATATCTAGATGTGCAATTTGTCCTTGATCATTTGAGTAGTACAAATGGTTATCCACTAAATCATCTCTTGTAGACGTGAGAAATGATCGAGGACTCAAAATCCACAAGTAGCATGGAAATGCAAAGTGACATAAGCAAGCTTGGCGCCAACTCCAACACACTTTTGAGAATATTATGGCTGCGTTTGGCAACCACTTTGCCAAGGATCTTTAGCCCCCTCTAAGCCTTTGAGCGAAATATTTAGTGTTCGGAAATTTTTTTTGACTTGCCTTTGCCAAAGGCGAATGCCCAAGGCAGGTTGGGGGCTACCTTGGGCATTCGGCCTTCTCAGAAGGCTGAAATGAGAGTAAGGCAAAAATGTTTCTCCACAAATGTCCTCACTAACATTTTGTTTTTCCAGTTTTGTCCTTGTGTGACTATTCACCTTCTTCTTTGTTGAGATTGGCCGGCGAAGTTGCGCAGAGCTGTGAGGGGCTGGCGATGAGTTGGA
This sequence comes from Eucalyptus polyanthemos subsp. polyanthemos, assembly GCA_017140185.1. NCBI lineage: Eukaryota > Viridiplantae > Streptophyta > Magnoliopsida > Myrtales > Myrtaceae > Eucalyptus > Eucalyptus polyanthemos. Next base: position 18,121,277 of record CM029466.1, read on the forward strand.
CAAAGGTCGACATGAGACCGGTGTGTCACAGCAACCATTGGCGGCCAGTCACGTGACCTCGGCGACCCCTTGTGAGTTGCGTCACCGCAATCGCTACAACCTCGGTGACGCTGCATTCCTTGGCAAATCTAGGTCGCCAGAGGTCGCATGGCCCAAATCTAGGTCGTGGTGACCTCCACCCACCAAAATTGTGCACAGATCGAGGTCACCGGAGGTCGCGTGGCCCAAATTTGAGTTGTAGCTACCTCTAGCAACCCAAATCGAGCGCAAATCTAGGTCATCGAAGGTCGTTGCAAGCCAGATCTGGGCCGCACGACCTTCAATGACCCAAATCGAGCAATCGGGATTGCACGATCTAGTCACGACGATCTGGTCGCAATCAGGGTCGCCACAACCAGATCAAGTGGCCCCGGTGACCTCCGCTTGGGGCCGCTAGATTTGGTTGCAGCGACCCTCGCCGTCGCATCCTACGCACGGCAACCCTCGCCGAATGCTTGCCCCTAGTCGGATCGATTGCCCCTAGCTGGCAGTACTAGCCAATTCTCATTTTTTTTCTTTTTCTTTAATGACAAAAGTCCTTTGCAAAGTTAACTTGTCCAAATGCTATTTTACTCAAAATACTTCACAATGGACTTTTACAAATACGATTTACCAAATACAATTTGCGTTTCTAAAAACTCTTTTAGCTCAAAGGCAACTCTTTTAGCTCAAAGGCCTTTACATTTTCTCAAGGACTTTCCCAAAAGTCTTCCCAAATGCACCCTATGCCCTAGGAGTGACTCAGAGGTGTCGCAATTACTTAAAAAGCAGTATAAATTGCCTAAATTTTCTGCTTAGGGTAGCTTTTACATAACCTAGGGATGGTCACCGTCAAGCCGTTTAAATAGTGTGATGGTTCTTCCTAAATGAAACTTGTATCTCCACAACATTCATCGTTTTTTACCTTTATTCATTGCTTCTTTGTTGTGACGATAAAGATTCTTGAAGAAATTCCATCGGATGTTTTTGTAATTAGCTAAACAAAGTGTTCTTTCTTTTAAGGCTCCGTTTGTTTTGCGGAAAATAATTTCCGGGAAAATGTTTTTCGAATTTTCCGGCTTTGGAATGGAGAAAATGTTTTCTATGAAAGGGAGAAAGTCTTATAAATTAAAAGAAAATGTTTTCCACTTCTTAATCTCTCTTATCTCACATCTCTACAAATCCTCACTTCCTCCTCTCCTTTCTTTTTCTTCTTTTATTTTTTTGTTCGAATTAATTTTAAATTTTATTTTTCTTTTTTAATTTGAATTATTTTTAATTTCCTTTTTCTTTTCTATTTTTTTCTTTTTCTTTATTTTCTTTTTTATTTTCTTTGTTTCCCATCTTCTTCTTTCTTGGCTAGTTGGCGGCCATTGCTAAGCAAACCTTGAGCTCGTCAATCTTAAGCTCACGCTCTGCACTCTTGCTTATCATTTTCTTTATTTATCCTACCCTGCAATTGTACATTGCTCAAGCAAAATGCTCTACATGATTTGCTTCTTTTTTCTTTTGTTTATTAATACACAAAAGACAGAGGGGGAGAATAGGCCACTCAATTGAAAGATTCTCGTGAGGGTTGTACATGCTTTACTTCTTTTCTCTTTTGTTTTTTTTTTTTTAAATCCATACGAACAATTTTTAGAGTAAATGATTGTTTGGCAAAAATAAAGGAACAAAGATATGAAGTAAGTTTGCATGGATTTAAAGACAAGTCATATTTGATGGATTTATAGTTGTGCACAAATCCATGACTAATAACTTGAAGCCAAGTGTGGGAAATTGAACATTTTGTATTTGCTCTTGTTTGCGGTAAAAAATGAAAAAAGAAGAAAGGAAGCTGATGCCTTTTGCACGAGATTAATCAAGGTATGTACTTTGGCTTTCAGACTTTTTGGGATTTTCTCCTAGCCTCTATTTATTTTGTGAAAAATGAATAATTTACAAAATATTTTTCTAAAATGTTCACTTGCATCTCTTGAAATATATTACATAATACTTTTTTTTTAAGAGCAATACAAGCGATCATTTTCAGAAAAGTATTTTTCAAATCATTCATTTTTTAAAAAACAAATACGTCCTTAGGCTCCGTTCGTTTCATGGAAAATAAGTTTCGTGAAAACGTTTTCTGGATTTTTTTGTGTTCGTTTCACGGAAAATGAATTCATTGAGGAAAATATTTTTCCCGAAAGAAAAAAGTTTTCTAAATTAGGGAAAATATTTTTTTTCTTTTTTAAAAATGAAAAAAATTTTCCTCTCTTAATCTCTTTTATCTCACACATTTACAAATCCTCACTTCCCCCTCCCCTTTCTTATTCTTCTTTTTATTTTTTTATTCGAATTATTTTTTATTTTTATTTTTATTTTTTATTCGAATTATTTTTTAATTTTATTTTTCTTTTTTAATTCGAATTATTTTTAATTTCCTTTTTCTTTCTCTATTTCTTTTCTATTTTCTATTTTTTTCTTTTTTTATTTATTTTTTCTTTTTTTCTCATCTTCTTCTTTCTTGGCTAGTTAACACCAGGTGAACCTCAAGTACGTCCTTAGGCTCCGTTCGTTTATGGAAAATAAGTTTCGTGAAAACGTTTTCTGGATTTTTTTGCGTTCGTTTCACGGAAAATGAATTCATTGAGGAAAATATTTTTCCGAAAGAAAAAAGTTTTCTAAATTAGGGGAAAATATTTTTTTCTTTTTAAAAATGAAAAACATTTTCCTCTCTTAATCTCTTTTATCTCACACATTTACAAATCCTCACTTCCCCCTCCCCTTTCTTATTCTTCTTTTTATTTTTTTATTCGAATTATTTTTAATTTTAATTTTATTTTTTAATTCGAATTATTTTTTAATTTTATTTTTCTTTTTTAATTCGAATTATTTTTAATTTCCTTTTTCTTTCTCTATTTCTTTTCTATTTTCTATTTTTTTTCTTTTTTCTTTTTCTTTTCTTTTTTTCTCATCTTCTTCTTTCTTGGCTAGTCGTTGACCGTCACCAGGTGAACCTCAAGTTCGTCAATCTCAAGCTTGCAATCGTCGATCTGGCGAGCCTCAAGCTCAACATTCATGCTCGCCAATCTGGGGAGTGGCAAGTCTCGTGCTTGTTAGCGAGCTTGAGACTTGCGATAGCTGGTCGCAGCCATCGCCATGGCCGACGACCAGCCAAGAAAGAAGGAGATGGAAAACAAAGAAAAAAGAAAAGAAAAAAAAAAGAAAAAATTAATAATAGATTTTAAAAATTAAAAATAATTTACAATCAATTTAAAAAAGAAAAATCCATTTAAAAAATAAAATAAATGAAAAAGAGTATATGAAGGAAAATATTTTTCTTATCGAATAGCAAAAAATATTTTTCACTTTTTTTTTCGGGTTTCATCTCAACACCGAAAAATAATTACATTTTTTTAGAAAATAACTTCTTAGAAAATATTTTCCGGAAAAGCAACATTTTCTCAAAAACGAATGAAACCTTAGTTTCCTTAGAATTTCTTGAGGAATTACCTCTTAACTTGCAATCCTATTTCTTCGTATGATAAAGTCAAAGCAATTCCATCCTACGAGCTAACCTCCAACAACATGAGAAGTCTTAATATCCTTCGTCTTTAGAAAAGCATCAAATTTTCTCCGTGTGGATTGCTTGATAAATATTTTAGATAGATTCTCATAATTGGTAAAATATTCGTTGGTGACTTTGAGAGATATGAAATGAGTCTTATCATCGGCAGAGAGAGAACATGAGGACTCCAAAAGCGATTTCACGGTGATTTCAAAAGCTTAGCAAGAAATGAAATCAATGTAGTAAAGTAAAGAATATGTTCCATGATATGAAAAATTTCTTCCATGGTCTAGAAGTTATTACCCTCCCTTGTCTCCCTTCCCATTCTCAAGTTATTCCCTCTTTTTTTCCCTTTTTGGGTCCTTTTCTATGGTAAATAGAGGAAAGCTATAGCCTCTTGACACAATCAGGAATCTTCAATTTGAACCCAAACAAAGCCGTCGTATGTTTTTGTAATTACCTGAAATAAGTGTTCTTTACTTTAAGAGACAGTTCTGAACGTCATATTATTAAGTTTTTTTTTTTTTTTTTTTTTTTGGGTAAAAGTCATATGATTAAGTTATAGTTGGGCAAATCCATAAATAATAACTTGAAGCCAAGTGTCGGAAGTGGAACATTTTGTATTTGCCCTTGTTTGCTGTAAAAAAAGGAGGCTGATGCCTTCTGCATGAGATTAATCTTGCAATTCTGTTTCTTACTGACGGTAAAGACAAAGCAATTCTATCCTATGAGTTAACGCACGACAAAATGTTTCACGTAGATTATCGTCTCTAAATCATAAAGCATTGACGTCATTGGTAAAATATTTGTCGGAGAGCCTCTGAGAGATATGAGACGAGTGGAGAGGAAACATCAAGTGTCCGAGAAACGAATTCACGGTGATTCCAAAAGCGTAGCAAGATACGAAATCGATGTAGCAAAGTAAAGAATATATTATGTCCCCCGCTAGTTCCACGAAAGAAATAATTCCTTCCGTAGTCCAGAAGGGATTGCCTTCCCTAGTCCCACTTCCCATTATCAACTTATTCCCTCTATTCCCCTTTATTGGTCCTTTTCTTCCATAAATAGGGGGAAGGTATTACCTCTTGACAATAATGAAAAGCTTGGAGCTATGTGCTTCCATTTTTCGTGGACAATCAAATGTTTGCTGTTGCCCCCTAGTTCTTCTCTGCCTGTTGCCTTCAACGCCTGGGATCATCAAACACCAAATTCTCTTGGCCAATCTATGTAAGTGTCGTTCGTAAGGCTTTTTCAGCTACCATTTACAACGGCAGTTTATTAGTATTCAGATATCTTCACCATATCTTCAATCCTATTCCAATATCATTTCATTTAATAATGCAAATGTCTGTGGATAAAGACATGTCTGATTACATGAAAGATTTGATATCTAAAGTGCAATCCTGGGAAAAGGACATGTCGGCTATATTCACCGACGTTGAAACCAATGTTAACCATGTTGAGAAAAAGCTTAGCGAGTTGGAGAACCTTGTGCAAGAATACAGAAGAAGATCAAGGGCTAAGTCCCCAGGAAACCACCAACAAGATCAAGATATCTCTAAAGATTCAAAAGAAAGCACATGGGATAGCCGTCTTATGGTGAACCTTCAGCTTATTTATCACAATATGAGTCCTCAGTTGAAGCTATGCCTTCTTTCTTTCGCGATTTTCCCCAAATATTCCATTATAAAAAAGAGAAGTCTAATTTATTGGTGGATAGGAGAGAGCTTAGTTTCGGAAAGACAAGACCAGACGGCAGAGCAAGTAGGCGAAGAAGTCTATGAGGAGCTTATAAAACAAGGCTTAATTGAACCCGACGATAACAATCCAAGCCCTCTCATGAATAGATGTAAAATACATCCATGCATCCATTACATGCTTACCTCCCTGGCGCAAGAAGCGGGGTTCTTCTATTTCAATTTAAAGGATGAAACGTCTCCTGAGGTTCTCCTAAAGTGCCCCTTTAGCAGCAGCCGCCTGCTCTTATTATTAGGTGGAGCAAACAGTCCACCAGGTAGAGAACTGCTTGAAGTTGAAGATCGGTCGACGGTATTCAATGTTAGTCGGGAATACCTTAATCTTCCACCCCAGTGGCTTTTGAAGATGAAAAAATTGACGGTTCTTCAACTAGGACGGTGGATGCACTCACCAAACTATCATATTGAGGTTGATGATCAGAGATTCTTGAATGATCTTGGGGTTCATCATCGGCATTTGAAGTTTCTAAGTCTTCGAGGAATTTCTAGGATCACGTCTCTTCCTGATTCTATTGTCCAACTAGTCAGCCTAGAGATTCTTGACCTCCGAGCGTGCCACAATTTGGAAGAGTTGCCTGAAAAAATAGCATCATTGAAGAAGCTCACGCACCTGGATGTATCGGAATGTTACCTTATAGAGCGCATGCCGAAAGAGACTGAGAAACTGTCCTCCCTTCAGGTCTTAAAGGGGTTTGTTATAGGGACTGCGAGGAATAACCCATGCAAGATCAGTGATTTGGGAAATTTGACTAAACTGAGACGGCTAAGTATATACATAGGCCGTGGAGCAGCCATAACTGATATAGATTTTGCATCGTTGAAGGATGTTGCATCGCTTTGCTCTCTAACCATCTCATGGGGAGTCACTTCTTCGGCACTGCACGCAAAGGGTGCTGTAGATTGGGATTTTCCACAACAACTGGAGAAACTAGAGCTCATAGGTATGCCAGAGAAGAGGATGCCAGACTTGAAGAATGTAAGGAAGCTGTACATCATTGGAGGGAAAGTTGCGAGCTTGGATCCCCTGCAACAGATTGAATCAGTTGAGATATTGCGGCTGAAGCACCTTAAGGAGTTGAGAATTGGAAACACGGAAGAGGTGCTGAAAAAGTTTCCCCGGTTATTTTACTATGAGAGCAGAAATTGTGCTGACGGCAATAAGTTGTGGTACAAGGGTAGGGAAATCAACAAAGGATCGTGAACCATTATTAAGAAGCTTGTAGAGAAACTGTTCTTATTTGAGAAAGACTGATGTGACAGTCAGGCTCATGAGCTAAAACTGCAACGTGACAATTGCATTGTCCTTCACTACTGAAGCTTTGTCTGATTTATTGTCTTCTAATTTCTATTGTAATGATTTTCAATGGTCATTTGTGTAATATCTTTCAATTAACTCACTTGAGATATTATCTATTTCGGTCCATCCCATTCCGAAGCTCACAATTTTGTCATTTGACATACAATCGGGTGTTAGGATTAGAGGCACAAATACAATGGAATAGAGAGTAAAGGCAAGAAAGAAAAATTGAGACACAGATTGATACCGATTGACTCTTAAACTAGGGCTACATCCAATAGAAGATCCCACTATCATTAACATCTTCCACCTCTCTATCACAATTCTTGGTTATAAGAGATTGGGATTATATATAAGTGGCACAAGGAAACCCCGGGATCGAGAAAGCCCTATATCACTCGATAGGTATTCATGGGCTCAAGCTCAAACTACTAATAAAATATGAGTCCAAACTATAAAGCCACTAGGCAGCCTAAGGGTGCTACCCCCTTTGACCCTTATCAAGGTGGCCTTGGACCTCTTATTGCTCACTTAGTAGCTATTCATGAGCGGACTTCCTATTGATGGAGAATATGAACAACATCTAAACATGAGGCACTTCCTTAGAAGGTTACCCATCTTGGGAGTGCTCCCAAGCACGCTTAGCCCTGGAGTTCCAAAACAAAGCTTGCCCTTATGTCAAAATACGCTCCATGACTTAATTCTAATTTTCACATATATATTCGGGCACAACTCCACTTGTTCATTGTGCAATTTGATTCAATACTACCTCTTTGGCCATTCTAGAAACCTATCAATAGTTGCTTCTTGTCCAAACCCTCTAGCCTTGGCAATCGCTTCTTGCTATCGTCAAACTAGGTTACTACTATCGTCAAACTAGGTTACTACAATTTATTTGCTCCGTTGAAAGTATGAGATATTTACAATTTGCTTGCTCCGCTGAAAGTATGGGACTTAAATTTGTTTGGGATAGTTGGTCATTTGGTAGGAAAAGTAGTCACTAATATCAGTGGAGCTTTTTTTTTAATTGCTGAATTGTTTATGTTAGCAAAGTTATAATTGAGTAGAATGAGCAGGCAAGAATTGTTGAAACTTTGTTTTTGTTAAATAAATAAATAATTTCGGCAAAAAATATACATAGCAAAAACATAAAATTAAGCCTAACGCGCACATTGGCTAAAAATAAAAATGAAAGCAAATTTTTTACAACCGGCCTGCTCAGGACAGGTTCAAACGGGCCCACTTAAGCCTAACGCGCACATTGGCTCAATCCTTCTCACGTTCACCAATTTTCTCCGGCCCAGCCTTTTCTTTCTTTTCTTTCCTCCTTAATTTTTTTTATTTTCAATTTACACACATATTTTTGTGTTTGTTATGTTGGAATCGCTTTCGTTTTGAAGTATATGTTTTCAGCGATGTTAACATTGTCGGTGAGGTTTGATGATGGCCCAAGAAATGACTAGCGATGATGTCCTAGTGATGGTCGCTGGCTATCGACATAGGACCGGTTGAGATTTTAGCATGAGTTTGTGTAATGAAATTTAGTGTTGAGTTCGTTGATGGAGAAGCTTCGGTGATGGAGATATCTTGGTGAAGAAGACAGACTCGGGCAGAAGATGAACAAGAAGGGAAACAAAAAAATAAGATAAAAAGTGAAATAAAAATAGGAAATTAAAAAAATCAAATATAATAAAGATCGGGTCAGATCCGGTTACTTGAGCCGGATCGGGTTGTGGTCTGGGTCGGATTGTAAGTTGTGCTGAGAAGTCGATCCGGGCAAAGATATGGATTGAGAATGCCGGGCTAAAGAGACGGGTTGAAAGCCGAGCCAGGAAAATGGGCTGAATATTGGTGGGGCTGAGTTTTGAATTTAGGCTTATATTGACCAACGACCAAAAGTTGGAAATTTGGGCTTCAGCCATTGGATTTGCTCGAGCCCATCAAATCATGACCTTATCTGGACTAGGTCTTAGAGGCTGGTCCGAATCCAACCGGGTACCCCGACCCAATCCGAGTCCCTTTTTCCAAAATTAAAAATAAAAAAAATTCAAAAAAATAAAAACAAAAATTAAATAAAATATCCGAAGAAAAATTCAAAAATTAGAAAACGTTTAGAAATTAGTTGTTGGCTAGTTTCATTTGATTTTTTTTTTTTGCGTCAATTTTAGTTTAGAGTTAGTTTAGCATAAAAGAACGTGAAAATCTTTTGATAAAACATGAACACCATCTTTAAAATCTAGGTTGCTGGTTAGACACTTTCATTTCTATTTTACTTGATTGCTCTCTTTCAAAACATTAATTATTTTTTCCTTTTCTTAAAATGGGCAGGATGAATTTTACGATCTTTGATTAGTAAAAGGCTACTTTGATACCCTGGTTAGCAAATAGTCATATTTTGGTACCAAAGGGCACTAGTTAGAGGGACTAGTGTAATCAAGTCTTCGATACCTAAATTTATGGTTACCTAGATAGTGAGGTATCATCACATACCTTATTAGACTAATGGCGACTCCTTACATAGAATTTTTAGGATCAATTCCAATTTAAATTACAAATCCCGTGTCACGTGAGGGATGATATTGAGAGAGACCATGTTTATGATTGAGGGTTCGTTTGTAGTGTTATTGAGTAATGATCCATTCGAGATCTAAGCCTATATGTACCATTTGAGCCGTCTTGTAAATAAATACCTCTAAACCCATTCGTCAATGCAACCCCTCAAGGATAGGTTGCGACAACTTAGTGACTTAAGGACTTAAACCTAGTATAACTTGATTGTTTAGTTAAAATGGTTTCATGGCAGCGCATGCCATGAAGGATGAGGTAAGATTGCTAATATTGTATTAAATGTTGATATAGGTTAGGAGTCATTAGGGGCGAAATGATTATTGACCTATTTGTTTTGCATATGGGTGTTATGTTTATGTGGATGAAATTGAAGCGGTATTTTCATATTAAGTGCTATGCATATGCTTACACACTTTAGCACTATACCTTTTGCACACACGGCTTGCAATTAAACCTCAGCCGCACCATCAAGCATCCTAAGTGTTGAGAATCAATTAGACCATCCGCAATTAATGACTGTGGAAAAATCATTCTCAATCTCTCTCATTTCCTTGAAATAAATAAGTGTAACCCAACCACAACTTGCAATATTGGGAAAAAAGCTTACTATTTCGTCGAGATGAGAGCCTTAAGCCTATAGTATACCTTACCCTTATATGTCAAAACCAATGAATTTATCTCATTTTTAAGGGGATAAGTACACTAATGGTGCCATAAGTTGTGTACGGCGCTCACTTTGGTGCCAAAAGTTTCCGTCGGATCATTTAAGTGCCAAAAAATTTGAAAAACGCTCACTTTGGTGCCAACGCCGATCCGATCGGCCGGAAATCTGACGTGGCCTTTTTTTATTAATTTCTTATGCTAATGTGGCTCGCCGGAACTTCAAACGACGTCATTTTAGCATCCTAACACCAAAACGACGTCGTTTTGTGTCTTTCCCCCAAATTCAAAACCCTAAATCTCCAAACGACGCCGTTTTGTTCCGTCTTCTTCCCCAAGCAGATTCGTCTTCTTCCCTGAACAGATCCAGCAACTCAACAGCACTGAATCAACAACACCAGCAGTGCAGAATCATCAACACCAGTAATTTTCCAGAAAAGAAATCACGCATTCATCTTCGTGAGTTTTCCCCCATTTTCAATCACCTTATCAACCTTTCAAATCCCTGAATCTCCGCCTCACCACCGCCTTTTCCCAAGAAATATCGTTGGGTGCAGAGGAAACGCGACCTTGAAGAATCTCCAGAAGCATGAGCGATCTGGCCAATGGTAGCCCCAAAGATCTGGAACGCCACGGAGGTTGTCGGCGAAGCCAGTTGCTACGAAGGCGGTAGCCGTGGCCCCGCCATCCTCTCCTCCGCCCTCATCGTCGACACCTCCCTCTCTCTCGGGATTTTCTGTTCGTTTTTTTTTTTTTTTTTGTTCTTTTGTCTTGCTGTGGCAAGCAATTACAATGGAGGTCGAGGGATGGCGGCTGAGCGACGGTGGCCGAGGGACGGCGGCTGAGTGACAGTGGCTGAGGGACAGCGGCCAAGCAACGGTGGATGAGCAATGGCCAACAAAAAAACCCTAATTTCATTCTCCTAAAAAAAAAACAGCATCGCTTTTGTAAGGTTATCCACGTAGGATAGCAAAACGACGTCGTTTTCTTAATGAAGACGGAAAACAACGTCGTTTTAAAGGCTTCTCGATTTTTTTTTTAAATATAAAAGTCACGTAATCATTTTGACCGGAATCTGTCGTCGGTGGCACCAAAGTGATCGTTTTTCCTCCGATTTGGCACTTAAGTGATCCGGCGGAAACTTTTGGCACCAAAGTGAGCGCCGTACACAACTTATGGCACTATTAGTGTACTTATCCCCATTTTTAAGAATAGAACAACCCTTTGGAAAGGGTTGCAAAGTGAACAAATGTTTTTTTTTTTTAATAGAAATCCGGATTTTATAATTTCTAAAAAATAATGATTGAACAAATATAACCTTTCAAAGGCTAAGAAATTATGTCTGAACATGTTGCGACCTAACCTCGGGTGGAACCACTTAGAGTTTCGGCTAATAGATTGTTAAGACTAAACTTAACTTAGGCTTTTCCAAGCTCATACCAATTAGCGAAGTTTTTAGTGTGATAATGATTTTTATCTAGGAGTCATCATCAACTGGTTTATGGTGAATTAATTAGACATCCAGTTAAAATATCGAGAGATATATTGATAACTCTATAAAAAATAGAGTTATTTTACCTATTTTAGGCAGTAATTAATGCATTATCTGTGAGAAAATATTTGAATTTCCTTCTGATTATTTGAATTTTCCTTGTTTATGCAGAATAATGAAATATGGAGAAGATAAGGAAAAAATGGCAATTATTAGGAATTCAAATAAAAGCAGCGATGGAAGATGGATATCAAATCAGGAAATTCTTGATTTTGTTCCCTAATGTTATCTACAAGTAGATATTTTAGATTTCCTATAAATAGGAAGAGAGAGCAGCTAGGTTTTTTTTTAGCTAGATCGTTTGTCCATTGTTCGAAGAGTTTTTCAAGTATTTTGAAGAGAAGACAAAAGTGGTGACAGAATTCTTGTTCTTTGATTCAAGATGCTGGGTTTGATTTATATTTATATTTATATTTCTTATTCTACTATGTTCTAATTTTCTTTTGTTAGAGCTACGATGTAGCCTAACCATGATGATGTGAATTTCATGATTTTTATGTTCTACAATTGATTTCATTCATGTGAGTTATTTATTATTGCGTTTAATGCTTTTGAGTGACTGGCCACCACTTGAATGATCTGATGTGCATGTTTGAGACTGAGAGGTGATAATATGCAATTGCTCATTATAATATATAACCATGAATTAAACGTGGATAGAAATATACCGCGTTATTTGTGTAGTTTTCGGTGATAAGGTGATCCAAAAGATTCATTGTAAACCGGGAATATTCATAGTTTTTAATGCACTCATGTTTATTTTAATTCACATAGAGATATAGTGGATTAATAAGCTGAGTAGGTTTGCTATACCTAGAGATAGGATAGTAAATAGATTAGGAAATTCCGCTATCACATGTTTGATATCGTTCTTGTATTCACAACAATATGAAATTCATATCTAGTGGTTATGGTGAAATCGGATGCTCTAACATATTTATCTGATTGATTTTACTGCATTTAGTCTTCAAGTTTTGTTTTTAATTTATTCTAAATTATATTTTGATTTGTTAGATAAATTTTAGAATTAATCTATTTTAGTATTTAATTAGTTTATTAATCATCGATCTTCGTGGGACGATACTTTTTCTCATCATTATATTACTTGTTCGATACGTGCACTTGCGTTTAGAATTTTACGAACAAGTTTTTGGCGCCGTTGCGGGGATCGTTTGTTTAATACTAATTAATATTGATACCAGATAATTTTAAGTTTAATCTAGCTTTCGTTTTGTTTTATTTTTCAGGGTGTACATCGGTTTATGACACGTAGCCAACAAGGGGAACTTGTTGAGCTTGATCCAGAAATCGAGCGTACATTCAAAAGGCGACTAAGAGAACAGAGAAATCAGGCTAAGATGGCAGACGGTGAGAATGAAAATCCACGCAGACTCTTAAGAGATTATGCTGCGCCAACAGTTCAAGGCACCACATCAAGTATCAGAAGACCTGCAATTCAAGCAAACAACTTTGAGATTAAGCCGTCACTTATTCAGATGCTTCAACAATCGGTGCAATTCGGGGCTACCAAGCGATGATCCAAACGCTCATATCGATGCTTTTCTTGAAATCTGTGACACCATTAAATATAATGGAGTTACAGATGATGCTATTAAATTAAGATTATTTCCATTCTCTCTTAGAGATAAAGCAAAAAGTTGGCTTTCTTCTCTTCCCGCAGGATCAATTACTACATGGAATGATATGGCTCGAAATTTCTTGGTAAGTTCTTTCCACTCCGCAAAGTCTCGCAAAGATGCGTAACGATATTACTAATTTTATGCAGATGGATAATGAATCATTATATGAAGCATGGGAAAGATTCAAAGAATTTCTTAGGAGATGCCCACATCACGGACTACCCGTATGGATGCAGGTACAAACTTTTTATAATGGCTCTAGTGCAAATCTTCGTTATATGATTGATGCAGCTGCAGGGGGGACTTTAAATAATAAAACACCGAAGAAGCCTACAATTTATTAGAAGAGATGGCGTCCAATAGTTATCGGGCCTATTGAGAGATTACCAATGCGAAAAGTTAGCGGAGTTCATGAAGTGGATGCTTTTACTGCAATTGCTGCACAATTTGAAACAATCAACAAAAAGCTTGATAATATGAGTGTTTCAGCCATGAAAATTCACAATTTGACATGTGATTTTTGTGGTGGAGGACATGTTAGCACGAGTGTCGTAGGTAATACTTTCAAACAACCTAGTGAAAATTCTAACTTTGTTGGGAATTTTAACAGTCGCAGAATAATCCCTACTCCAACACATACAATCCGGGATGGCGCAATCATCCAAATTTTTCATGGAACAATCGAATGTGACGAGACCACCTCGGATTCAAACAATCGAAGAGACAAAGTCAAATTTGGAAGACATAGTCACCAAACTTGCTAACACAACTCATGACTTCATCAAAAGCACGGATGCAAGATTTCAAAACCAAGAGGCTTCAATCAGAAATCTGGAGATGCAAGTGGGTCAGTTAGCAAGTATGATGTCGGGAAGGCAACAGGGTTCTTTGCCAAGCAACACGGAGAAAAATCCAATTGAAAACATAAAGGCTATTACCCTGAGAAGTGGTAAACAAGTGGGAGAAGAAGAGATTATCAGAGACAAAGAAGAGGTGATCAATAAACAATCGAAGGAGACAAGTAAGAGTAAACTTTTTCCGCAGATAATCCAAAGCCATATGTGCCGCCAATTCCATTCCTCGCGACTCCAAAGACACAAAATGGATAAGCAATTTTCTAAATTTCTTGATGTATTTAAAAAATTGCACATTAACATTCCTTTTGCAGATGCTTTAGCACAAATGCCTAGTTATGCAAAATTTTTGAAGGAGATTTTGGCAAACAAAGGGAAACTGGAGGATTATGAGACTGTGAAGTTAAACGAGGAGTGTTCAGCCATCCTACAAAACAAATTGCCTCCAAAATTAAAAGATCCAGGGAGTTTTACTATTCCTTGCACTATTGGGGATTCTTACTTTGAAAAAGCATTATGTGATTTAGGTGCAAGTATTAATCTGATGCCTTATTCTATTTTCAAGAAATTAGGATTGGGCGAGGTAAAAACAACCACAGTGTCACTTCAACTGGCTGATCGATCAATTAAATATCCGAGAGGTATTGTGGAAGATGTTTTGGTAAAAGTTGACAAATTTATCTTTCCCGCAGATTTCATAGTTCTTGACATGGAGGAAGATTTTGAGGTACCACTTATCTTAGGTCGACCTTTTCTAACAACAGAAGAGCTCTTATTGATGTACAACAGGGGAAGTTGATCCTTAGAGTTCAAGATGATCTTGTTTCATTTAATGTTTTTAAAGCAATGAAATATCCATCTGATGATAATTCTTGTTTTAGAGTTGAGACAGTTGACAAGTTGGTGAATAAGGTTTTTCAGGAAAATATTTTTGAAGATCCACTTGAAGCATATCTGATTCAACCAAGGGGACAAAGATATTCATAATGAGGAGATAAATGAGTACGCAAATTTCATGGAAGCAATTCCACCATATTCAAGGCAAAAGGCAATTAAATTTGAAGAGTTGGGACAACACATTACAAAGCCTAAACCATCAATTGAAGAGCCTCCAATTCTTGAACTCAAACCCTTACCTTCTCATTTGAAATATGCTTATTTAGATGGAGTTTCTTCTTTACCGGTAATTATATCTTCTTCATTGACAGATTTGATGGAGGAGAAATTGCTCGTAGTATTAAGAGAGCATAAATGTGCAATTGGATGGAAAATAGTTGATATCAAGGGAATTAGTCCTTCAATTTGCATGCACAAAATTTTGATGGAGGAGCAATATAAACCCACTATCCAACCTCAGAAGCGTTTGAACCCGAAGATGCAAGAAGTAGTGAAAGCTGAGGTAATTAAGTTACTTGATGCAGGTATCATTTATCCTATCTCTGATAGTTCTTGGGTAAGTCCCGTACAAGTTGTGCCAAAGAAAGGTGGTATGACTGTTCGTAAAAACGACAACAATGAATTGATTCCAACTAGAACAAGCATCGGGTGGCGTGTGTATGGATTACAGAAAATTAAATGACGCCACTAGAAAAGATCACTTTCCTTTACCATTTATTGATCGATGTTAGAAAGACTTGCGGGGCATGAATTTTATTCCTTTTTGGATGGATATTCGGGTATAATCGTATTCCTATTGCACCGAAGATCAAGAGAAAACTACTTTCACTTGTCCCTATGGTACTTTTGCTTTTAGAAGAATGCCCTTTGGTCTTTGTAATGCACTAGCTACTTTTCAAAGATGCATGATGGCTATTTTCTCTCGATATGGTTGAAAAATATATTGAGATTTTCATGGATGATTTTTCCGTTTTTGGCCTATCATTTGATTCTTGTTTAAATAATATGGCTTTGGTCTTACAAAGATGTGAGGAGACTAACCTTGTTTTGAATTGGGAGAAGTGTCACTTTATGGTGCAAGAAGGAATAGTGCTCGGGCATAAAATTTCTCAAAACGGAATAGAAGTCGATCGAGCCAAAGTGGAAGTCATTGCAAAATTACCTCCGCCAACATCTGTGAAACTTGTTAGGGGATTTTTGGGGCATGCAGGATTTTACAGGCGATTTAGAAAAGATTTTTCAAAAATTGCTAAACCTCTTTCTAATCTTTTGGAAAAAGATGCTCCTTTTAATTTTTCTGTTGAATGCATGCAGGCTTTTAACACTTTAAAGGAGAAGTTAATATCAGCACCAATCATGGCAGCACAAAATTGGGATTTACCTTTTGAGCTGATGTGTGATGCTAGCAATTATGCAGTAGAAGCTATTTTGGGACAAAAGAAGAATAAAATTTTTCGAACCATATATTATGCCGCCGAACCTTGTCGTGCACAATTGAATTATTCAACAACAAAAGGAACTTTTGGCGGTAGTATTTGCTTTTGATAAATTTCGTTCTTATTTAATTGGCTCAAAAGTTATAGTTTATTCGACCACTCGCTCTTAAGTATCTCGCTTGAAAAGAAAGAATCAAAACCTAGGTTGATCGTGTGGATTCTATTGCTTTGCAAGAATTTGATTTGGAAATCAAAGATAAGAAGGGGACTGAAAATCTTATTGCAGACCATTTATCAAGAATTCCAAATTCAAAGGAAGAGGTAAGACCAATTTTGGAAGAATTCCCTGATGAGAAAATTTTTTCCATCATGTCCACAAAAATTCCCTGGTACGCCGACTTCGTAAATTATTTGGTTAGTAATGTTCTTCCTCCTGAATTATCATATCAACAGAAGAAAAATTCTTTTATGATGTTAAAAATTATTTTTGGGAAGAACCTTTCTTGTTTAAAGTATGTGCAGATCGATCA
This sequence comes from Eucalyptus polyanthemos subsp. polyanthemos, assembly GCA_017140185.1. Taxonomy (NCBI): domain Eukaryota; kingdom Viridiplantae; phylum Streptophyta; class Magnoliopsida; order Myrtales; family Myrtaceae; genus Eucalyptus; species Eucalyptus polyanthemos. The sequence goes on from CM029466.1 coordinate 18,138,036, forward strand.
TAAGGAGATGTGTTCTAGATGAAGAGAAGGCAAACATTCTACATCATTGTCATGATGGAGAGACAAAAAGGCCATTTTGGTGCCACAAAAATTGCAGCTAAGATTTTACAATCTGGATTTTATTGGCCTACACTTTTTAAAGATGCATACTCCTATATAGCTTCATGTGATAGGTGTCGAGAACTGGAAATATTTCAAGAAAAAATGAGATGCCTTTAAACAACATTATTGTGTGTGAATTATTTGATGTTTGGGGTATTGATTTCATGGGACCCTTTACACCTTCATATGGAAATTTATACATTTTAGTGGCTGTGGAGTATGTGTCTAAGTGGGTAGAAGCTGTAGCATTATCAACAAATAATGCTAAAGTTGTGGTGAAATTTTTGAAGAAAAATATTTTTACCCGATTTGGCACTCCTAAGGCAATCATAAGTGATAGGGGGACACATTTTTACAACAAACAATTTGCAGCACTTTTGACTAAGTATGGAGTCACACATAAGGTTGCAACCCCTTATCATCCTCAGACTAGTGGTCAAGTAGAGATTTCAAATAGGGAAATTAAGAGAATTTTAGAAAAAACAGTGAATGCCTCTAAGAAAGATTGGTCAATAAAACTTGATGATGCACTTTGGGCCTATAGGACAGCATTCAAAACTCCAATTGGGATGTCTCCTTTTAGGCTAGTGTTTGGAAAGGCTTGTCACTTACCAAAGGGAATTAGAGCATAAAGCATATTGGGCATTGAAATTTCTGAATTTTGATATGTAGTCTGCAGTGAAGAAAGATTATTGCAACCGAATGAACTGGAGGAATTTCGCAATGAGGCCTATGAAAATTCTAAGTTGTACAAGGAGCGTACAAAAAGATGGCATGACAAGCACATATTTAGAAGAGAGTTTAAAATTGGTCAAAAAGTCTTACTCTATAACTCTCGTCTTAAACTTTTTCCAGGAAAGTTGCGGTCTAGATGGTCCGGTCCTTTTACGCTTACATAGGTATTCCCATATGGAACAGTTGAAGTTGCGCATGACATTGAGGGCACATTCAAAGTGAACGGTCAACGTTTGAAGCCCTACTTTGAAGGTGGTTACAATAAGCGTAAGACCACCATTGAACTTCATCCTTCGAATAGCAACAACCGAGATAGTTTGGCTGAAAACTATAAAGCAAGTGCTTCTTGGGAGGCAACCCAAGTATTTTAATTATGTTTTTATTTATTTTTAATTTTATGTTTTGCAAAAAAAAAAAACAAAAAGAAAAACAAAACAAAAAAGATTAACTTTTCTCTATTTTATTCAGGTTAATTTTTAGGGAGCACCTTTCAAGAGTTTAATCATAGAGATCATCTATGGACTTATCCTACAACCAGGGAAGTTTTCTTCTTCCTATTCTATTTTTCGCATTGAGGACATTGCTTCATTCAAGTTTGGGGGGAAGACAAATGTTTAGATAATTTTTTTTTATCATTATTGCTTTTCTGGTTGTGAATTTTTGCGATTCTTAGGAAAATTTAAATTTTATTTAAACTTGCAGTTGAGGTGTGAGTTAATCTTAATTCTAATTATGTTGATCCACTTATTGAGCACTAAAAGTCCTTACTTTTTGAATTATGTGTAAATCTAGAGAACATTCATGTGAAATATGTGATTTTCTTAGATTTCACCCAAATCTTAGAATTTGTTTGATTTTCTCTTGAGGCGAAATCCTAAGCTAAATCTAATTGAGAAAATGATATAGGCAGTTTTTGGATCGATTGAGCCTTTCAAGCCAACCCTATTTATTTATCTCTAGTCACCCCGTTGAGCCTTAATTATTACCCAATCTTTCATTGGCACCCATATATGTTTAGCCTAGCCGTGATCAAATTATATCCTTATCCCATGCCCTATGAACACGTTGATTTTCTTTTGGGATAAAAAAAAAATTATTTGAGCTTGATAGAAATTTGGGAAGAATGATGGAGTAAAAAGAAAAAAAAAAGTGATTGCAGTGGTTGTTTGGGGTGTATTGTCAAAAAAAAAAATTTGCTCTTATGGTTCCCTATCCAACTTTCAATTGAGTGAGCCTTTTGGATACTCGATGGGTTGGAAATTTTTATGTTATATTTGGAGGGACTTTGGGAGAAACTCCACCATAAAACAATTCAAAAAAAAAAAAAAAAAAAAAAAAAAAAGAGAAAGAGAAAAGGAAAGAAAAAAAAAAAGAATGATGATATATGGCGGCAGAAAAATTATCTTGAAGGAGTGAAATTGGACAGTGACATTGGCTCTAATTAGATCCTCGAAATCAACGTGTTGATGGGTTATTTGAGCTTAAAAATTCCCTTTATCTCACCTTTAGCCCAGCCTTACATTACAACCCGAGAAAAGTCCTATTGATTTTTGGTTGGATAATTAGCTTACATTAGTGGAGAGAGGAATGAAAAGCAAACCTATGAGATTTGGTCATAATTATTGAGAATTTTTTAGAGGTTGCATGTTAATGTGAATTTATTTGGATTGCATATAATTTGAAAAAGATGAGGACTCTCACACACACACTTGGATCATATAGTTAGAATTGGTCTTAACTTATAAATTGATTTCAATGTTTGGATGGAATTTATGTTTTTCTTTGAATTGTGAATTTGAGCAATTATGGAAAGATGTCATGGAGAAGGTTCTTAGGTTGAGTATGTGTTATGTCTTACTTTTGCTCGAGGACTAGCAAAATGTTAAGTTTGGGGGTTTGATAACTCTATAAAAAATAGAGTTATTTTACCTATTTTAAGCAGTAATTAATGCATTATCTGTGAGAAAATATTTGAATTTCCTTCTGATTATTTGAATTTTCCTTGTTTATGCAGAATAATGAAATATGGAGAAGATAAGGAAAAAAATGGCAATTATTAGGAATTCAAATAAAAGCAGCGATGGAAGATGAATATCAAATCAGGAAATTCTTGATTTTGTTCCCTAATGTTATCTACAAGTAGATATTTTAGATTTCCTATAAATAGGAAGAGAGAGCAGCTAGGTTTTTTTTTAGCTAGATCGTTTGTCCATTGTTCGAAGAGTTTTTCAAGTATTTTGAAGAGAAGACAAAAGTGGTGACAGAATTCTTGTTCTTTGATTCAAGATGCTGGGTTTGATTTATATTTATATTTATATTTCTTATTCTACTATGTTCTAATTTTTTTTTGTTAGAGCTACGATGTAGCCTAACCATGATGATGTGAATTTCATGATTTTTATGTTCTACAATTGATTTCATTCATGTGAGTTATTTATTATTGCGTTTAATGCTTTTGAGTGACCGGCCACCACTTGAATGATCTGATGTGCATGTTTGAGACAGAGGTGATAATATGCAATTGCTCATTATAATATATAACCATGAATTAAACGTGGATAGAAATATACCGCGTTATTTGTGTAGTTTTCGGTGATAAGGTGATCCAAAAGATTCATTGTAAACCGGGAATATTCATAGTTTTTAATGCACTCATGTTTATTTTAATTCACATAGAGATATAGTGGATTAATAAGCTGAGTAGGTTTGCTATACCTAGAGATAGGATAGTAAATAGATTAGGAAATTCCGCTATCACATGTTTGATATCGTTCTTGTATTCACAACAATATGAAATTCATATCTAGTGGTTATGGTGAAATCGGATGCTCTAACATATTTATCTGATTGATTTTACTGCATTTAGTCTTCAAGTTTTGTTTTTAATTTATTCTAAATTATATTTTGATTTGTTAGATAAATTTTAGAATTAATCTATTTTAGTATTTAATTAGTTTATTAATCATCGATCTTCGTGGGACGATACTTTTTCTCATCATTATATTACTTGTTCGATACGTGCACTTGCGTTTAGAATTTTACGAACATATATCTTACTTCTATGAAGAAAAGATCAAATAAGTTCGGGAACTTAATTAAACTAAATTATTCTAACGCCATTTCAATACCATGCCATACTCCCAAGGAAAAGCTCGAACGACTTCAACAAAAGGGTACCTATACCCGAAACCGACATAGGTGGGTAGGTAAAGAATACCTAGGGGTGCGAGACAATTTTTTCTAAGAAACTCGACAACCATTTCTAAGAAACTCGACAAAATTGCCCCGTAACTTCAAGAGAGGGGTGCCTCCTCACAAAGAGGGTCGCAGTGACCAGGCCTAGGCAATTATTTACCAAAAACACAAGTCTCTGCCTTTCTCTATTACTTTCATTAAATATTTTGCACCCAGCTTGAATTGATTTTAGGCTATCTCTGACATGTAAGCAGGTCATGCAAGTGTGTAACCATTATTGAACACTCAATAAAAAACAGGGCAACAAATAAATTGCAAGCATATGGAGCAAATACTTACATTGATGCAATGTCAGCATCTGCGGCAATTATTAATTAGAAACACATATTCGACCTATATATAATTTCTAGTTATCACACAATTCCACTCAAATCTCTTCTTACCTTGATGTAATGCAAGCATCTACAACAATTATTAATTAGAAACACATATTCAACCCATATATTATTTCTAATTATGACACAATTCCACTCAAATCTCTTTTTGAATTTTCTCTTATTTAAATGAAATCTAAACTATATGTCTCACGATTTAACTACATGGCCTGATTATGATGACAAACAATAATTGAAATGTGACTACTCTACATGACATGCGACCTTAAATAACTCTACATGACATATGACCCGATTAAGCGACAATTACTAAATGACACACATCTATGACATGCATTAATTACATGACTTAAACTATGACACGGTTGATGACTTGGATGTGATGCAATTAATTTGTATGACGGGCATATGATATTTTTTGGATTTTCTATTAAAATTCATAATTAAAAATTATGGAAATTTACCAGCTAGGACAAAGATAATATCCAATTCAATTAAGGTATCAAACTATGTCAATTCTGAATTTAAATTAGAATCTTATCATGAATATTATGGAATCTATTGGGACGTGCAATGTTATCTAAGATGAGCTAAAGCAATCTTTTTGATATTTTCAAATAAGGAAAACGTGTAAAGCAAGATAATTACCAAAAATCAGGAGATATCACCAAATCACAAAAGATAGTTCAAATTCAAAAACATATAATCTTAATTATTTCATGAATAAAATCGATAAATTAATCTTAAGCCTTAAATATCAAAATATTAATTTTAAAGATTTTCGAGCAATTAATTATTCCATTTAAAGCCTTATACATAGAATAAATCTAAAGCCTTATAAATAGAATAAAAATCAATGTGCTGTTGCGAATTAGGAAACAAATTATAATGAATATTGCCTATCACTCAAATATGTAAATGTAGACAACAATCTTTGAAATTAGGCAACAAAATATCTAAATCAAACTTAGATAAGATAAATTACCTATTTTGAGGATTGCATTTCCAAATTTGAACCGACGAGTGACGAGACGGCCAGCAATGATGTATGATTCACGACAAGGATGACCGTCGGCTTGGCTGTGCTCGTGGTGGCTTGCGGCACGTTGACAGTGGGAAATCGTCGCAGAAACGGGGAGGCCGATCACGGGCTAGGGAGCCTCGATTCAAGGGACGGATCTTTGGGGAGGCCTATAGCAGCTAATGAGAACGCCAATCTAATGGAGTTCCGCCAATGCACATGTGTATTCAAGTGCGAGTCCCTCCTGGAGTCGTATTGACTATTTAACTGAAACTCATCCGGTATGTATTCGGATAAAAAAAAGGAAATGACAAAGACCCAAACTCTTCTCTTGCAAGCGGTTTTGATTTGGCCTATGTAGAGAATTTCATGTTCCATCGTGTGCCGCTCCCCGAGCTTCTCTTTTCTCCACCGGTCTGCTGTATGGATTATGTCATCTTCGTGTGATGACCCAACCTGCACAAGAAAGATTCAGGAGTAATGGCCAAATAGCCACGTAACTGCTCACGATGAGGACTGTCCGGGACTGGAGGAACAGCGCAGCGACAAAGGCGGATCAGATGCAGCTCGGTTGGTCACGGCAAGGCCGTCGGCGGCAGCAGCGTCCCCGGAGCAGGAAGTTATTGCAGCGCGAAGGAAAAACAGAACAAGCTCGGCGTCGCTGCTATTGGGCTTCCCGAATCAGGGCGGCGGCGAAGTCGTCGTCATCGTCAGAGGCATCCACGTGGTGAAGGAGAGCAGAGGCTCGTCAGGGCAAAGACCTCTGCTGTGCGGGGCAGCAATTCGTTGGCCGGTGTCGCAATTTGGTGAGGCGGAAAAACGGCAGTGAGGTGCGGGATGGACGCCGGCGCGGCCACAGCGCGGTAATACCAGTCGTGACTGAGGAGATGAGCGCGCCCGAGGATGAAGACAACCGCTCTTTCTCTCTGGTTTTTTTTTGTGTCTCCTCCTCCCACTCACGTTTTCCTCTCAATGGCCGTGTATTCTATCGTGTGGCCTCCTCTTTTTAGCTATGCGATGGTCTATTGATTTGATACTGTATAGGAACAGACCTCATAATATTATTTTCCTCAATCGATTATTTCTTTCCCTGGTCGACTGATTCCGTGCTAATATTTTATTTTGATTGAGGCCGTGGAACCCTCTCTGCCGAGCCAAATAGTTGCTGCCCATATTTCCGCTTTGCTTGACCCAAGAGCATTTTCTTTTTCTGCCCTCTTGTGGATACGCCAGTTGCCAATATACGAGAGATTAGAATAACAAATATAATCTGCCCATCTCTCACACATAAATATTTTGGAATATCCTGCCAATTGCTTTCCATGTGACCCAAAATATAAAGCTTTATTGTGAATAATTCCAGCTATGAACAAAGTAACAGTCTTGACAAAAGTCTAATACGATATTATTATGGGCTTAGTCTAATTAATCAATTAAGCTCAAAGCCATTCATTCAAGTCCACCCGCCGCCAATCCAATTAAAATGCAAACTATATGAGCCTATTAACTACGGATGCAAATGCTCCTAATAACTATATGCAATATTAAATAATATTTTAGCTTAGGGGTTAAAATTTAGTCCCAAAATTTAGGTGTCAACAGAATAGATAAAATCTTCCAAAGGTTATGAGAGTGCCTAATAATCGTTAGGCAAATTAAAAAAAAAAAACTGAAATTAAATAAAAATAATAATAAATAGTAATGGTCTATTGCAAACAGTCACACTGCTTCAAATTTACACATGCTTTATTTTATAAAGTCGAATTTGAATAAATAAATAATAATTCCTATAGTATACCGTACTGTTCCGTTTAGTTCAGCCTATAGAATAGAAGCAACCCTTTGGGAAGGGTTGCAAATTAAACAAACGTTTTTGTTTTTATTTTTATAAAATTTCGAATATATAATTTCTGAAAAATAATGATTGAACAAATATAACCTTTCAAAAGCTAAGAAGTTATGTTCGATAATAAAATTCGGAAAACGTGATAATAAAAAATAACCGTACTTTATTGCAAAAAGTCGCATTATTTCAATAGTACACATATGTTATTTTATGAATATGAATTCAATAAAAAATAAAAATAATAATAAATGAGGATTAGTGCCAATGGTAGACATAGGTAGGTAGGGAGGCATAGTTTGTGAGGCTTAAGTGTGCTTAATAATCACCCCTCCACATGGGTATTGTGGGTCTAGCCCACTTAACATAATGTCTTCATTTGAACAAGCTAGATGATATCCACACTTAGATAGTGGCTCATATACTCCTTATTTTTTTTATTTTTTATTTTTTTATCTTTGGGATAAGGAAAAGCACAATTTTGTTTGTTTTACAAACAAACAACCTACAATTCATAGGTATCCTCAAACAATTTTGTATCCTCTTTGCCGAGAGGCAGTCCAAGAGAAAACCTATTTGTCTCTCTGCGCTTCAAGCTTTTTATCGAATTCCCTCAAGCCAGCACCAAATTCCATCCACCACAAGCTTTGTGATGCTAAAATGGCTCCATTCGTCAATATCACATCCTAACTCCTTGAAAACAAACACTATCACCTTAAGCTTGTCCACTTCTTTTTCTAAGGTAAGTGATGAACATAGCTATATCCTGGGATGAAAAGTTGCGAACACCTCTTATCATGCATGTACATGTTAAAATTATGTGTCAAGTTTGAATTTGTAAAACCTGACTCGAATAAGAGGATGTTGATCGAAATTTTTGACCGACTTCGTGATGGAGTCTTTGTGTGCATTGGAGTTTGAACTCCATGCACATTAATAACTCAAAAATGAAGGATAAAGTAGGACGTCACTTTCTTTCCTTCCTTGATAGTGGTCGGTCAATAAGGGTTTGACCTGTTACATAGACTCTTGTATGTCTTCTTCTGTTTCGACCGCACAATAGCCTTTTACCTTAGAAGGAGCTGCACAAGAAAACAAAGGAAAAAAAAAAAAAAGACGGATGTCTCTGTTCGGAGTTTCCTTTGGCGCACCAATAGAGTGAATAGAAGCGGGAAACACCCAAAATTTAGTGCTGTGAATTTTACATTTGATTGGGTTATTTATTTGTAAATATTATGGGTTGTGGTGTAATTTAAGTGTAAAAACACTTGAGTGTATGAGTGATTGTAATTACGTGATACTTTGATTATTAGTAGGTTATTTTCTGCTAACTCTCTCTGTGGATAGATATTGATATTCGGATTGAACCATGCAAATCTTGTGTTTTTTACTATTCCTCATTTATTTCTCAAGTCATTTAACACTGATTTTAGTCCTACATCCCAATCACCCTCAATCCACATCAAGAAGGTTTTACTAATGCAGTAAGATATTGTGTATTCCTTTGCAAGATTGAGAGATTAGCTCATGAAAAATTGTTACGTATTATTAAGGGCCAAGAAACAATATGATAGTATTTGAGTTATTCAAGTATGATTACAATCTCCATTGTATCTCTTGATGTATAATAAAATTATATGTTGGTCTACCTGTGTGGTAGTTCAAATTGATTGATTCACGTAAATATAATGTCTAGTTTATTTTTTTGTTTATTTATTGTTCAATCGTCTATTTTCACAACACTTTAATTCGGTAATGAATTCAGCTTAGTTGTACAAGAAGAAAACCGTTTCTTTGGGGTGTCAAGGAAAACATAATTAGGATGAAATCTGTCATGCCCCAAATCCAATAAAAATAGGGGATGACACGGCCATCCTTCCACACGAAGGATACAGCCCTAACCACAACTGACAACCTGTTATCAAAATATATATGATAAGCTAGTAGGTTGTTTTCAACATTAGAGTTTCTAAAATGCATCATTAAGAATACTTACATCTCAGAGCTTAGCTAATGAGTATCAACTCAGAAATCATACAACTAGCTAAGCTCATACCAAAATCCAACTACAATAAGTTCCTAGTTGATAGTACTCTTGCCTACTTGCCACCAATCGTGGAACCTGAAAATTTGAAAGATGAGTGGAATAAACAACTACGGGCAGTTCATCTATTGTAAGTGAATAGAGCAGCTACTATGCATGTTTATAATGCAATACCAAAATTCAATATCCCAAATCCAGTATATAGCAAGCTTACAAGATCAAAATGAATTTATAATATTACAACATATAGCAAAAATATCTTTTTCATCAATAATATCAAAATGGATAATCAATGGTCTAGTACATGGACAAATTTTAAATCACAGGGCAATAGTTTATTCTATTGACCAAACTTGTATTTTATCACATCTTAAGGCCCTAGAGGTGGCTCCTACAAAACTCATGTTATCTTATAACACTTAGCCCTTAAGTAGTACAAGGCCCTAGAGGTGGTTTTCACAAGATTTGTATCACCATGTAGCATTTAGCCCTTGACTAACACATATTAATAGTACAAGACCCTAGAAGTTACTCTCACGAAGTAATGTTTTCCCATAGCACTTAGTTATTGACCAACGTCTATTAATAATACAAAGCCTTAGAGGTGGCTCCTATAAATTTACTTTATTATGTAACACTTAGTCCTTTACCAGTCCATATCACAATTGATTTCACAAATCAAAACATAGCCTTTCACAAATTAATTCTTTTCATAAAACCAATCTAGAATTCATATCATAAATCAATTTCATATACTGAATCAAATCACCTTTCACAAACCATACTTAAAGTCAATGTAATTCTTTCACAAAAATGTTTCGCAAACCCACAATATGTCATCTTTCCTAATTTCGTTCATCAGACAAAGTATATATATTTCACAAGATATTTCTCACACCATTTCAAAATTCATTTTAGAACTCATTTCATCAATCCGTTCACAACATAATACACAAATATAAACTTTCACAAAACCTTCCATAAAACGCTTCTCAAACCATTCCTAAATAATAAAGAAGCTGTAAATGACCTTTTTTCAGATTTTTATGCAAAAAATGTATTTCATAACTTATAATATATCGAATCTCTATAACTTCAAGACATGAGTTTACAAATTCATAAAAGTGATATCACTACTCACTTGGGAATTTCCAAAACCAACAACACTCATCTAGAAGATCTAACGACTCGTAATCCTAACAATTAAACAATAATCAATATCAAATCTAAGTAATATACTACAACAATTGCAAAATGGCTATACTAAGGTTAAACGCTAGCGAAACAACTCCTACGCACTAACAAAATTCTCAACTGAGCTAGATATTCAAAGTTATCCGCAATGTGGCACTTTTGTGCGAAACTTGATCACGCCGTAACTTTCTGTATTGAATCCCGTTTCAAGTGAGCTTACAATCAAAAAGAAGAGCTTTCAAAGCACTAGAAAACCCATAGCTTGGGTGACCCACATATCGAGTCAAAACTAACAGAAAATTTGACCGAAAAAATGTTAGTCACACATTGTTTATCACATGTGGGAAACTTCGAAAATTCGTTTTGAACAAATCATAAGCTCAATCGAGTTCCGTATAATATGACAACTCCACAATTCCTAAGATTATCATTCCCCCATAATTTCTCAACTTAGCAACTTTTAAATTGGACCTCGCAAATTCCAATTTTAACTAATTCTGAATTTGAGTCCTAATTCCAAAAATCACTTCGATTAAACGATCAAAAAGCTTAAATCCTTACCGGCGGTTGCAATTCAAACTTCAATCAATTTGTCAAGGTGCTCGAATCACAAATGCCTTCTCCCGAGGATTATCAATTCAGGTTCGATGTAGAAGCAAAAAGAGTAAAACAATTTGTTTGGCTTAGTTTTGATTCTCTTTTCCCTAGTTCAACTAGAACAATACTTAATAGCCTCAAACATTTAGGCATTTACATGGGTATGATCGCGTATATGAAGAATATGTAATTTTGTGGAAAATGCTTTCATTTTGGACAAGAAAAAATATTTTAGATTTTGTTCTTTTGACTTAAGAATGTTACTTTCTATTGCCAGTTGAACATTAAATTTGGGAGACGAATACTAAACCAGTACAATTGGATGTAATTTGTGTGAGCTTCGGTTCAAAGAAGTGTATAGGATCTCAAGATATTGGAGAAATTGAACAGCTAGAGTTTACAGGGAAGGACACTTCAACAAGGTACTCTCATAGCAAACAAGCACACTCATTACAAGAAGAAATGAAACAAATGTGTAAACAAAGTGAGATTCCTACCGTGAGATTCTCAATGGAATTTGCACATGGGAGCCTCAATTTTTGCTGACTTGGCAACTCAACCCCAACTATTTTTCAACAAGCAGCTTTGCTCTGGCATGACCCTCAACTATTTGGAACTGTTCACTTAAGCCAAGATGTACCATCAATAACCAAATTAAGGTGACAAGTTCTCCTCCTTTACTGAGTTGTTGGGCATGATTGTAAGGTCGGCAATGGATTGCAGCATACGCAAGCAGTTCCACCCACACTTCACTCACAATCTCCCACTTGGTCTCCTCAATTTTGTCCAGCTCTTTTGCTAGTATACACGCATCAAAAAGCACAGATTTGCTTCTGTCCCCTTTCACATGAGCAGGCTTCACATCAGTAGGAATAGCAAGAAGACTTTCGCAAGCACTTTCTATCGTTTTGCTCCCATCAGAGAATTTTTCACTAAAGAACTTGTCCATCTCAGCACAAGTGTCTCGAAACCTTATTTGGCCAATCCCAGCCACTGTAGACATCATATTAGGTTGTTTGATCATAAGATAAAGTATGTAATCTGACAAGACCTTACTAGTTTTACTATGGCGGTTTATATACTCATCCTTGTTGTAACAGAGTTCCGTGGCAATGTGCCACAGTAAAAGGCTCTCACCATAATCAACTTCACTGACGAATGGAAGCAAGTTACCTCCCCGCTCCTTCAGAGTCCATTTACCTCGAGCAGCACACCTCTCTTTTATGCTATCTGAATCTTTTACATCGGATGACATTCGTTTCAGCACATCAAAAATCAGTTCACCTAATTGGTCGGTGTATGGTTCTTGTCGTCCAGACTTCAAGTCATTAAGAAATTCCTCGAGAGAGATGCAATGAAGGAGTTTCTCGATCCATTTTGGCCACCTTCTCAGTCGAGAATCAATCAAATTGTACTGGAAGATAGATTTAGACCATCTAGAATGGAGTATATGCGATGCAATCGACGAACCTTCAGATTTGAATTTTAGGAGGAAGTTAAGGAAGGTTTTTCCTATACAATATTCTTCATATCTCCCTAAAAGTGCAATTGTCCAGTCAGAGCAAATGAGCATACTAAGAGCTACAAATTCAAGGCCAACAGCTCCATGGAGCAAGGCATATGTAATTCGTATATCATATTCGTGAAAGCCATGCTTGTTCAGGACATGGAAAAGTGCAAAAGCAGTAATGACGGAACCAATTGAGATAGCTCGGAAAAAGTACCCGATCGGACAGTGAACCACGACAGCCTTGGTATAAAGAACACCATAAAAGAAGTTGAGCTCGGCTTCAATGACCCGAAAAGCATCCTTGGCGGTTCTGCTTCTAAAAAAATTTCTGCTTTCGTTACGTTGACGGAAGCTGAAGATGAGATCCACAAGGAGGCCTTTGAAGGTTGAGAAGTAATAAAATGCCTCTTTTATCACTTGTCTGTCGTCCAACGGGAGTAGGTTTTTTTCATCCTTAGTGGATTCGGAAACGAGATTGGGCTCTGGCATCATCTCTATTGAAGCTGGGATATTAGCTTCCTTCTTGGAAGAGTATTCTTCCATGAGCTTGGCATAGTTTGGGCCAGCATCATCAGACGCGAGCAAGGAAGCACGGAATTTACTAAAGCTTCCGAGATACAGCGCACGTGTTCGCTCTATGTATTTGATGATTCCACCGATAAACATGAGGATGGTTGGCCCAATTAGCTTGTTATTGGGCAGCGATTGATAAAATACGTAGCCTGCAGCGCATAGCTGGAATAAGAGATTAAGCAAGTGCCTCCGCCACAGCTCATTATCCTCGAGCGCGAAAGCCGTGATGGTGTCGGGTCCTCCGAGGTGTAGCAGAAGAAATGGAGCCCAAAATGCCAAAAGGTCAGCATACGCAGCAGCCTCGGATTTTGAAGTACCAGCAGTGAATTGGGCTTTGGAAATGAGTCCAAAGGCATAATCAGCGACCCAGTCAGCGACCAAGTAAGCTGACCAGGTGAGCATTATGATCCCCCTTTGCGAACGCCTCTTTCGAATGGGTGCCAAAAATATGAGAGCGACTTGCAGAGATAGGCTCACAACGATCATCCCTCGGAGATTGAGTTTCATCCATAACTTCTGGGCTACTATAAAAATTTCCATATTTCCCTCTCTCACCGGATCCTGGAAAGAAATGTTCTAGTCAGCACAAGTATACCAGTAAGGCAGCTATTATGAAATCAATATGCAAACCGGAGAACATAATAGCAGAGAAGGAGACTATTGAGGGCAGAGAGTTGATGATACCTCGAAATTAATTTACGATCAGATTGGAATGGACGTCTTGCTTCATGCGAATGAGTGTCAACCAATGCGTAGTTATAAAGGTGTTAGATGCGACAGGTCTTGAGATGAGGTCAGCATGGAGCAGAACAGGAGTTAGCGAGAATCTCGTGGAATGTAAATTAAAAGCATGGAAACCAATGCACTTTGGCTGTTGTTAGTGATGTACGTTGTATTCTTTATCACACTTCATCACACGTTAGCCTTTCTTCTTTCTCTTCAATCTCTCTTCCATCGCACCTGTCGCTCTCCATCCCTCTCGAGATCATGTACCAGTTTGAAGTCGAGAGAGAGAGAGAGAGAGAGAGAGAGAGAGAGAGAGCCCTCTTTTGTCATCCGGTGCTTCTTTTTGTGGAGCTTTAATACTTTTTGTTCCCAGTTTAAGCTTTAGCCTCGTTCACATTTCTCTCTTTTTGTTTGTCGCGCAGATTCTTATCTTCCTGATGAAGAAGTACATGAGCCAAGACTTACAACCAACAAGAGGCTTCACAACCACTCTTCAGACATGGACAGCTTATTACCATAAAGCATCACACAGTAAACAGAGTCAACAGAGTTCAGAACATCATCCAAGCTCAATGTAGTAGCTTCATTCCTTTGCGAGAAATTTGCGAATTAATCCCATCAAAGAAAATCGGACACTCAGTTCAGAACTCAGATGGCGAGCTACCAGAATACCAAACCAAAGCACAAATTCGGTGCAACGCAAATCATATCCTTAGCCCTCTGCACTAGAGCCAATCAAAACAAAGAGAAATTCAAAAAATCATGAAGAACACTGTTCGCGCGCGACGCCAAGCCTGGAATTAGGGACATCGAAGAGGAGGCGATGGTTCTGCTGCTGCATGCTGGCGATCACGTTGAGGACGGAGTTGACGTTGTTGGGGGCGGAGGCCATGGCGAGGCAGGTGGTGGTCCCAGCGGTGCTGTGGATGAGGAGGTTGTCCTGTGGGAGCGTCACGTTCATGCCGTCGAACATGAAGGTCATCGTCGGAGCAACGATGGGGACTGTGTAGCAGGTGTCGAAGCCTCCGAGCGAGGTCACCGTCGCGCTCCCACCAATTCGTTTCCGGAACGCATCTCGCACCGCCACATACGCCGGCTCCACCAGCCGAGTGTACACCGTGCCTGGACGTTGCCCCCCGGCCCCAAAAAAAGGAAGGTTAAAAAGAAATACCAAATAAAAACAGAAAAGAAAGACCAATCAGAACAATCTTTTTTCTTGATCAGCATATTGTAACGAATGAACTAATAAAGACAAAGCTACATTTTGCCAGCAATATAATTCGAAGCTAAATGTTCTTGTGCTATAACTGAACATTATTGTGTTAATTGTCAATAAATGTCCGGCCTCAAAAAAAAAAAAAAGTGATTGGCAATTTCTAATACAGAAATCCTTTTTTTTTTTTGGGTCAAAATGCAGGAATCCATTGAGAGATAGCATTTTGGCTCATCCGAAAATAAAGGAAAAATCATTTTCAAAATTTAGTGACAGGAAAAAAAAACTATTGAAAAAGAGAATCACGGGCTGGCCTGGCCTGGCCTTCTACCTGAATCAAAGATGGTTCCTGCCCCAGTGGTAGCATTGAAAGCCAGTGCACTTGGTGGAATATCCACAATTTTGCTCCCAACTCTTATGCCAATCAAGTTGACGTAGTAAAGTGAAGACCTCCTTGGGTTCTTGAGCAACGGAGTGTACTTTATTTTTTTGGGCTGGCCCACCGGGCCAAGCCGGAGCGACCCGGAGAAGTTGGCGGACCTGAAATTGGGCAAGCAATACGAGAACGTGGACTGGTATAGGCTCTGGGCCTGGGATAGGAGCGATAACGGGCCTCGGCTCAAGCCCAGGAGCCCCTGCGGCGGCAATGAGGTCCCCGTGGTTGCTTGGATGCAACCGAAGGTGAAGCCGGGGATGGGATCGGTGGCTAGGGTGAATGTGTCCTGCGAGAGATTCGCTAGTAGGTTGGAGCCTCCATATGTCATGTTGAAGGTGCAAGTGTTCTGGCCACACTTGGGATTCGGTACCTGATACTTCTTGGACACCTTAGTTAGCTCATGAGAGTGCCATTTATGAAGCCGAATCACTTTTACCGATCATTTTAGAATGGCAAACTTGCATGGTTTTTTTCTGAAGTACATTTAAAGCGACTCGTCAAATGTCTTAAATGACGTTGGGAAACTACAATGTCAAAGGTTTTAGGTCGTTGGATAAATCAATGCGATCTTCATATTAGATTCTCGCAAGCACTACTTCCATCAGTCACACATGTCAATGAAGAAGCTACTTATAAAATCCATTTTGAGAACTCAACAAATTGAATATTTTCATTCCAAGAAAAAGACAACCTAACTAGTGCTATCGTGTCGTAGTATTATTCATAACAAGCAAGCTGAACATTTCAGACGTGTCTATTTAACTTGTATAACATCTCAAGACAAGAACAAGGGCATAAATAATCAAATGCGTGTATACTACCTGCGCGCACTGAGAAGCTTGGCAATTTAGGGACTTGAAGCTAGTGGACTTGGCAGAATCAAACAGAACGCTTGAAGAGCAACCCACGCACCCACTACAAGGGACCCAAGCAGCATCGTTGCTGGTGTCCACAGCCATGAACATGCTCTGAGAAGGAGTCCCAATCTGAACCTTCACAATATAAGTGGCACTCTGTAGGATCTGCCTCCCAGATGCAATGGGCACCACAGATTTCTTAGCCACTAGGCTTGAGGACAAGAACTGGAGCCTTGCTTCGTCCTTCTCTTGCAATTGGAGCACAGTGTCTTCCCAAGACATGGCCTCGGGTGGCCTCAGTGGAGAGCATGGGCTGTTCACGTGGAAGACCTGGAGGGTTGAGCCCTGGTTTGGGAGGTCACACCGGTTGGGGTTCAGGCCTTGTGCTATGGAAAATGAGAGGAATGCCAGTGAGAGCAAGAAAAGGGTTTGCTTCATGGTTAGTTTGTGTTGGGTTCAGTAGCGTTTGTGTTTCTAGGATATGGTTAGGCTTGGAGAGACAGAGTGAGCGAATGAGTTATATACAGCTGGGTTTGTGAGTGCTTGGAGTGACTGGCGAGGAATGGAAATGTAGACATGTGACTTGTCAGTGGGGTCTATTAATTGGTAATTTGATCACAGACTGCATTCCATTTGCTTTTTTGCAGTGTGGACCTCTCCTTCCCTTGTCCATTCACTTGAAGAGATTGACTTTTCTTCTGTGTCTTCCTCATTGCTATATATCTATAAAAAGCTTTAGGACCTAAGCAAGTGCCTAAAAGGCTTCATCTCAAGCCTCATAGGGACCTCAAAATCTCTACGATGTAAAGTAATTAGAAAGTATTCCCACTCTCCAAGGAAGAAAAAGATGTTGAGGAAATTATGGATGTGAGGTGCGCAGGTATTGGTATATACAAATAAGAAACGTATAATGACAGCCCACTATCAATGCAAAGCAAACGAACAGGTACAAGACGCCCTCATAAGAAATGAACCGTACCAAGGATCCATGGCCAGCCCTGCTTAAAGGTTAACTTAGGTTATGACTCATGAGAGACAGCGTGCATACATTTAAATGCGGAGTTTAGTGTGCTCTACAAATTGCATAGTGCATGCTAATGAAGATTATCTTTCGAGGGTTGAGACTAGTCCTAATGTCGTGATGATAAGCATTTCTCATCTCAAGTGCTCCAAATAGATATACCAAATTTTAATGATGATATATCACACGTTCTTTGTTGCCATTCTTTCATGGGTGGAATTGAGGATATTGCTTCTGTTATGACCTCCAGGGCTGTTTCAAGACTAAATTTTGTCGAAATAAGAGTATTTTTCACCTGCTATAACGTATGGTAGGACTGGCACTCTCATCCACAAAGCATCTCTCTCTCTCTCTCTCTGGAAATGGGTGCAGATGAGGACAACAATCCACAATAGGCAAAAATGCACGTCTCTTTCGTTTGTTTTCTAGTGCTTAATCATACTTCACTCAAAGCACACTCTAATGGAAAAAGCACGTATACTTTCTTGCTAATCCCATCGGCTTTTGTTCAATTTCGATTCAAATTACCTCCCTCCTTCACATGATTGGTAGTCAAAGAAATTTCAGCCATACTTGGTGCTCAGTTGTCCTCGTACTCTGTTTATTTCAATGTCACATCCACACAGTTTCTGTAGGATACTGCACAAAATATTGAATTATATAAAGTCAAGAAAATTAACAAAAAAAATTATAAATTTATTATAATTGTACCAATTTAATCATAAATATTTTTTTTACCAAATAACCTAAACATTTTATATTTATGCTAATCAGTCTATCCAGCCTTTTTAGTTTCTGTATTATCGATCAAATAGCAACACTAATACGAACAATTTTTGATAATATTTTAATATTTCTTTTCCTTTTTTCCCTTTATTTCCTTCTTCTTCCAACCAGTCACTGACCAAAGGCAGGGCAGCAAGGTTGAGCCTTGGTAGTGTATGGATGAGGCACGACTCGCTAAATCTAGTAAGGTTAAGCTTTGCCCATGGTCAACAATGCTCGACCCTTGCCAACCCAACTAGTGGCCTTTGGTGAGGGCTCGAGCTTCCCCAACAATGGCAATACTTGCTTAAGGCTAACGAAGTATTATTAAAAAAAAAAAAAAAAAGTAAGAGAAAGAATTTTTTTAAAAAAAAGAAAAATTAAGATATTATTAAAACTTACCTACATCAACACTAGTAGCACCAAGCAGAATACCCGATATTTTTATTAGTGCTGACCAGCCAAAATTAGCTAAACAAATTGAACACAAATACAAAAGGTTTATAATTCATTTGGTCAAAAAAAATTATGACTAAATTGGCACAATTATAATAGGTTTAAGATTTTTTAAAGTAATTTTTCCTAGCAAACTCACGAGTCATGGCCACCGCACTTCCGCTTCATGCATTCATTCATTACTCGTCAGAAATAATTAGGCAAACTCAACAAAAGATAAATGTAGTGAACAATCATACGTGCCTTTTCTGTGAAATTAACAGCAACGCACGGCATAAAGCTTTAGTTATGCAGTTTATTTATCGAATAGGCATAAGGACTGTGACAGAAGATATACTCGCTGGGGAAAAAAGGGTCGTTTACGTTAAAAATCTTCCTTCTGCCTCAATAAAAAGAAGAAATGCAAAATCTCCTGCAGAGAGCTCCTTCCAAGCTTTTCTCCTTATCGTCCACGCATAGGTAATTAGGTACGTATCTATATGAGAGTGAGCTTTACTTCACTTCAGTGCAGCGCCAGGGAATGAGTTCACTTCATTGCAGCGCCAGGGAATGAGTTCTTTTTCCTGGTTTGGCCGACAGTGAAAGCGTCCTCCACTCTCCTGCATAATGCGACGTTGTACACATTGCACATATTTAACATCATAACATATACCAAGTTGGTGGCGTCACACGCCACTATGTAAGAAAAATAATTGTATTATTTGGTTCATGCCTTGGTGTTCCGCACCATCGGCGCAGATCATCTGCTGGGAAAAGAGAAGAGATATCCAGGGAGACAAAATCCATAAAAGAGATAGAAAATCGTCTGCATTTCTATTTTGTTGCGTCCTTAAATGCGGTTTATTCTAATAGACTGAATCATGAAACCACAAAAAATGAAATGCCCACGACATGAAAAGTCCGTGAATGGTCTGCTATGTCATTGTTCTTTCGGCACAACAAGATCAAACTCAAACCGATGCATCTCCAATGATCTCTAAGTGACTTGTCACGGGCCGACAATTTCTTGACCACTGAATAACCCTTGCGACACCTGTGAGCCGAGAACACCAAACCAACCTTCCTTCTTATAATTGCTCTAAAAACAGTTTAGCAAATCACATCTCACCTCAAATCGTACTACCGACAATTTAGCTTAGGCATCCAATCTCTTGAGTAAGACATACAGAACATTTAAGTACAACAACTGGTTTTGGCCAGCTATGTCCTCATCAAGAGAGCAACTCTTAACTATTTTTGTGCATAAGAGGCCAATCCAGCCTTTAAAATTCTCATGGGTATAACCATTCAATCTTAGAACTCTCAGCACAAACAGTCAAACACCTTGATGTTACTCTTAGAAACCAATTTTATTATCGCTTCGGTATCACTCACTCTTCACCTTAATGTCACAATTCTCCATTCTTCGGCTCATAAGATTACGGGGGAGGACAGTCCACCAGCCTTTCCAAGCTTTATGTTGGGAGTGTACACTTTGACTTGCTAAAGATGTCACTAAGGTAATCAGTACTCTATGTAATGCTACATTCTAGTGGCCCACCATACATAATTATCCACCTCTAGTGACTCATTTAAGATGTTCTAAATTGACCAATTTGCTTACTCTTATCACCTGCCCCAACGCGGCGAAAGCGCGAATCGCATAATTTAGATACCTTAAAGCCAAAGAATAAGTAGACAACAAACTACAACAAGACGATTGTTTCAGTGATTCTGTGTAGGGAGAAAATTTAGTTAAATGTTTCCCTTTTTAGTGGTTCTCGTTGACCGAGACACTACCATCTAAAATCTACAATCATCTAATGAGCAGCAAATGAAAATGCGAGAAGGAAGAGCCTTTTTGCCACTGGGCAGTGTGCCCACTGCCCACTATCTCCTCCAAGTCAAACCTTCCAGATTTTGCTTAAACCCTGTCTGGGGATTCAAGAAAACCTAACACTCCTAACGTGCCATGGCCCACACCCACTCGAAGATTGGAGCCAGTTAAGCATTGTATCAAGGCCCACAAGGTCCATTTCTTCGTGGCCCTACCACTTGAGTGGTTGGGCCCACACGGTTTGGCCTGGTTTCCACTGAATCACAGGATGACATTTTGCAGCACATTTTTGCCCTCTGATATTTTATACATCTCTTCCTCTTGCCCTACACTCCACATCTTCGCTTCATTTTGAAGCAGCGCAAGTCACAATGATTGCACCGGGGAAATCTGTCACCCTCAAAGAGATTGCCTCCAAGCGTGTTGTCCCATGGCTGCTTCTAAAGCGCTAGATCTCAGTTTTCTTTCTCCCGCCGTCATTATCAAACCTCCTCCTTTGTTCGATTCGATTATGTGCATGTGAATGAGTGTCCATGTACACGCAAATGATCGTTCCACGAAGATACATTATGTGTGGGTATTATAGATGGTACGGCATATGTAACTACAACTTCTTTGGATTTGAATCAGAGTAGCTAAGTCGTCAAAACCATATCGAATATTAAACCATTATTGATCACTCTCGGTTTGACCCGAATTCAAAGCAAAACACAAATTACTATCCTTTTAACAAGATTATGTTATAGACAAAGCCATAGATACTCTCTTAGTTTGACTTCACAATGTTATTTTCCATTACCTATACAACATTAAACTTGCGACATGAATGTTAAATTGGTGCGATTGGACGTGATTCATGTGAACTTCTCTTGTTCAATTCAAAGAAGTGCATGGAACCTCAAGATATTAGAGAAACTGGACTGATAAGAGTTTTCAAGAAAGGACACTTAGTAATGTGTAGTCAAAGCAAATAAGCACACTCAGTACAAGAAGAAAACAAACAAAGTGACATTTGTAGCATGATATTTTTCAATGGAATATGCACGTAGAAGCCTCATCTTTTGCCAACTCGGAAACTATCAATCTATTAATGCGCTAGCTCTAAACTAACCCCCTTCTATTTGGAACTGTTCGCTCAAGCCAAGATGTACCATCAATAACTAAACCAAGGTGACAAGTTCTCCTCCTTTACAAAGTTTTTGAGCATGCATATACAATCGGCAATGAATTGCAGCATGCGCCAACAATTCCACCCACACTTCACTCAGAATCACCCATTTGGTCTCCTCAAATTTTCCCCACTCTTTTGCAAGAATACACGCATCAAACAGCACAAATTTGCTTTTGTCTCCTTTCACATTAGCAGGCTTCACTTTTGTAGGAACAGAAAGGAGACTTTCGTAGGCACATTCCTTCGTTATGCTCTTTTTGCTCTCATCAACTATATTTTCATTGAAGAATCTCGCTGTCTCGACACAAATGTCTCGAAACCTTATTTGGCCAAAAATCCCAATCACTGCAGATATCATGTCAAGTTGTTTGATCATAAGTTAAAGCATGTAATCTGACAAGACCTTACTGGTTTCACAGTGATGGTCCGTACTTTTATCAGTATTGTAACAGAGTTCAGTAGCAATGTGCCACAATAAAAGGCTCTTCCCATAACTAACATCACAGATGAATGGAAGCAAGTTTTTGCAATCTCGCCCCGTTTTAGTATGCTCCAAAGCCCATTCACCTCGAGCAGCACATATCTCTTTGTTGCTTCCCGTAAATGACTTCCGTTTCAGCTCTTCAAAAATCAATTCACCTGACTTTTCACTGTATTGTTCTAATCGTCTAGACTTCAAGTCATCAAAAAATTCCTGCAGATGGATGAGACCAAGAGGTTTCTCTATCCATTTTGGCCACTTTCTCAGCTGAGAATCTACCAAATTGAACTGAAAGACCGATTTTGACCACCTAGCATGTAGTATATGCAATGCAAATGGTGAACTTTCAGATATAATACTGAGGAGGAACTTAATGAAGAAGCTTCCTTAATACAAACTTCTACAATGTTTCTCAAATGTTTCCATTTTTGCAATCGTCCAGTCATAACAAATGAGCATACCAAGAGCTACAAATTCCAGGCCAACAGCTCCAAGGAGCAAGGTGTATGTAATTTGTGAAAACCATGTTTATTCAGGACATAGAAACATGCAAAAGCAGTAGCAATGGAGCCAATTGACGTAGCTCGACAAAAGTTCCCTATTGGACAATGAACCACAGCAGCCTTGGTATAAAGAACATCATAAAAGAAGTTGAGCTCAGCCTCAGTGACCCTAAAAGCATCCTTTGCAGTCTTGCTGCTGAAAAAATGGCAGCTATCGTTTCGTTCATGGAAGCTGAAGATGAGATCCACAAGGATGCCTTCGAAGGTTGTGAAGTAAGAAAACGCCTCTTTTTTCACAGCTCTACCGTCCAAATTTTTTCCATCTTCAGCCCTAGCATGTGTCACTAAAATATAGGTCCTCCGGCACCACGCAAAATCTCTGGGTGACAACGTATTCTCGCATGAACTTGGCATAGTCCGGCCCAGCATCGGCAGGTGGGAGCAAGGAGGCCCGAAAGTCATTGAAGCTTGCAAGGTATAGAGCATGCATTCGCTCTATGTATTTAATGGTTCCACCAATAAACATGAGGATGGTCAGAACAATTAGTTTGCGACTAAGGAAGGATTGTTGAGGTTTCATGAATCATGTATAAGAAAAATTAACGAAATAAATGCAGCGGAAACAAAGATATATTTTACACATGATTCTCCTAAGGCGTTGTTCGTGCGTTTTAATCAAAAATCTAAACATAAAATGGTGTTAAACGAATTACCTCGCGAAGCGCGCTTTGAAACGAGTCGATTCGGATGTTCTACAATTCGAGTCCCACAAGCTTCGGACCTCTAGTTCAAACACACCAACAACGAACGTCAAATAGAAGAGAGAACCTTCGAATATTCTCCACTTCGATCGTGCTAGCAATCACGTGGAAACAAACCGTCGTATCCTTGATGTATAATAGTCACGACCCGAACGCGATAACGTTCTTCTTTCTTGCGTCTCAAAGACACAAGAACACACACACAATTTGCTCTCTTTTAGAAAAGAAATTACTCTCGTATGTTTCTAAAACCACAAGAAGCACGCCCACACTTTTCTTTGTTTTTCAACAGCCCATTTTCTCTCATCCCTCAATTGTTTTATATTAAAAACTGATCAGCAACGGTTGCTAATCAATGGACGATCAGCAACCGTTGCTGATCGTCTAAAGCACACGATCGTGCATGAGCGGTTGCTCATGCACGATCTTGGCATGATGGTCAGCGGTTGCTAACCATCCATGCTTCGTGCATAATGGTCAGCAACCGCTGACCATTATGCTTCGTGAATTCGTGCACATGCATGAACCTTTAATTTTTTATTTTTAATTAGTTAATTAATTTTAGGGCATAATTCTAACAATCTCCCACTTGCACTAAAGCCAACTTGTTTGGTATGTTAACATATATCCACTTTGGGCATGCGTGTGCATCATATGCAAGTAGGCTCGTGACTATAATACAAATTAAATTAAATCTCATTTAATTTAATTTCAAATCGACTCAATTCGATTGCAGTAATTGCAAACATATTTGCAATAACATTTCTCTCTTGTTCTACGTCATCCTAGTTGTTTATGGTGTGTGACATCCCTAGGTTCATCACTAAGCTGGTAGTAAGACTTGTACTAACACATTAGTACTTCCAAAAGAATTAATTGTCCCGATTAATCTTTTAGGTCCTACAAGCCACGATTAACATCTAGCAATATGTCATGGCTACCTAGATAGTGTGAATACTTTAAGAACATAATGAACCTCATGCCTTTGACTACGGTGTAATTCAATCCCTCCGTCTTACTATGTCCCGATCAAACAAAGACCATGGAATATTTGTCAAGTCATTAATTCGATCATATGCACAAATCTAATTGACATGCATTTTATTCGAGACATAAACAATTTATTCTCGATTACAACCCCGGCCAAGGATTTCAATGCAGTGTCACAATTAGATCGCATAGGACATCATTATCATACCTTGCATATAACAAGGAGACAGATTCCATATTGCGCACACGTGTAACTTCGTATATTAACAAACTATGACCATCAGGTATAAAGACGGATCGACGACCCGGCATTATGTTCACCCGTGAACCATAGTTGTTCGATACACAAGTTAACATTGTGCCTCAGGTCTAAGGATTATTTACACAAGACCAAAGCATGAACAATTAGACATTGACCACGCTAAAAGCTTCCATGTCGCTAATCGTTCCATATGCGTCACATTCAGTGAATTTGTCTAATACAAACACCTGTGTTCTAACTCAGGCATCATAATACCCAATGACATGTGACTCATCATTCCCTTAAGTATCCAATACTTAATGGCGAAGTTAAGAACACACCGGTCTCAACAGGATTATTAATATCCACTTAATAATCCATCGACCTGAACAATTTAAAGATTCAGTCTAACTATGAACCCGTCATATATATTCTTGACGTCTCAAGAATAGGTCTAGTTGCAACTGATCTTATGGAATCATTCATCAATATAAATTAATTGGACAAATGAATGAATACGTCATTGCCATTAATTAAATAATGATAATGAAAGTACAACTGAAATCCCTAATATGTAACTATTACATAGCAACTTTAGGGCATACATCTAACAATTTCTCACTTGCACTAAAGCCAACTTGTCTGGTACCTCAAACCCATTTTGTCAATATGTCTTTCAAAAGAAGACTAAGGTAAGGCCTTAGTGAAGGGATCTGCCACGTTTTCTGCTGAGGCAATTTTCTGCAAGGCGATATCACCTCTCCCAACAATTTCTCTGATGAGATGGAAGCGTCTCTCAATATGCTTGGACTTCTGGTGAGACCTCAGTTCCTTAGCTTGAGCAATCGCTCCATTGTTGTCACAGAACAATGTGATTGGTTGCTCAATTAAAGGAACAACTCCAAGTTCATAAATAAATTTCTTCATCCAAGCGGCTTCCTTTGCTCGCTTTCGTGGCAGCTACATACTCGCCTCGGTGGTGGAATCGGCGCTATACTTTGTTTGGAACTTTTCCAACTAACTGCACCACCATTGAATGTGAAGACAAACCCAGACGTAGACTTATAATCATTAGGATCCGATTGAAAATCGAATCAAGATAAGCTACAACTTCAAATTCTCCTTCTCCATATATCAAGAATAAATCTTTAGTCCTTCGCAAGTACTTAAGAATATTCTTGATTGCTATCCAAAGGTTTCTTCTCCTGGATCAAATTGATATCTGCTAGTAATACTTACAGCATGTGCGATATCAGGTCTAGTACATAGCATAGCATACATTATGCTTCTAATAGCAGATGCATATGATATCTTTGCCATCCGCTCTCTTTCTTCAGGAGTGTTGGGATACATTTCCTTAGAAAGACGGATCCCTTGCCTAAAAGGCAATAATCCTCTCTTGGAACATTGCATGTTAAATCGTGTTAACACTTTGTCTATGTACATAGATTGTGAGAGGCCAATCAATCGTCTTGATCTATCTCTATAGATCTTGATACCTAAAATGTAGGTTGCCTCTCCTAAATCTTTCATGGAGAATTTTTGTGACAAGAATAGTTTTATCGATAATATCATTGGTACATCATTTCCAATCAAAAGTATATCATCGACATACAAAACCAGAAATGCAATTGTACTCCCACTGATCTTCTTATATATACAAGGTTCATCCGGATTTTTTATGAAGCCAAACGATTTGACTACCTCATCAAAACGAATGTTCCAACTTCTGGAGGCTTGTTTGAGTCCATAAATGGATCTCTTAAGCTTACACACCTTCTGTTTTTCACTATTAGATTCAAAACCCTGTGGCTGTTCCATATAGATGTCCTCATCGAGAAAACCATTTAGAAAAGCCGTTTTGACATCCATCTGGAATATCTCATAATCAAGGTGTGCAGCCTATGGCCAACATAATCCGAATGGATTTTAGCATGGCCACAGTGAGAAAAAGTTTCGTCATAATCAATTCCTTCTTTTGACGATATCCTTTCGCCACCACCGTGCTTTGTAAATTCCAATTTGACCTTCAACGTTCATTTTCCTCTTGAAGATCCATTTACAGCCAATTGGTACAATACCATCAAAGGTGTCAATCAAGGTCCAAACCTCATTGGAATACATTGAATCCATTTCGGATTTCATGGCTTCTAGCCATTTACCAGAATCAATGTCCAACATCGCCTCCTCATAGGTTTTAGGATCACCGGGTTGATCACTATCATTTACAATGAATAATGGTTCAATATGATCAACCGAGTGTCTATAACGAGCCAGTGGGCGAGACATTCTCGCACTTCTCCTAAGAGGTTGTGTATCGTAAGCTCCCACCGAATCGAGATTGGTATCTCGAACTCGCTTGTTTGATACTTCATTATTTTCTTCTTGTAAGACTATTTTCCGCCAAGACCACTTTCTTGGATGAACTCGATTCTCCAAGAAAGAAGCGTGCTTGCATACCAAAATTCTTTGGTCTCGAATGAAAATAGAAATAATATCCAAGAGTTTCCTTTGGATATCCAATAAAGCGTCCTTGTTCGATCTTGCCTCCAATTTTTCCACTTTCAGCTTTTTCACAAAAGCGGACAACCCCAAATCTTAATATGATTAAGACTAGGTTTCCTACTATGCCATATCTCATAGGGCGTAGTTGGAACAGATTTGGACGGCACTCTATTCAAGTATATATGCAGCAAGTCTCAAGGGCATATCCCCAAAGGGATATTGGCAAATCGGTGTAACTCATCATAGATCGTACCATATCTAATAAAGTACGATTTCTTTGTTCGATACACCATTATGTTCGGAGTTCCGTGAGGTGTCCATTGTGATAAAATGCCATTCTCTTTAAGAAAGTCCAGGAATTCAGTACTAAGGTATTCACCTCCTCGATTTGATCGAAGAGCCTTAATACATTTTCCTGTTTGTTTCTCAACTTCAGCCTTGAATTCCTTGAACTTTTCAAATGATTCAGATTTATACTTCATAAGGTATAAATAACCATACCGTGACCGATCATCGTTGAAGGTAATGAAGTAATTATAACCACCTCTAGCAGATTCATTAATTGGTCCACATACATCTCGTATGTATTAATTCTAATATGTCACAGCTCGCGCACTTTGTCCCACAAAAGGTGCTTTGGTCATTTTTCCTAGAAGACATGCCTCACAAGTCGAGTATAACTCAAAATTTGAAGGATCAATGTATCCATCATTACTCAACTTGTTAATTCTATCTTCTCCAATATGACCTAATCGGAGATGCCAAACATACTTTTTATTTGGACCGTCTCTAGGGCGTTTATTAGTTATGGCATTTATATCAATTCTATTTTGCTTATTGACATTGGTAATCGCATTACCGGACATTGTAATGGTATAAAGATTGTTGGTTAATAAACTAGAACCAACACATATTCTATTATGATAAATAGAACATACATCATCAAAGAAAAAGAAAATTCATAATTCTCTTTACCCAAACGAGGTATAGAGATGATGTTCCTAACAGCATTCTTATAATGCAAACAGGTTCTTTAAAACATTACATGTCCCGAAGGCAAACATAAATGAAAAGTCCCTATAGCTAATGCAGCAACTCTTGCTCCATTGGCAAACGTCAGGACAATCTCATTTCGCCTTATCATCTTGCTTATTTCCAGATTCTGCAAAGACATACAAATACGTGAAGTTGCAGCAGAATCTAGAACCCATGAGCTGGATTCAGCACTAACCATAAGATTGGTTTCAATAAGCATAAACACCATACCTTCATAAGGTCGGTTCTTGGGCTTGACCTTCAAGCTCGCGAGGTACCTCTTACAGTTCCTCCTCCGCCCTTTGACACCACAAGAATGACATTTCCCTTTATCAATCATGGGCTTTGGTTGCACAACAGGTTTGGCAGGCCTTTTCCATTTATTCTTCTTTAAAACAGTCTTACCCTTTGAAGAAGAAGCCTTAGCCATAGCCACTACATTTGGCCTCGTGTTATGCATTTCCTTCTCATAAACTACCAGAATGCTATGTAACTCCACAAGAGTTTTATCCATCTTATGCATGTGGAAGTTTTGGACAAAACCAGAGAAGGAATCGAGTAAAGATTGAGGATCAAATCCACAAACTCATTATCCATAACGAGATTCAGCCTAGCCAATTCTTCAATGTGCCGATCATTTTCAAAGCATGATCATTAACATGATCCTTCAGCCATCCTCATACGGTACAATGCCTTAGATATCTCATATCTAGAGGTTCGACCATTCTCATCAAAGTATTCCTTTAAGTGCAAAATGATCGACCCAAAGATCTTCCATAAATTCATACTTCTTCCGTAATTCATTATTCATAGAAGCAAGCATATATGACCTAACTTTTAAGTCATCATCACGCCATTTATCATAAGTGACACGCTCCTCTTGGGTCCCACCCTCGGAAAGAAGATTGGCATCTTTTCATCAAGCACATACCCAATTTTTTCTGAATTGAGAACAATTCTCAAATTCCTCACCCGATCGCTGAAATTGGGTCCGTCAAACAATTCTTGTCAAGTATAGAAGCGAGTGGGTTTGTGGTCACCATTTTCGGAGTAATAATATATATCATTTGCAGAAAATAAATTGTTAGCCGTTGTATCTTTCAAAGTAACTATTTCATTTTGGTCTTTAAATGAAATAGATCCTCCCACTAAATTTATCTTCGAATCCCATACTCCTTAAGATGGGAAGCGGTAATCTTTGTTGGGTAAAGATTACTAGTGGGGATTGGAGTTCCACCAGTCCAAAATCCACCTCACCTAACATTTATTGGTGTCTTATGAACTTAGTGAGTGAACCAGCTTGTTCAACGCATCATATGCGAGTCCCAATCATAACTTCGGCCTCTAGACCATGAAAGCCTCACCTAACAGTTATTGGCATCACAATCATAGTTAAGTCTAGCCCATCGTCTCATGCAAGTATTGAAAACACAAATGATTCCCTCACCCGACAGTTAATAGAAATCATTTGGCTCCAACCCCACAAAGATCATATGCATAATGGAGTGGTCCAATATTATAAATGGTAATTAACCCCTATGTATCCATAACCGGTTAGTTAACCACTATAATATTGGATCAAACCATGACGATGGAAGGCCACGAGTTCGAAACCCGTTTCGACTTAATATTCTTTGTAAGGAGATTTGGGTCGTTATTAACGGTCTCACTTTGCACATTAACCGGTTTAACATGCACGATATCATAAACACAATAAATAAATAGATATCACATTAACATCTATCCTATGTGGTGATCATGGAATTATGGTTCAATGGGTCTCAAGCCAAAGAGACCCATTTAGCCATTTTAATGTTTTAATTATATGGACCTGCTTTTCACCTTTTCTTCAATCTTTAAACTCTTCAAAGACCGGGCCCAAAGAGCTCACCGGTTTAATGGCTCCTCCAATGGCTCCTCCTCTCTTGTAGTATTTACATCAACAATTGAAATACTAAACTATACTAAAATTACATATCAAGAAATTAAAGTAAAATAAAAGGAATGACGCAACCTCCATTTAATAATTACATCCCCAAAAGAATACCCGTAATCATCATACATTCATCCATACAACAATCACAACAATTATGGATTTTTCCATGATCACCACCCTTCCTTACGAGCCATAAATTCAAAATTTAAAGCTCTAGAAGGCATGCATAAAATTCTGCATATCATTTGTAGAATATAAACACGAAGTACAACAAGTTATGGATTTTTGATTCAAAATTGATTTAGTTCTAATTTTTTGCTTAGTTGATTAAATTTATCACATAAATTAATCAACTTCTATAGGCCACATAAAAGGTAAGAGAACCGATTCTCTTAACAAAATAAATTGGCCATTAGAACGCAAAAATATATTTGAACTACAAATCAATTAAACGCACGAAAAACGCCTAAGGTTGGCTCTGATACCACTGTTGAGGTTTCATGAATCATGTATAAGAAAAATTAACGAAATAAACGCAGCGGAAACAAAGATATATTTTACACATGATTCTCCTAAGGCGTTGTTCGTGCGTTTTAATCAAAAATCTAAACATAAAATGGTGTTAAACGAATTACCTCGCGAAGCGCTTTGAAACGAGTCGATTCGGATGTTCTACAATTCGAGTCCCACAAGCTTCGGACCTCTAGTTCAAACACACCAACAACGAACGTCAAATAGAAGAGAGAACCTTCGGATATTCTCCACTTCGATCGTGCTAGCAATCACGTGGAAACAAACCGTCGTATCCTTGATGTATAATAGTCACGACCCGAACGCGATAACGTTCTTCTTTCTTGCGTCTCAAAGACACAAGAACACGCACACAATTTGCTCTCTTTTAGAAAAGAAATTACTCTCGTATGTTTCTAAAACCACAAGAAGCACGCCCACACTTTTCTTTGTTTTTCAACAGCCCATTTTCTCTCATCCCTCAATTGTTTTATATTAAAAACTGATCAGCAACGGTTGCTAATCAATGGACGATCAGCAACCGTTGCTGATTGCTAAAGCACACGATCGTGCATGAGCGGTTGCTGACCATCCATGCTTCGTGCATAATGGTCAGCAACCGCTGACCATTATGCTTCGTGCACATGCATGAACCTTTAATTTTTTTTTTAATTAGTTAATTAATTTGAGGGCATAATTCTAACAGGATTCACATATTACATCGCCTGCAGCACCTAGCTGGAATAATAGATTAAGCAAGTGCCTACGCCACAGCTCATTATCCTCGAGGGCAAAGGCAGTTATGGTGTCTGGTCCTCCTAGAGGTAGGAGAAGAAATGGAGCCCAAAATGCCAAAAGGTCACCATGGGCCTCATCCTCGGAGTCTGAAGCACCGCTACTAATTTGGGCTTGGACAATGAGTCCGAAGGCGGAGTCAACGACCAAGTCGGCAGCCAAGTAAGCTGACCAGATGAGCATCGTGATTCCAACTGCTCAAACACCTCTCGCGAAGGGGTGCAAATAACATGAGAAAGACGTGAAGAGATAAGACTCGTAAGGATTGCCACTGGGAGATTGAGTTTCAATCCATATATTACTGGCTCCTGCAAGAATTTTCATCTTTCCCATCTTATCCTCACTCGCTCACCCGATCCTGGATGGAAATTTTTAGTCAGCACTAGTATTATCACAGTGAGGCAACAGTTTATGGAATAGATAGGCAAAACAGAACATAATATCAGAAAAGGTGACTACTGAGGATAGAGAGTCGATGGTTATTCAGATAGTTATTTACGATCAGTACCATTGGACGGCCCTTCTTCAGGCACCCAACCGTCCAGGATGGCATAGCTATAAATGAGTCAGAACCGACAGGACTCGAGCTGAGGGCAGCATTGAGGGAGCAGAAGTGGAGTCCGCGTGAAATTCGTGGAATGTAGAGGCTCCCACAATCATTCGCCAAGTGTCAATTTCCTACTGTAAAAGGACAAAATTTGCTTCAGTAACTCTGTTGGGGGAGAAAGATTCAGTCAATTGCTTTTCTTAGTCTGAAAATCCATGACAATGAGCGGTGATTCAACAACAAGTGGCTCTTATTGGCAAAATCAGAGCATGTCCTTTTGCAGTTTATCATGCCTCCAATATTTATGGGCCTCTCTTCCTTTGCCCCAACCTACCACATCTTGGATTTGAATAGACAGTGGCAAAATGAGTTGACAATCTATATTTTAATCCATATTCAATGATGCGAATCCTAAGTGGATTTTCTTCAACTAGAAATAAGTCATAAATGAGTCGTTTAACAACTTTAGAGGCCTTAAATGGATTGAGAACTAACCTATATGAAAAATAGAAAACCTTTTTGACAGCAAATGATGCGTCCGGTGCATCAAGTGGAGTTGGGGATGTAAGGACAATTTTTTTAATTCTTCATCTTTTATAATTTCTGAAATTTTGTAAACAATTTTTATTTCATTTTATTTTTTCTTTCTTCTTTTCCCTCTTTTCTTTTTTTTGGCTATGAAATTCGGCGAGGGTCGCCAGCCAAACCTTGTCAACATCACGCAAAGACCAAGATTGAGTTGAATATGAAAATATTTTAGTACCATGAGTCATATTGAATGAGTTATTAGATTTGTATTGCATGGAAATAGATCAAAATAAATTAAATAAGTCAATATGGATCAAATCATTTTCGAACCAATCCACCCATTTGATGAATCTTGGTTTGAAGTAGTTTAAGTCACAACAACTGCACCGCCAATATCTATCACCCTTAAGAGACCGCTTCCAAATGTGTTGTTCCATGGCTGCTTCGAAAGTACTAGATCTCCATTTCTCTCTCGCGCGATCATTATCAAAATATCTTATGTTCGATTATGTGCATGTGAATAAGTGTCCCTGTACACGCAAATGATAACTCTACAAAGATATATGATGTCTGCGTGTGAGAGATAGATAGCAGGGCATTATCAAACGCAATGTCAAAACCATATTTTAGTACTTTCACGAACCTGTCGTGCTTGCAGGAATGGAGAGATGGTCCTTGACCAATCTGAAGCTCGAAAACCAATTTTCATTAATACCTCATGCACTTGCTGAATTGCCATGATTCAAATCTGTCATAAGGGGAACCCTTACAGTCGAAAAATCTACGGGTGAAACCAGTTGGACAGGGCAATATTGACCAGACATTGCACCAGCAACTCATCTAACCACCACGAAGTTAATCATCAGGAGCGTGGGCGCATTTTGATATGATCAAGACATTGGAATATAGATCTTTTCATATATATTTGCATAATTTGAAATGCAGAGTTCTCTTTCCCGTATTCATCAAGAGATCTTATTGTGAGTCGGGCAATGTAGGGTTGTACACCAGGCCATCTAATGAAGCGGATTTCTATCTACAACGATTCTAGGCCCTTTTACACCAAAGGAAAAGTGCCCGAAAGATGCAACTGTCAAAATTGCATTCCAATGCTATATGTAGAACTTTCTTTTTAGGTCAGACCTCGATCTGAATTCTGAGCTAAGAATTTCAGCACTCTATTTCTAAAAATAATACAGCTAAGACTGAAACAACAATTTTATTCCAAATCATAGGTTGCATCAAGGTATGCTTCATCGCACACCTCGTTTCTACTCCGTATCCCAGCTAGGAATGTTTGCAGTAGCTTCATTTACCATCTTCACAAGAGTAACCTGCAAAAACACAAAAGCAAAGCACATGCGTAAGTTTAAATATTCAAAAAGTCAAGATTTTTGCTTCATTACATTCCATATGTACATCTAGACTTGCATAAATATCCCTAAGCTTCTGCTCTTTTATCATATCATGATAAAATGATGACTATGAATGATAGTTTTATGTGCAAGCATCTAAGCATAGAAAATTCCAATAGACCTTTCATCCTTGATGTATGCATATGCCATCTCTGTTAACTTGACTAAGTAAGATGAATGAAAAAATCCTTTTGAGTTGTGCTAGTACAGGCTTAAGAGGTCACACCAGGTCCTTAGTATAAATGTCAAGGAAAGAATTTATCTGAACCTTCAAGGTATTTTCCATGAGGGAGTTAAAAAGGAAGAAGTCACAGTGATCTGATGTTACATCCTGCTATTTTCCAGCATATTTTACGTCCTAGATTCATTTTCTTTAGTTCTCAAATAATAAACCACCCAGATCATCAGTGACTTCAACAATGAGAGCATCACAAAAGGATCAGCATGCATGTCTAGAAGCTCAGGTAACCATAAAATCCTTTTGTTAACAAGCAAACTCAAACTTAAGAAACCATACCTATTTTACATGTTATGATCTTGACAGGAGATTAAGATCCACATAATAAAACATATCTCACTTACTACACTTTCAGGAACCCCTGGAGGAGGCAAGGAAAGATTTCTAGGTGGAGGACCACGTAAGTATGATCTCTTGTCAAATCGCCACTCTCCAATTTTGCCATATGTTAGTTCACCCTGGAAATACGCAAATCACTGGTTGAGTTCTAAAACAAGAAATTTAACCAATTGATGTACAAAAAAAGGAGATTGGCAAATTAACTATGATCTATGACACAGAAAAATGTTCTGGGAGCAGCTTCGCATGATCTATAGCTTGGAAAAAATGTACTTTCACCTTTAAGTTGTAGTCACATCCGTAAGTATAGTGGATGATAAACTTCTTTGCAGTTTGAAGATCCCATGGAGGCTAAAAAATGAAAGAGGAGAATTTAAATGGTTATTCAAGCAGGTCCCCATTACATGTAAGTAGTGAATTGACTATTGAAAAGGAGATGAGCAGAATTTGTGATAACCCTTATAAGTCACTGTCCAAACCTGTAGCATAAAGTCTTTCCTGAGGACATGCCTAACGCCATGCAAAGCAGATGCTACAGCATAAGCATACCTGAGATTAACAAAAGAGAAGAATAAACCATTGCCATTATTGTTACTTAAAGTAGGGAGAAAATAAAAATTACGCTCACACTTTCTCAAATGCTCACATTTCCAGTACCCATCCAAATGCTTTATCAGTTTCAGAATCATCCTTCATTCTTAGAGAAATGTTCATCCATGTAGGAGCAATCTTCTTTAGCAGATCCTGAATAAAAAAATACAAACATAAAAAACTTCGTTTTTTTCACATATGACCTATACCAATCAAGATTAGAAACACTATTTTTGCATGCAAACAAATATCAATTGGTGTTTCCATCAACTGAAGAAGGTAGAATAGAACGTTATGCAGGCACAGGTTTTGGCTTCTCTTTTTTGTCAAAGATCACATTAATCAGATAAAAAATGATAAGATCATTATTATTCAGGTGGAATAGTTGCAAGAGCCATTACCTTCTTGATGATTACAGGTGAGTTCCCAATTGGATCAACATTGGTCACAGGACCATTCTCCTCAGGAAAAAACTTCCGGATTATATTCTCATTCTCTGCGGGTTTTATGTAGAAAAAAGGGAAAGCAGCAGGATATCCTCCATCAGCCAAATTAGGTAGAGGATTTACAAATATATGATCAGGTTCTGCCATTAGAATATATCTGCAGCACAAAATTAAGGAACATGCTCAATCCTTTTAAGACGTTGCTAAATGCAATACTTTTCACAACACCAATGACCGAAAAAAAAAAAATAATAAAAATAATAAAAACTCACTCTTCCTCAATTGCAGCCTTCTCCAACCATTGTACAAAGGCCCATGGTCTATTTAATACGATGTATCCCTGTGTATACCATTTGAGACCCATTTAAGATGTGAACGCAAAGAATGACTGGAAACTCAAAAGCAGACTACTCTAAAATGTAAGGTTAGAAAATGTCCAAAAAGAAAAGAAAAGCATTTGAGCATCAAGACTTGGAAGGCTAAAGCTATCAACTTAGTATACTTCCGAGTACAACCGCAGTTCGGGCAGACTAGGATCTGGAATCAAAAGTACAGGAAATTGCAGGTCTTAAGGGTTATTTTTCAACTTCTACCATGGGAACTTGGCAGTTGATTCAAAAAATTGAAGTTCCAGACTGTTGCTTTCCCATTGTGAAAGTGCACATTGCATTTGTTATCTCCTGGCTCATGAAGAATTCAGACTTACAAGTAAACTGAGCATATCTAAATATACTTCATAAAACCAAAATAATGAACTTTCTCAGACCTTCAGTAGTAAGTCACTTATCAGACAAAAACTTGCCTTAACCTGTGATATCAAGAAAAAATAACAGCAAAGCTTCTTCAACCAATCCCCCAAATGTGTTGTTTTCCCAAATTAATTTCATTCCTCAATCCCCACTACAGCAAGTGAGAACCTCATGATAAATCCAAAATTAAATAACAGAAATAGCATATCATTGGGCATGCAATCTGAAGAGCACAGCAAAGCTTACTCTATCCAAGCCCGCAGGTAGAGGATCCACAACAATAGTAGGAATCTCATCCATCAAGTTGTCACGATTTCCCGAATGCAAAATCCGAGAGAATCCCCCATCTCGGAGCCAGGCAGGTCCTTCTTCTTCTTATACCAGTAGTACATAATGCGACTCTGCCATTTGCTATATGGAGCATCTGTAGCTGTCAGAGCAACATGAAAAGGTGATCCTGAGGTTTTCTGCATCTGCATATCGTCAGGCATCTCAAGAATGGGATCAGATAAGAGTTTCCTGTTTGAATCATCCACTGCCGATCTCATGATTGCTATATTGCGCCATATTATAGTTTGAAGATTGTATGTAGCAAAGCAAAACCCAAGAGACAGCAGAACCAGCAGTGGCACTGAAGTGCTTCCAGTGTTCCTTCTCCCAGTCATTGTCGTTCACCATACAATCAACAGAATAGTTCCCTTTGGTTACAAAAGTCTCTTATTCCTGATGTCATATCATCATGATCATCACGAGCCAGTCAAGCCCTTGTCCAGTTCACCTCCATGATGTGATAGGGAAGGTTTCTCAAACCTGATAGTCTGCTCTATGTCGTCATGCTAGCAACCTGATAGACGCCGAACATAAAATCAGCAAAATTCAACACAGGATCTAACAACCACCAGACCTCATACAAATTTATAAGGTATTATAGAAGCAATATTATGTTTCCTGATTTCAAATGATATAAAAAGACGAACCTTTCAAATAGATGCCAGTGAGGGGAGTCTATATATCTTATGACCGGGAATTGCCCCCACAAATCGAGACCCTTAAGACTGACTCATTGGACTGGTCCAGAGTACGAGCAACCGATATTCCCAGCAAATAAGCAGTTGAAATCTGAGATCAATGAAAGAAGATCAGACGAAACAATCGCCACCTCCAAGAAACAATGCTCCATAATTAAGACAAAACCAGTAATGGAAAGGCAATTGAATTGACAAAACATGAGTAACAGGAAACGGACATAAGACGATGTCTGCATTTCCAATATGAGCAAAACCATCGACGTTAAGGGAGAAAAGCGAACCAAAATGGCCGAAAGATCACAACTTGTAACACAGGATCACCACATAAGCAACTTCCCCACAGCTAAATATCCCCACAGCTAAATATCCCCATTACCGGTGGAGGGTCGAACCAAATCCCACAACCTCGCGAGTAAATCAATTAAAGGCAAAATGGGAACGAACCCAAGAAGCAAAATACCGAATTCCATTCCGCAACAGCACGAACAACAGCAGGGGACAACCAAGCATCAAGCAACGGAAGGAATGTAACAGAGCACACGAGCCACGGGTCGAAAGAAACAGGACGACGACCATCAATGCGCCACTCGAGGATCCAAGACTTAGGTGGCCGGACGCGAAAGAGATTACCTTTACTCTCACCCGCGTCGAGAGAACAGGAGAAGAGCGTCGATGGAGAGAGGCAGAGCACGCACAGGAAAGTAGAAACGTAACAGGAATCTGTAGAAACGCAGGAGGGGGAACCCCGGTCGGTTATCAATGACATGATTGAAAATGGTGGATCACTGGAAAGTCAGTTAATTGGGCTTTCCTAAGATGGTTTAACATTCGAGATTACAGAATCCAATTTTCATTAAATACCAAATCAGTTCTCGTATATAATTCCAAGGAAAGAGCTCTTACAATTATTCACTTTAAACAAACATAATGATTTTAAAATTATATTTTGTAAAGTAATCAATTGAAATAATTAGTAGACGAAAAAAAAAATCATTATCAATAATAATTTATGTTGAATCTTTTTTGTGAACAATAAGAATATTTTTCAATTTTGTAAGCGATATAAATGATTAATTTTTAAAATGTTTTTTTTCATATTATTTGTTTTTCATGGAACAATTACCAAAAACCTTCTCCAAATTTCTTTTATTGAGGTACATGGACTTTGCTAAAGCCAATAGAACTCAAACAACAAACAATGAAGTTG
The DNA here is from genome assembly GCA_017140185.1 of Eucalyptus polyanthemos subsp. polyanthemos. Lineage (NCBI taxonomy): Eukaryota > Viridiplantae > Streptophyta > Magnoliopsida > Myrtales > Myrtaceae > Eucalyptus > Eucalyptus polyanthemos. The sequence continues at coordinate 18,176,551 of CM029466.1, forward strand.
ACGATAGAGATGGTTTGCCTAATGATGTAAGGGTTTACCTTGAGCTCATCTTGAAAACTCGGGTTAACTTGTAATGACTTTTGATACTCAAGAAGATTGATTATTTTGCAGCATAGATTTGATGTGTCGTTACGTAAATAATCCAAGCTATATTCTTAATAGCACAAATGATAACAAATCCGTTCAAAATGAACAATGATTATGGTTCAAATGAACGTATCAACGTTAGTATGGAATTCATGCGATAATGCCCATAAGAGGTCGTCGACCTGAGCGGTGTGACAACACTGATCGCTCTTACGAAAACAAAAATGATAGTTTTGAGACAATCTGTTCTTCAAAAAACACCACTAATGAATTCTGGGAGTTTCACATATTCCAGCGTTTTCCTCCTCTCTCTCTCTCTCTCTCTTCGTTTTTTTTTTTTTCTAATTATAAATACGGCACCGACAGCTCCCAAACCGTTGGCACTGTCTCCGTCTCTCTACACGGCCACATCGAGCGGCGCTACCCTGCTCGCGACCTCACCAGATCCCCTGGTCAGCGCTCCTCCCAGTCCTCATCATCAACGGCTCTCGTCCGTTCGCGCTCTCCAGGCTCCCTACTCCCACCTACTCCCTTGATAGGACAACAAAATAAATAATCGCCGTCAACCTGCTCAGCTAACTTCATCTTCTTCTTCTTCTTCTTCTTCTTTCTTCTTCCTCCTTCACCGCCACTGCTCCTTCACTGAGCAACAATTCCTAGAGAGAGAGATGGAATCTGCAGTGGTCGCCAGCCCGGCTGTGATCAAGGTCGCGGCGATCTGCGGCTCGCTCCGCAAAGCTTCGATCAACCGAGGCCTCCTGCGTTCCGGTAATGTCGTCTCCATCTTGATTCTCCCAACGCCCCGTGCTCTAAGTCCTGTAGCTCTTTATCGGAATGCGTTAGCATTGTATCTTCCCTGTTGATGGCGACAGCGGTCGAGATCTCCGAGCGGTCGGCGAACGGGATGCAGGTAGAGCTCATCGACGTGTCGCCGCTCCCCATGATAAACACGGACCTCGAGGTCGACGGCAGGTTCCCGCCGGCGGTCGAGGCTTTTCGCCGGAAGGTCCTGGAAGCCGACAGCATCCTTTTCGCTTCCCCCGAGTATAACTACTCCGTCGCTCGTAACCACCTTGTCTCTGCTTCCTTCTTTTTACGTACTCGTTCGTAGATGTGCTATGCAAATGTCGTTGCTTTTACGGCTGTCGATCTCGCGGAAGAAGGATCGACTGCTGTTTCGCTAGTTTTTCGTGGTCTTGGGAGAGATCAGATTAGATTAGATCCAGTCGGCTGCTAAACTGTCGGATCGGAAGATGGTTTCTTCTAGCGTGCCTGCGATAGAACGAGTCTATCCAGTGATTTCTCTTTTTCACAGCTGCTGCATCTGCCTCAATTATCTTGCTCTGCTTTTATCTTGTTTGTCATGAGGTTTTTCTCTCTTCCTTAACTTTTGCAATCGAGTTTCTGGATATTGAGTTCAAACCGAACTAGATCAGATTTTACTTCCAGTTGGTCTCTTTCTTTTTCACAGTTAAATGTATTGGGTGGTTTTGGTCTATGAATGAACATGCCTTTCAAGAATTGTAGGTGGGTTTGCTTTGTTTCCTGAGTTCTCTGACTCCCATTAGACCAAAGCAAAGCTGTTCATGTTATGTGTTGTAGGTGCTTCTTGCCTGTGAGGTGGGGAGGCCCTCACAGTTGGAGTAATGTAATGAGGGAAAAACTGTTGGAACTACCATAATGAACCTATTCTTCGTTGATTGAAGTCCGGAGCTGTCGATATCTTGCTTGAGAGATTGTAGAGAGAGTGTATGATGCGGTGTCTTACATACATATGTACGTTAGATGCTTGTGCTGCAACATTCTGTGAATATGATGAAGGTTTACTCTTCTCATGTTTATGTATGTATTTAATGTATTAATGTGTGTTGTGCTCACTCAAACATGTTGACGTAGGTTGTCGGCCTTGTTTATCATGTCACTTCACATTTGACTGGTTAGAGGCAGGTGTATTAGTATACTAATTGGATTGTCAATCCGTGCATTGAGTCTTGCTTGACAACCATCTGTTGCGTAGAAAATCTCTCACAGTGGACCCCTCATTCACTTTTGTTTACGATGAGACTGATCCCTTTCCTAAACTAGAAGAAAGTAGGTAGGCTTTCCTAGACTCTCACTGCAATCAGAGTTCATATTGGATAATCTGATTCTAACTGCCTTATCAGAGAGCATACTTCTAGTCTATGGCCTTAGTCAGGTCCAAGACCCCAGGTCGAGCCCCACCAAAGACTTTTTGGATCTTCCCTTTCATAAGTGTTGACCTAAGCCCTTGTGCTGGGGCTCGGCTCCCGAACCATACGTGAGCTGCCTCGTACGGCTCTTCCTAAGAACTTGAAGCCCCCCACTCTCTAAATAGAAATTCATAAATAAATTGCATTTCATTTACAAGACAAAAAAGACTTTTTCAAAAAGCCTTCACCCTCCTATTCAACGGGGCTATTATAGAAGGAGCTTCATTCCTTGACTTCTTTGCTCAGTCGAGCTTCCTTGTTCCTTAGTGTAGTCTCGATCCATAGTTTCTGACTCCATTCCTTATGGCCTAGTCTATATCAGAATGCTATTTCACTGACGCTTCAGGTTTCATGAGTTGATTGTCTCCTCATGTGGAAGCTTTGGTGCTGATAATATGCATGGGGTGAGGTAACCACCTGCATTGTTACGGTTCTCAGAAATGTCAGTAATCTTCGTGTGGAAGAAAGTATGAAGTGTCATCCTTCTCTCGGATACTGTCGGATCTCAAGTTCATTAAATATGGATACACTGAAGAGTAATATGTGCTCCTAATTTGAATTCATGAGTCCGTCAGTGATCTTGTCCAAAATCAGTGGTAGACTACATTGCCGAAATCATCTGATTTCGCTAAAGCACAGTAAATCTGAAAAAGAAGTCTCAATTTCCCATTAAAAAACAACGCCATACTATTCTCCCAATGCTTTTTGGGTGCGCTTTTGCCACTTCAACACGTGGGTTCCAGGTTGCATGTTACTGGAATTCACGCTCTAATCATGGAGTTTAATGAGACGATGATTGTTTCTGATATTATTCCAGCTATAAAAGTTGAGGAAATGAGGACTTTCTGATTTCTAGCAACGAACCCACCTCAGGTGAGTAAATCTGGGACCGTGAACACTCTAATGATCTTATAGATCAAGTAGGACCCAAGTAGAAGCCAGAGTGGATAGCCCAAACATGGGGTTTTCAATACTTAATGTTGTTGGGAGTTTGAACCTTTATCGTTTGCGTAAACCTCGCACATATGTCCGTTTCTTTGCTACTAAGATAACTCCTCGATGTTGGAAAATAAGTTTAACGTAGCCGTTTATTGTGCTCTGGTTCATTTCCTGCTCAGGAGGAAAATGAGTATGCAACATTCGTTGTCAGCTTGAATTGTCGCTAGCATTCAAAACTATGGTAAAGGGTAAGGAAGTCATGCATTTCTGCAGTCTTCATTTCTTAATCATTTTCTTCTTTTGCCGTACCAGCACCTCTAAAGAATGCAATTGACTGGGGATCTAGGCCACCGAATGTATGGGCCGGCAAGGCAGCTGCCATTGTGAGCGCGGGAGGAAACTTTGGTGGGGGACGAGCGCAATATCATCTCCGTCAAATCGGAGTCTTTGTCGACCTTCATTTCATCAACAAGCCCGAATTCGTCGTGAACGCATTTCAACCCCCTACGAAATTCGACGGGGAGGGGAACCTGGTCGATCCAGAGGCGAAGGAGAGACTTAAGCAGGTTCTTCAAGCACTGCACAGGCTTACGTCGCAACTACAGGGTCGGTGATATTCTCTGCAGCTCAGGTGTCTATTCTATTCAGTAGTGCTGAGGACATGAAATCGATGTCTCGACAATGAACACCAATTCCGTAATTGACGTTATAAGCGAATTTGCATGGGCTGTATTAGTAAGGAAAAATTCCTCCAGGACAGCACGATGGAGCGGATTCCAATGTATGTGGGCTTCTGGTTTGCGGGCTAAAGTTTGCAAGGATTGACGTCTCCAGTAGCGTTAAAGGTGAGGGTTTCTTTTCGAGTCGAATTTGGGGCGACTTTAGTTTATTAAAATTGAGTACGAACATGATCAAATGACCCAGGAAAAAGAAGAATACAGAGTACAAGCAAACAAGTTTAGCGACTGGTAGAAAATTAGGTGATTGATTTTCCGAGACAAGACTTGCAACCCAAAATTGAATTGTGAGGGACATGAGAAGGAGCCCAATTTGACTCTGACAGCCAACCAAGTGCTGTCGATGTAGGGGACAGCCCCTTAACATAGTACCCATCAAAACAGATAAGGGACATGAATTCTGTCCCCTGCGCCCTTCACACGCCCCTATGGACGGATGTCCCTTGACACCTGAACCTACCACCCCTATCTCTCTTTCTCTCTCTCTCTCTCTCTCTCTCTCTTTATGCGACATGATGCAACTGCACCTTGCCTGACCGCACGAGGCCAATGGGGTCCTCTTGAAATTTCCGAGGATGAACCGATCCACCACCAGCATTGAGTTTTTCTTCTGTCTTATTTTGCAATGAGTTCTCTGATGAACGTTGCGTGAATAACTTCACTATAGCTAATCAGGAAGTCGGAAGAGTTTCACTTATAACATCGCATGAAAAAACGCAGATATCTCGTGATTAATGTGCATTATGCACATAAATCATTAAGGCTAGATAAACGTTGTGAGCTTATGATTAATATTATGAAATTACAATCTAATTTCATCCGTGGTGACGAATATATCAAAAGCCTTGTAGTGTTCTTTTATGAAAGGACATTACCCTATGTGCAATATCACTCGTAATACAATCAAGGATTAATATTACGAAAATCTTTAAACTTGTACATTTATGATATATTTACTTTAAGTTAATACTTTTACAAAAAAAACCCTAAATTGATAGATTTGCAATAAATTTATCCAAACTAATTTTTTTTCGCCATAAAACCCTAAATTAAACATTATAATAAATTTACTCTCCGTTATTTTCTGTTAAATTAGATTAATATTATGAAAAATTATAAATCAATACACATGTGACAAACGTATGATAAAAAACCAAAATTAGTATCATATCATTCTACAATTTGACAATAAAATTTAATAAAATTAGCGATGGGTAAATTTCTTATAAATATACCGATTTGAGATTTTTAGGTTATATTAACCTTACAAAATATCACACTAATTATATATGAAATAAGTTTTTTTTTAATTTATCGAACTTATGGAAAAAGTTTAATTATGCTTTCCCATCGCCCCACCGAACTATATGCATTTAAGTGGTGACGTATCCTAGAAGCAAGCAAGATTCTGTTTTTGTTTTTACCATATTTTGGTGTGATTACAACCAATAATAAGAGTGGGGTCCACTGGGGAATGGGGCTGAGTTTGACTTGTCAGAAAGAGGCAGGCCCCGCACGACGTCCTAGGACGCGGTGTCCGAGTTCTAGTTAGCTGAGACAGACGCCTAGGAAAAAGCACCGCCATTGTTAATTAGCACGAAGAAGCTGTAAAATGTCTGTCTGCCCCGTGGTCAGTAAAGCGTCCTTCTGTTGGCTGCTTCTTCTCTGCATCTGTCCCTCTAAAGTGTAAGGCAATGGACCTTCCGCTCTCCCCAAATCAAGAAAGTCATGCCAATGCCAATGCCAATGCCAATCTCTCTCTCTCTCTCTCTCTCTCTCTCTTCATGCACAGAGGAGCCTAGGTTCTGGACAAATCAGCGAAGTGACAGGAATTATTGTCTTTTCTATTCTGCTAAAGGAGAAAAATAGTCATGAATATGACAAGAACTGTGTATATTATGAGGGACATACTAAGGGAGCTAGGTGCCTTTTCTGGGAAGATGTGGCAAAATGTGAAGGGCCCCGCGAAGAAAAGATTACTATATGGGGGAAATAATAGGATACATTAGAGAATTAAAGTGAAAATGCCAAGTGCGGTCACTGCTCTCTGATCTGACACGTCCAAAAAAGGCAAATAGGATAACCACCAGCGATGACATGTCCCTGTGTTTCTCCAAATGTTTGGCCTGACAGCAGTTTCAGGAGTCAAATTCGGATGCAAAGACCAATGCTTTGAATCTTTGGTCCAAACCCATCAGAAAAAGAAAAGTGGAAACTAGGGGGAGGAAAAAAATAAGAGAGAAAAAGAGAGAAGAGGGAAATAGGGAAAAAAATACACCCAGAAACAAAGAAAAGATCGCCATTGGTACCAACCCCAACTTTTGCTTTCTCCATTATGAATCCAACACTCCTATTCTTTTCCCTTCCAAATCTCAGGCAACCCATTTCGCAGCACAAATAGAGCTGACGCCAATGCAATGCAAATTCAGACCTGACGACATATAAAAAGAGTCATATTTTCGTGTTCCGGCATATGTCTTGTCTATCTCTCTCCTCTGTTTCAAGAATGTCTTGTCGTGATTGGAAAGTCTTCATTGGGGAAAGCATATAGTTAGAGAGAGAATGCGTACGTGGGTGTGTGGAGAGAGAGAGACATTGATATGGGTATGGGGAAGGAGAAGAGAGGAGAATGTGAACACCAACATTCGTTAGGGGGCAGAGAGAAATGAGCAAAAGCACGGCCGAATTTTGAAGGCCTGGGAAAAAACAGTGAGGAAATCACAAGCTGCTGCAAAGAAAAGGGTGAACAGCATTTTCGCCGCTATGTCGGTTGCCCACGTTGACGACGAGGACAATGCGGGCCAGAGCGATGTCTACCATGCCGAGAGGGTCCTCTCAAATGGGGACTTTTACACCGGCCAGTGGGCGGACAACCTCCCCCACGGTCACGGGAAGTATCTGTGGACTGATGGGTGTATGTATGTTGGCGAATGGTTCAGGGGCAAGACAATGGGAAAGGGGAAGTTTTGTTGGCCAAGTGGTGCCACATATGAGGGTGAATTCAAGAGTAGCTATATGGATGGTAAGGGGACTTACACAGGCCCTTCGGGGGATACATACAGAGGTTCCTGGATAATGAACTTGAAACATGGGCAAGGGACTAAGAGTTATGTTAATGGCGATTACTATGAAGGAGAGTGGCGGCGCGGGATGCAGGATGGCCATGGGCGGTACCAATGGCATAGTGGGAACAATTACATAGGACAATGGAAAAATGGGACCATCAACGGGAATGGTACAATGATATGGAGTAATGGAAATCGGTATGATGGATTCTGGGAAGATGGTTTGCCTAAAGGGAATGGGACTTTTAGATGGGCCGATGGTAGTTTTTATGTCGGCATTTGGAGTAGAGACCCGAAGGAGCAGAGCGGCACATACTATCCATCAGGGTCGACTGGAGGCAACATTGACTGGAATCCTCAAGAGGTGTTTTCAGTGGATTTGCAGGATTGCAAGATTTGTCCCGGCGAAAAAGTTTCGATTTTGCCATCACAGAAGTTGCTGAATTGGCCGGGGATTGAGGGGGAGTTCTTGGAAAAGCAGCAAAATTGGAGACCTCAAAAGGAAAGTGAGGGGGGTGGGAAACGGAGGATGTCGGTGGATGGAAGGGTGTCTCATTACAGTTGGGGATCAGAAGGCAGTGATGGAAATCATCTCAGGGATGAACAAGAAGGGCTGGGGAATATTCAACCTCAAGATTCAAGCATGGGAGACACGCTGACTAAACAACAGATGCTGAGGATAAAACCGCCAAAGAAACAGGGAGAGACTATATCTAAAGGACATAGGAACTATGAGCTAATGCTCAACCTGCAGCTAGGAATCAGGTACTGGGTTTCTATTATAGGTAGTTTAACTTCTGCCTCCTTTTTTTCTTGAATTGGATAATAGAAGTCTAGCTTCGCTGATTGAAACTCGTTTATGATTATCCACAAGTTCCACGCATTAATAGGTTTTAAATTGGTCGGTTCCTTTTTTCCAGATATAGCTGATTAGATATTTGTCTCCTCAGTTAATTGAATATAGTTTCAATTCTAGTATCCCCATATCCCCACATGTTATGGTATTTGATGGAAGGGATAGTGAACAAGTGGAAGTAACAATCTATTGCCTCTCAATCCACTAATGTCTACGGGGAACAATTCCAGGAAATAAAATTTGTGCATATGTCATCATGGTCGGCATGTCATTGGATGTCTTTCTTGCATGTAATCGGTCATTCAATGTCACCCCACAGGCATTCCGTTGGAAGGCCTGCTCCAGTTACATCCCTGGATCTGAAAGCTTCAGCTTTCGATCCCAAGGAAAAAGTGTGGACTAGATTTCCTCCCGAAGGATCCAAGCATACTCCACCCCACCAGTCATGTGAATTCAGGTGGAAGGATTATTGCCCAGTGGTTTTCAGGTAATCTTGAATCATTTTTTTTTTTTTCACTAATGATAAACTTCTTTCAGCTGCACCATCCAGTTACTGTTTATGGATACATCTACAATCTAGTAGTGTTTGTCGCAGAACTAATAATATTGTTCTCATTAGCATAAGCTTAAGCTGACATCTCCCAAAGTAGTCCTTTATTGAACTTTTTCTGAATCTCTGTCTCATGAAGTCACTCAAGGTTACTCAAGTTTCAAAGCACCAAATTTCATTAACCCAGACTTCAGAGTGACAATATATATTTTTTGTCAATCTGCAGGACTCTCAGAAAATTATTTAGAATTGATGCAGCGGATTATATGATATCGATCTGTGGGAATGATGCCTTGCGAGAGCTTTCTTCCCCTGGGAAAAGTGGAAGTTTCTTCTACTTGACCCATGATGACCGGTACATGATAAAGACCATGAAAAAAGCAGAAGTCAAGGTGTGTTCCCCTCGTTGCTTGCATAATATGAGTGAGAAGTTCCATTTGTCAGCGCATTCTCACTAAAGAATTTACTGCAACAGAAACCAGTCTTCCTATTGTAAGGTTCATGTTTATATCTAAGTTTACAACTTATCTCCAAATGTTTAATTAGTTTCACTAATATCATATTGCGATATAGAGTAATTAGTTTGATATAGGCACGTTGCTAGGTTTAACCATTTATGTAAAACTTTCTTGAGATTTTTGGTGGAAGTTATTTGCTCTAAGCTGCGAAATTTTAGTAAGCAATTCTTGAAATTATAGTCTTTTTTCTGCTTTGTTCACAATGCCATGTGTTTTTTTTTTTTATTCACAGGTGCTTTTGAGGATGCTGCCATCTTATTACAATCATGTCCGAACCTACGAAAACACTCTTGTTACAAAATACTTTGGTCTACATTGCGTGAAATTGACTGGGACTGCACAAAAGAAGGTAATGTTTAAGATATGCCGGAATCAGAGTTACATCTCCCTTGGTGAACTTCACAGGACATAAAACTATAGTCATACTCATTTGCAATCAGTGACACAGGTACGATTTGTCATAATGGGAAACCTATTCTGCTCCGAGTATGCAATCCATAGGCGCTTTGACTTAAAGGGTTCTTCTCACGGTCGTATAACTGATAAACCGGAGGCTGAAATTGAAGCTACTACCACCCTTAAGGACCTTGATCTCAACTTTATATTCAGATTGCAGAATGTTTGGTTCCAAGAGTTCTGCAGGTGAGATTTCTTTTCTGCTTGTCTTATCAGACCATATGTTCCACTTTCTTTGTACCTTCCTTACTCTTGAGCGTTCTCCTTGCCAACCTCACATACCTTCTACCCACACCCTCAAGCTGAATTTTACACAAGCTAGGTAGAGAGGTTGAACTTCGATCACTTATTTCTGATATATAATGAACTAGGATTTTCACAAGCCAACTTGTTTGTGAAATATAACTTCAGTAGAACTCTTTCTTTAGAGGATGAAGTGGGATTCTAGCACGCCAGAACTCCTCCATTCATAGTAATTCAAACTTCTACTTAGGTGAAACTAATTCTGATTTCATATGTTGATGGCAATTTCTGAGAGGTTCATTTAAGTAGATGTTGTGAGTTTTATGTGTCTTTCTGTGAAGGTTGAGCCGAGCCAATCCTAATAAATCCTCTATTTCTTTGTGTCCTCTACGCGTAATTCATTTTGTGCAGACAAGTCGACAAGGACTGTGATTTTCTTGAACAGGAAAGGATAATGGACTACAGTCTTCTGATTGGTCTTCACTTCCGAGATACTTCTTATAACAAGGATAGCTTAGTTGCCGAGGCTTGTCCTGCTGGAATTCGCACTCCTAGAGGTTCACTTTTGCCTTTTTTTCTTAATGCCTTCGATTCATGCTATATCAACGAGGCTTAACATCTGCTATAATGTCTGTTCAGGCATTGGAGATAACAATGTTGACCTTGTAGATCCTCGCCTTTCCAGCGTGGAAATGGATCAGCTTCAACTTGACCCTACCAGGTAAAAACGATCTGTTACTCCTATACAATAAACGAACACTTTACAATTCTCTGAAAATTGAGTGAATGGGGAAAAAAAATTATAGGGAAATCGGTGCTTCTCAATTGATCATATTTCTTTCTATGGAAGGAATATATGGCACTTCCATTTGTCAGCATACTAGTTTTTACTTGAAACATCATCCATCCTTTTGTTAGCTGTAACAATTATCTAGAGCTTCATCCTTGCGATCTACCATTTCGATCAAATTAGCTCTTCATATGTGACTTAAGCATTGCTGTTGTTATATCTGATGATATTGGGGGCAGGTGGGCTTCAACCAGATTAGGGATAAACATGCCTGCAAGGGCTGAATTAACAATGAGGGGAAACGGCAGTGAGCTACAGCTGGTTGGTGAACCAACAGGAGAGCTATACGAGGTCATCCTCTTCTTTGGCATAATAGACATATTGCAGGATTATGACATTAGCAAGAAGCTTGAGCATGCATACAAATCAATCCACTATGACCCGACTTCAATATCTGCGGTTGATCCAAAGCAGTACTCCAGACGGTTCCGTGATTTTATATACAGAATTTTTCTAGAAGACACTTGAGGTTTGGATTCTCTCAAATTGTCGATCCCCACGTGGACACCAATGTACAGTCAATGCATGGGATGATGGTTCTCAATGGTGAGAAGGTTGCCCGCTTTGATCAGCGGCGAGTACTAGAGAATGGCATCTAGGGTCAGGTGTCTCATGCTCTTGGTAAACAAACGGCAGATTTTCGCCTTTATGGTATTGTAAGTTATAGGCTGAAAGAAATGTGTTGTAGGTAAGGGTAGAGAAGATCAGAATTCAAGCCTCATTCTTTTTGTAAAATATGTCATCACAGGATTGATTCTTTGTACCCATATCTTTTTACCAGAAAAGGGAGGGATATGGAATTTTTGTTATGAATAAGATGTACAGGAGAGCGGTGAAGGCAAAAAAAGAAAAATTCTTACTTGCTTCACCATAAATTTCGTATCACGATCTGAATCAATAATCCTTTTTCATGAAGGTCTGTTTTATTCTTCTGCTTGTCGGGCAGCATTCTGCTAATGTTCAGAGGCTTGGAGTTCCTTATTTTACTCTCCAAACATACAGATATTTCCATACAAATCGACCAAGCAAGAATGGTACATTGAATATCCAAAGTGCAAACAAGCAGAATCCCCCATGATCTCCAAGTTGGCCAGCCGTGGATAGGTTTAGAGGTCCAGATATTTTTACAACAGACTACACTCAGCAAAAATTTACTCCTTTGACCTGAACTTCGAAATCGAGAGCTGAAAATGCAGATTAGCAATGTGCAAAGCACTGGCGAGTTGTGTAGTTGACAGGCCTTGAGTCGTAATTTGAATTTTCAAGGTGGCATGTGGGAATACCTGATATTGCCAGGTCCACGAGGGGTGCCCGAAAAGTTCTATAAGTATGACTAGGCAAGTTCCGCAAAAACTGGGATCATCATATTTATTTACATCCTAATGCTCCTAATGCAACTTCATTCCCCATAGAACCTCCCATGCAGCCTCATCTGGAGGGATCTCAGCACACAACATCAACCTAAAGCACATTCATGCCGTGGAGAATCGGTTGCAACATGTTGAGCTATTGTCTGGCCTCGATGTTACAGCCAATTCACATCCAGTTGCCATCTTAGAGGAAGTGTTTTTACTTCAATTGATTGATTCAAAACAATGCCAGCCACCGACCGGCAAAATTTAAGGGAGACCGGGACCATGTCTTGTTTCATGGAGGACATGGGGGACCAGAGACCATATAAAGCAATTTTTTGTTTCTTGTGTCCCATCACCTGCTTAAAGAGTCAAGCCAAGAAGCTAGTATCTATCATATCAACCAATGTGACACTTCCTGTATCGATAAAAGGTGGTCCCCTTATTGCATCTTGTGGATTCCTTCTAGACCAATAAATTTGTGATTCAGGAATCCACCAAGATCATAAGTGAAAATGACAGAATCAGTCATCAACACCTCACGACGTTAAGCCCATGATAGTTGCGGGGGCATAAATATATCTACTCGAGTATAACTACCACTTCTGATAGATAAGATCCATAAGATGGTAAAAAGTAGACACAATTTACTTTAAAAAGCACAATATCTTCATTAGAGAGAGTTCCTCTTCATACAGATGAACATAAAGTCACTGAATTGTTGCCGGTCCATTTCCAAACTAGTGCTGAGTCTGCTGACACAAGTGGTTTTATTTATCTTCAGATTGGGACTTAAGAGAACTTTTGCATGTCTAGATACAAATTTGACTGCATTAAGCACCCATCAGAAAGATCTTAGAGACAAACTGAGATTGGATTTGGTCCAGCACAAGGTTCATTCTTGCAGATCTCTTGCAAATTATTGTACCAGTGGTCGTTTGTGGACCAGATAGAGGCAGCGAAATTGACAATGGAAAATTGTCTTCTACAACTGAGACTTGTAAATTTCATATCCGTTACTTGCAGAGATCACTGGAGAAAATCTGATAGCAAATGAGTATGGCAGGGGAGGAACCAGATATTTCTCATGGACACAAGGCGACCAGCTATCATCGCCACCCAAACCCATATGCTTGTGGTCGAGATGTACCTGTAAAAGCAAGTAGAATTCTAATAGTCAAGACCCCGAAAATGGGAAAATACTAAAAGGAAGCATTGAAATAACACTGGAGCTATTGACACATGTAGGGTGAAAACCAGAATAAGGGAACTTAACATGTCCACAAACCAAATAATTCCTTAACTTCTTGTTCTCGCATTTAGTTCAGATTTCATAGAAACTAACATTGGACTGGATATACACAGTGAAACTTCGTATATTTCACAGATGAATAGAAACAGTCGAATGATAACACTTGTAGATACTACAAAGCAAACAAGAAAGCATTTCTGACTCAAGGCATCACCTCAATGCTGCTTCCTCTAACAAGATCTTCATTATGCGTTGCACGGTCAAGTTCCGACGTAGTGTAATAACTCGCACTCATTTGCATTGGAGGAGAACTGCCATAAATAGAAGCGTAAATCCCAACACCATCTCTGTTTTGAAACGTCACCCATCTCCCATCAGCACGACCTGCACATTCTCCAGGAACTATGTATGGAACATGCATGTCAGCCACGTTCTCCTCATAGACTGAAACATGGGCAGCAGCTTTTCTGTCTGGATAACATTCAAAGGGACCTCGTCCATACCATCGAATCCTCTCCAAAGAACTTTCCAAATGGAATTCAACTCCAACTCGGGGTAGGGGTGGAAGATTCGAACTGGGTCTTACATGGCATTCCATAATGACATCCCCAGAACAGTGGATTGAGTATATCACGTCACATTCAAATACAACAATTGATTTCCCGGACTGAGAAAGGGAACCCTCCTCACCTTGCACAATAAAATGGTAGACTGTCTTTATTTTCAAAAGAGTATCAGAATCTTGCTCTATAGAGCAGCTCTCAGTAACAACTGAGAGGCTGTCAAGGTGAGCAGCTTTCCACGAAGAGATAGCTAGCAGAGCCTCCCCCTTTGTCATTATCTGTAGGTGCTCGCCAAAAGCAAGGGAGTATGCCACTACCCATGACAGGAACTCCTTGAACCTGCAATTTCGTTACCATGTCTTCAACCATTACATTGCCATTGATGTCAGAATGATTAAATGAGGGACAACAACCTAAATATAAGATTGATGATTATCTTCCACTTCAACAAAAAAAAAAAAAATTACAATAGAAACAACCTTCCAGCTTTCAAAAGTTCCTTCTGGATATTGAATTTTATCTCCCAATTATTCTGATGGCAGACTCTGATCGTGTCCCCAGAAACTTCTTTAAAGAAGGTACCACTTTCAACTTTGATAGCCTGTGGGTTAAACTAATATTAAGAAATGTTAAACACGTCATAAAGATGTGACCAACTTGACATAAGTATCAAAAAATGGGATAGCTTTTTACATGGTGAGCAAGGACTTCTTTTGCTGGCAGCTGGACTTGGGTGGAAGACACAATATGCCCAGCTTCAGTCCAGCGCGTTGAATGCAAAAGCTTAGCAGAAATTGTCAAGAAAATCTCAGTTGCAGAGCAGGAAGCCCAAACTGAGTACCATGGACCCTTCTCTAAGTCTATGTCAAAGCTGCTCTGGTGGTCCAACTGTGGGAAGTGAAAGGTTCCCACGGAACCAAGATTGCATCCATCCCCATGGATGAGCCAACTAAATTCTAACCCTTCCGTTGTTTCATAAAAATGATTATTCATTATCTGTAAAGGACATTGAAATATTGTCAGCTTTGGTAAAAAAAAATGAAGATATTATCTGAGGCATGACAGTACCTTTAGCGTGATCCCATTTAATAGAACCTTGATTGGTTGATGGACATACTTCACTTCTGCAGACATTAAACAGAACCACAGTGAACATGCAGATTGATAGCTAATCAAGCCACTAAACTCAAAATTTTATATATGTCAGTAAAAAGTAAAAAGTGAAATGTACCATGCATTGCAGGATGTGGAGTTCGATCTGGCCAGGTAAGTCCGTTCAAACAGAAGTTTAAATCATTAGGAATATCCCCAAAGTCTCCTCCATACGCCCAGTGTTTGCAGCCATCAGCCTTCTCTTTTAGTAAACCCTAAATTTAAAGAACATAGCCTCAAGTTTCTGAAAAAAATCCTCCTTTTGCAATCACCATAACGAGAAAGTCAAACAAGCTCATAGAATATACCAGGCGTAGCCTAAGTTGATATTAGTGCCAGTTATTGACTGCTTAAAGGAGAAGAACGCTAGCTTATCAAGCATCAGAACACCTCTGATGATAGGTTCAGATCTGTGAGACACCTCTGATGATAGGTTCTATCATTAGTTCCAAACAACCCATCCAACAGAGCACTTCACAGGACATTTTTTCATTCCACTTATATTTCCCAAGTAATATTGAGGAGAAGTAACTCGACTTATAAGTATGTAACAAAAGAATTGCCTGTTGAATATTTGGCACAATTAGTGGCCATATACATGGATTTCTGTCAACTCTTTGCACAAGAGTTGGTGTGAAGCGAAGGCTTGCATGAGCATACTTTTTCAGGTCAAGGAGTAATTTACCTGATCAACCCAATCCCAGATAAAACCACCTTGGAGACCAAATGTACTATCAATTGCTTCCCAGTATTCAAGAATGTTTCCATTGCTATTTCCCATAGAATGTGAGTACCTTTCAATGGTGACACATGAATATTGAACATGACATGGATATCAGATAAGAGATATTGTAGAATTAAGAACTAAGTGAGTGCATTAAGAAATAATACAGAGGGGGAAAGAAAAAGAAAGAAAGTCGGAGTTACATACTCGCACAAGATCAAAGGACGAGTTTCATTCGGATCTTTAGCAATCTTCACTATGTCCCACACACGCATGTACATAGGGCACACAATATCTGTTGAGGAAGTTCTGGCTCCACCACCTTCATAGTGTAATACACGAGAAGGATCTTTCCCTCGGATCCACCCTGATGTAAACTATTAGATTAGTAACTTATAACAAAGAAAGAAGTTTTTTTCCATCGAATGCATCTTCACCCATGCCTTATATTGCCCATACTTCCTGCACGGAAAATGCATCCGAATTCCTAACACTTTAAATTGAAGGAGAGATTAATATCTCTTCCTGAATACTACAAGTTCAAGTACATTGCAGCCCATAACCCAGGCTGGCTCCTCCATGTTTGCTAGGTAAGCCACTAAACTGGAACATGTTCATTAACATTTTTTGTACATATATGGCTAAAGAAACGTTAGATTCAATTGATAAGTTCCATCTAAGTAGTCTACCCATCAGGGTTTAAACCAGCATGTCAAGTGTGTGCATGTTCTTTCAAAAGGCGCCTCATAACAAGAGAACAATCTGAACGAAAATAAGTGCATTCATTAATTCAATCTTGTTTGGTTACCTTCCAGCAGCAATAATTCATAAAAAAAAAAACTTAGATCTAAAAAGTTTGGAAGGTCTAATACCAGCTGAAGCAGAATGATTGGGCCCATATCCAGATTCATTTCCTAAGGACCATGATATTATGCAAGCGTGATTTTGTCCCTCTCCACCATGCCAATCACACGATCCAGCATAGCACCAGCCCAACTTGGTTCAAGAGTAGGATGCTTCCGATCTTTAGAGTCAACAAAACCATGTGTTTCAATATTGGCTTCATCTATCATGTACATGCCGAACAGATCACACAACTGATACCAACGAGTATGTTGAGGATAATGGCTGTTTCTCACAGCGTTCATATTATTTTGCTTCATAAGAACTAAATCCTGCAAAGATGGGAGCTTCAATACAGTTTCAACTAACACCATTGTTAAATGCTGACATAGGGAAGATAAATTTCCTAAAATTCTATTATTACCTTAACCATGCAAGACTCAATATTTGTCTTTCCTAGACGTGGATGATGCTCATGCCTGTTCGCTCCTCTTATTATGACTGGATGCCCATTAACAAGCAACTGTTTATGGGCTGTGGAAATTTGCCGGATGCCTACTTGGCATGATTCACAGTCAATAACATGGCCACCGGAATCTTTAAGGATGACAACAAGGGTGTAGAGATTTGGCTGAAATGACAAAAGCCACAAACAACAAGAAATGCAAACAAATTACTTCTTGAAAAGCATTGTCTGAGGGCTAATATGCATGCAATCTATAATAAAGGAGAAAGGAAACTACATATTTGGATGGCACATTTATATGCATAGAATCTACAGTAAAAGAAAGAATGTCAAGATTAGTAGGAGGCATTCCATACTAAAAGAATCCCAAAAAGTCAATTGATTGCTAATATCTATTATCATTATGATAGAAACGATACATATAAGAGAAAGAACCTTGTTATCATGATCTGCAACACAGAAAGATCCAAAAGGGACATTATGGAGAAATCTCATAATATATGCAATAAACACTTGATTCAAAAACATAATCAAGAATCTTCATTCAGAACTTCATTCACAATTTCCTTACATATTCAGCTGACCAGAGCCTAGGCCTTTCCAGTTTTCCATCAAGGATAAAATCATGAAACCCATGTATGGACGACGAGTTGTTGAACTTTAGATCAGAAACATTAGATGAGAGAAGATCCACATGACCATCTTTGTTGTACCAGATAGAAGTATCAAAGAGTTTAGCTTCAATTATTAGGTCAGAAAGAATGCTGTCTGTAGGCTTTTGTCGAGAATCATCTATCTTAACTTCAACCTGCATGAAGAGCAAGGAATTTTCCAAATAAAGAGGTGAACAATAAGATAACTACAGTAAAATGAGTTAAAATTTGGGGAGAAGTTGGAAAGTATGCTTTGATGATCATACGGCCATCAATTACCCAAGTCACAGAGAAATATATGGTGACATGTTTGATTCATACTTTAACATCCAAAGAGAGACATGACAACTTTTGGCCTTCTTCCTTATGCTGTGATATTTTCATGTCAAATATATAACTATCTTGTGTTCACATGTAATTAATTATTGGCAACCAGTGATATGTAGGTATATCTCAGTTGGGTACTAAAAGTGATCCATACCCAACTGACTGTCATAGGATAAATTTAAAGGAGTGCATCATTAAGGATAAATATATTTGATGACTTCAGTGATTTGTATATACCTTGGTCAGATACTAGAATGATATTTTACTTAGCTTGTAAAATTTTTGTAAATTTATTTTAAGTAAATTCTAAGCATAGGTTTTCATCTGCCCCCACCTCAACCTATTTCCAGCATCTGCAGCAGAAGACTGCTTAATATAGCAGAACCAACCATATAAGGAGACGGTAGTTTTCTTCAAAAAAGATGAAAAAAAATGCTAAAAGCATGAAGCGAGATATCCCACATGATGCAATACTATGCAATGTTTACAAAACAATCGAGACTTCTTCAGAGTAGATGACATTTCCACTTTACCACATCACACCCTATTCATAAAGTGTCATCCATATTTGGAGTTTTGGCACTATCATGAAAGCAAAGATCCCAAACGCAAAGGAGACAATTACTCAGGAAGTATGAAAAATTCACTACTTTCTTCTTTTCACATTCTTCTGCAAAATTTTCTTTAATCATAGCAAATCCAACTTAGTGGAAAAGGGCTTAACTTGTTTTTGTATGTTATCAGCAACTTTTGTTATCTGGAAAAGAAAGAGTTGGCCACAAATACGTGCTGTGAATATTCATCCATATTTACATTGTAGAAAGTCTTTAGTCAGCTAAGATGAAAGATTCAAGAAGATAAAAGATATAAGAGATGGCTGCTAAGTTACAGATAAAGGCATCTAGATGGCAAGAAACCTTGCTGCACACGAAGAGGGGGCAAAAAACATAGAACAAGAGAATCATAAAGAAAGTGATAAGTAAAGCAAAAGAGGCTACTCAGACAATTTACAACACTGCACTTCAGTTGGAGAAGCATGCTCGAGTCAAGCAAATCTAATTTTGTATAATGCTACTCCGCTTGTATATACTTACCTGAAGATCAGCACGCGTGAAATTGTCATCCAGGTTAGACTTGAAGAAATAGTCCGCAATAAATACCTGAAAAAGTTATGTTATAGCTAGTCAATTCCAATCCATACAATAAGCAGGTGGTGAAAAGGTAAGAGGACATCTTCCACAGAGTTTCATCAGACTGTATGTCATATCAATCCATGAGATTCAAAGAAACTCAAAGAATGCAGCTAGATTAAATTCCAAATCAACATGTACTATCTTAGGGGTTTTGGCAGATTTATTGATGTTTTCAGGATTAATTATGTTCTTAAAGAAACCAATATGGTTAAATATTTCATGCATTTGTTATAGAAATATATTTCATGTTATTTAGAACTTTCTGCACATGGTGCCACAACAGTTTTATAAAGACATTCTTATTATTAATCTACTCATAGAGAAGAACATACCACCAGCTTACAAAAGAAAATTTAAATGCTTAATAAGAGAAGAAAAAAAGCTTAGCTTAAAAACTTTATGAAATAATAACTCATATATGCAAGCCACATATCCAGATTACAAATTCACTTATGTTCCCTAAAGCGCCATTACCATTAACAGTTCAACAACAGTAACTATATAGAAGAAGAAATTTCATGAAAATGAGAAGGTCCAGAAAACAAACCTGTGGCTTTGCTAGAAGAAGCACATCACGATGAATACCAGATAACCACCAATGATCTTGATCCTCAAGATAAGATCCATCACTCCATCTAAATACTTGAACAGCTAAAACATTCTTTTCTTCAGCAGCAGAAGGCTTACAGTAGTCAGTGATTTCAAATTCAGCTGGCAGCCTACTATCCTGACTGCAAAACCAGGCATTGTGCATGTGTCAATTGTAAATTGATTAAAATAACTGATCACTGTTTCCATCAGTATTTTTTTCCTGTTCAAGAACCCAGCATGGAAGTTATCCATAATAACAGTTAACTGAAAGTTGCTTTCTTAACAGTTCACGGCATCAGGATTCTTCTTATAACTAATTTCTATCTCTCATCCCTTTTTAGCAAGTGCGGCACAACAGGAATGTCCCTTTCACATACCTCATTTAATTTGAGAGAAAAAAAGGTACAATCTAGTAAACAGTAAGAGGATAAATATTAGTCCCAAATTGCTTTCAAGCAAAAAACAATGGCATTGACTCAGAGCAAAACATGCTCTGGCCAGCCAAAATCCAGAATAAAATATCATCAATGACGTCAAACAATGAGGTAAGTGCATTATTCGACCTTCTATTTATTCTCTCAGAGACAAGGCCAAAGAAATTTTTCTACTTGGGCCAGAATAACAATTAAGTAAATGAAGACATTCTCCATGAAAATATTTTCCAGACTATCTGATATCTATAGATAATACAGTTAAATTCACACTTTAGGCTCAGGCAGGAGCACACCCACCTGAGGCAGAAAGTGTTTTAAGTTATATTTATCTCTGCTGTAATGTTTAAATTGAAACTATGCCTTCATTAGATGACTAGGCAATAATTCCCAAAATTCAATGCAAAGAAGAATACTCACCAAATGTCGCAATTTTTTTTCTGATAGAATATACTTATGGTCAAAGGATCAAATAACTATAACAAAGAGAGGAGAAAAAATTACCTATACCCCACGAAGACTCCATTAATCCATGCACAGAAGGCAGAATCCACTGCTTCAAAGTGCAGCAAAATCCTACGCCTATTCAATGTAAAAATGAAGCAAAGCTAAAGCCACAATAAAGAGTTAAGAATGTCATTCTAACACTCATACACTCAATGTGTTTACAATATGGCAGAATTATGTTGGGTATTTAAATTGGCTTACTAACTTAAATAATTACTTACTATTGGCCACATCCTTTAATCAACACATTTAGTATATGGATCAATGTGTCTCTACCATTACTCGAAAATTAAGTACCAAATACTACAAAAAAGAAGACTACAAAGCAAGGCATAACAAAAAGATGCAACACAAAAATGATATCATTAGCAACATGCCACCACAAAAGGTTCTCATGTGCAGGTGTGTATTTGCACGCGTAAATGCATGTGTGTGTGTGTGTGTGTGTGTGTGTGAGAGAGAGAGAGAGAGAGAGAGAGAAAATTTCACTACTTTTGCATAACATACTTAAGAATCAAGTCCACAGATATGTAACTTAATGCATTTGCACGCTCAACCAAATGTAGTGAAGATGATATGGTAAGTTTTATACACCAATAACCAGTGTAGTCAAGCTAAAATCTCAGGATTTTCCATTTCAATCCAAGGATAGAAAACTATAGGGATGTTTTGTTAGGGAGTGCTTATAAGAAACTGCTTTTGCTATCAAGAAGCTACCACAGCCATTCAAAAAGGTTCATTAAAAGTAGATGTGATACATTATAGTGACTGGCTGATCAACTTCCAAGTTGAAGGTTGACCACAATCAGAATCCACTGAACTCAAGTGATTACCAAAAGCCACCAATTTGTTGGAATAATTGTCCAACTAGTAACTACTAAGCGTTTCCTCCAACAGCCACTAGATGGAGACATGGCATAGGAACTCCAGTACACAGGACAATATCACGCTATGCTTTATCCTATATTGACAAGTCATGACCTAAAATCAAGACAGAGGAAATTCCTTCAATCAGCTGAGCATATGAAATTTAGACCATAACTTTTAGATTTCATTCAGCATTCTTGTGATCCACATGAATAAAGGAGCTAGCTAAAATGGTACAGGCATACTCAGAAGTTTTCCACGCATATTCTATAATCACACACAATAATCTTTGACAATTATGAGACATACACATATGAAGCATCAGAACACATCAAGAAATGCCCTGAGAATATAGCTGTGAGACAACAAGTGGAAGGAAAGTCAAATGTATGAGCAGTAACATTCCATTATTTCATTTGAGCAGACCAGCTTCAGAGGAGCTAAACATATAAAATGTAAAGCATTCAAACAACTAATACCTTTCCATTCATTAGGGATGCTGAAATATGTCCTGTAGCAACCAGTTGGATTTTCCAAAGGAATGTTTGGAGGATCAAGTGGAAATGGGTACAGAGTATTTGTGTAAATAGGCCTATCATATCCATGCATCTGCCAATTGGAAGGAACTGCTCCAATTTGAACAAAAATGAGTGAAAAAATTAGAAGATGTGGCAGTGTGCAATACATAATGATAAATATGACAATATACCTGAACAATGAAACCAAAAGGACCTCACAAAAGATACCTACCTAGCATAAATCATTGACGATCTCTAAATAAGCAATGATTTTATTAACTGAACTGCGATTGGTTGAAACATTTCATGATCCTGCATGCTTGACAGCTTTCATTTTTAACACTAAAAGGTTCTCTCAAACAAGTACCTAACGAAACTCAGATAGACAAAAGATCTCTCGACACAAATGAACAGTCCCCCCAACCCCCCCCCCCAAAAAAAAAAAAAAAAAAAAACAACAACAAGAAGTCCTGACTAAAATTGCATCATCAATGGCATTCGGGCTTAGTATAGCAAAATTCAATGAGGTATAGTTTGGTGAGACTGACTCCTGAGATATAAGAGCAGTATCGTGGTCAACTCCCACTACAGAAGGGACTATCAATATAGGAAATTCCTTCATTAACAGCTGCACCTTCACTAAACTTTTTGCAGCAGTACAACATATATTTATGACATAGAAGATCATCAAGTTCAAGAAATGATGCAGCCAAAACACAGTCAATCTGAAATTCAACATTTGATATTCGGCCTAGTAATCTTTATCACTTGGGAATGCAGCGCTTGAATCTTAAAGGCTGCTCTTGCGAAGAACGAAGACCAGCAATTATACCAGGTAAACTTCCCCACGCAGAATCCTCAAATGCAGCATCGAAAAAGCCACCGGGGACATCTTTAGGACTCGGAGCCATGAGGAATTTCCAATGGCCAGACAAGGACTTTGCAAAAGGCAAGCCTTTGACCCAGGAAGCAGCACAGTCGAGAGCGCTGTCGACGGCATCGTCGTCCCACGCCGCCGAGTCCGCCAACGTGAAGTCCACTTTACCGCGCTCGAACCAGTACTTGAGAGCTCCTGACAACACGACAAAGAGTGAGTTCCCAAGCCGCGAGCACACAGCAAAGCAGGATATACCGAGACTGCCGATTCAACACGATAAGCATAAGAAAATTTCAGGGGAAAAGAAGTAACTGATCGCTCATAAAACTGGCAATCCCAATTCGAACTGATCGAAGCAGTTTCCACACGGTTTCGATCGGACACGACCGGCGACGCGGACGGGCACTAACCTTCGACGGAATCGTGACAATGCAGGGTGACGTGGGGATCCCGCTTCCGCAGCTTGAAGAAGCTCTGGTCCTCCCACACCTGGTACCCGTTTTCCGGCGTAAACCCGAGCTGGGCCAGCAAAGACGCCATCTTTTTTTCCCTCCTTCTACCCGGCCGAGACAGGAGGGGAAACGACCGATCGAGCCGCCGGAACGAACCGAAGCGGCGGCGAGGAGGAGGTGGCGGCGCCGGAGCAGACGGAGGCGGAGCCGATCGTCCTCGGAGGTGGATCAGTTGGTAAGTGGAAGTGTTTTTCTGAATATGCTCTCTGTATATGCGCAGGCCACTTCAATGATAATGGTGGGGTCCTTAGAAAATATCCATACGAAAAAGGTCATTTTAATCCACATCCTCTTTTTGAATTTGCAAAATGAAGGGGCGAATGCAATTTCCAAAGGGAGTAAGTGAATCGGGCAAGAATAATTAAATTGCATTGTTGGAGCAAAATTATCGATTTCTTTCCTAACAAGACCGGCTCGAAGATAACTCTATCAATTCTCATATTTATCATTTTTAAATAGTTTCCTTTTTAATGGAATTTTTTAGGACTGAGGGAGTTCATCGAGCCTCCGTTCTCTAGTTGGCCGACTAAGGCTGCTTTTTGTTTAGTTTCTTTTTCTATTTTTAAACGACATTTTTGTTTTTTTGTTCACCGAAAACGAAAAAGCAATGTAAACGCGCTTATTTGCGTTTTTGTTCCAAAAACTATTTTTTTGTTCCCAAAAACACATTTAGAATAAAAACGGAAACAAAAAAAAAAAAAGTTGTTAAACATTTTTAACAAAATTTAGAAACACTTCTCTCTTTTTTTCTTCTTTTTTTCTTTCTTTTCTCTTTGGCCGGCCGCTAGCCTCGCCATGGTCGACGACCGGCATCGAGGGGTCAATAACGCCATCGAGGGCTGACCTCGCGGGAGTATCGCTAGCCCCTAAAGCGAGGCCGAGTGTCACCGCCCCTAGCGAGGCCGAGCCTCACCTCGCTACAACGCCGAGGCTCGCCCTCATGGGGGCCAACAAGCCTCACCATGGCCGGGCGAGGCTATCGGCCAAAAAAAGAAGAAAAAATAAATAATAAATAATAAATAAGAAAATAAGAAATAAAATAAAAATCTTTAAAATTTTAAAGAAATAAAAAAATTATACAAATTTACCAAACGTGTTTATGTTCATTTTTTATTCCCGAAACAAGTTTACCAAACGCATTTTTTTGTTCAAAAATTATTCTCCGGAACATAAACATTTTTTTCTATTTCTTTTCCCGAAACAATTTTTAAACATAAATATTACCAAACGCGCCCTAAAGCGTCTAGCGAAGAAGAGAGGGTCCTAAAGAGAGAGCTCTATAGGAGTAAGGTTAACGGTTTTAAGTTTTATACAAATTCTACCCGTAACCTACAATTTACTCATTTAAACATGTTCTTTATATTTTGGAACTTGTAGTGGCGCGTTTGCCGTAACGATTACGTTCAAAAATTGTTTGAGGAAACAAAAATAGAAAAAGTGTTTGTTTGGGAACAATTTTTGACTGAAAGATGCGTTTGGTAAACTTGTTCCGAGAATAAAAAATGAATAGAAACACGTTTAGTAAATTTATATTCTTTTTTTAATTCTTTTAATTTTTTAATATTTTTATTTTATTTTTCGTTTTTCCTTTCTTTTTTATTTTTTCTTCTTTCGTGCTGCCGGCCTCCGCGACAACCAGCCCCAACCATGGCGAGGCTCGCCGGGAACTGGCGAGCCCGAGCTTGCCCGGCCCAAGGTGAGGCTCGGCGTGTCGGCTTTGGGCAAGCCCGAGCTCGCTCGGCCAAGGTGAGGCCGAGCCTCACTAGGAGCCGGTAACGCTCCGCCGAGGTCGCCGACCCTCAACGGCGTCGCTGGCCCTCGACGGGTCGGCGACCAAAAGAAAAAGAAGAAGAAAAGGAAGAGAGAGAAGAAGAAACAAGAAACAAAATTGTTTCAAAAATCGTTTTAACAAGAACAATTTTTTTTTGTTTCTTATTTCTATTCTTTTTGTGTTCCATAACAAAATATCTAATTTTGACAAAAACGCAAACGAACGCGTTTATGTTCTTTCTTTCCCCGGAAACAAATAAACAAAATTTCTGTTCATAAACAAAAAAAAAAGAATGAAAACATGCAAGCTCGAAATCTAAACTACATATCCTAAAACTTATAACTCACTTTGAAACTATAACCTACTCTATCATAGG
Organism: Eucalyptus polyanthemos subsp. polyanthemos; assembly: GCA_017140185.1. Taxonomy (NCBI): domain Eukaryota; kingdom Viridiplantae; phylum Streptophyta; class Magnoliopsida; order Myrtales; family Myrtaceae; genus Eucalyptus; species Eucalyptus polyanthemos. Next base: position 18,202,058 of record CM029466.1, read on the forward strand.
TTCCAAGATCGGTTAGCCCAATCTCACATATATTATTAATCGAATGATTATAATAAATTATCACATTTAATAACAACCACTTATTACTAAGCCATTAATCATAACTTATATTTAGACACGGGAAGAATATGAAATATTAATAAGGGTCTGTTAGTTTCAAAAAAATATCATGTTTCCAATAAATATTTTTTTAAAGTCATTTACGGGAAAATGACTATATTTTTCGATATTCGACCTAAACTTAAATTTTGAGTGGAAAATATTTTCCACCGTTCGTTAGCTAATTTAATTATTTTGAAAAAAAAAATTATCAAAAATTGAATTTTAATATTTTTAATTGACCAAAAAAATATTTTTATTTTTTATATTTTTTAAAAAATGAATTTTTAATTATTTGTATTTTTAAAAAATCGAAATTTTAAATTTTTTAAAATTTTTTTCTTTCTTTTTCTTTACTTCCCCCTTCCTCCGCGTTGCCTCCTTCGCCTCCTTCTTCCTCCTCCTCCTCCCTTAGGCCTCCGCCGCCCAATTGCAAATCCAACGAGCTCGAGGCTCGATCGATCTCGCCCGAGCTCACCAAATTTTCGCCGGATCTCGGTAAGCCATGAGCTCATCGGGTTTGGCGGCGGCTTGGGCTTGCTCGGATCGCAAGCCCGAGCTCCGTCGCTAGACCTAGCAAGCTTGTAGCTCGCTAGAGCCCAACAGACCTCTGGCGAGCTCGGGCGAGGCTCAAGCCTCGCCCACTCACTGAATCTGGCAAGCCGCAAGCTCCACCCTAGGCCGACAAGAGCTCCGCCTCGCCCAATCTAGCGAGGCTCGAGCTCGGCTTAGCGAGATCGGGCTAGGTGAAGCCTCGCCGCCTCGGGGCAAGACTCGGGCGGCTTGTGGTCGGCCAACGGCCGCCACCAAAGAAGAATATGAAAAGGAAAGAAAGAAAAGAACAGAAAATTAAAAACTCGATTTAAAAAAAAAAAAACATAAAAATAAAACGAAAATGTATTAATAAAAAAGAAGCAAGATGGAAGTTATGAAAAACGTATTTCACTTAAGAAGTGAAAAATATTTTCCTCATTTTTAAAGGTTATTTTTTCCAATGATGAAAAATATTTTCCTTAACTACCATTTTCCGGCGAAACGAACGCCTAGGAAAATCCCAAAAATGTTTTCTCAAAAATCATTTTCCGCAAACGAACGGATCCTAAAGTAAAAAATTTCAATTATAAAAACGTAAACTCAAACTAGTGATTCTATATTATATATTTATCATCAAAATCATCGAAGGCCATGAAACATCACGAAAGTTAATATGCAAACACAAACCGAGTAAAACACAAAAACTTCTTCCATATTCAAGTTGAGATTTCATTTAACTAGAACCTGAAGAGATTTCATTTAACTAGAACCTAAAAACTACTCATCGAAACAGATTCTCCAATTTTTTAAATCTAAAACTAACCCTACATAACTCAAAACTTGAAACAAGACAGATTCTCATCAATCCGATTCTTCAATTCCAAATTCTACCTAGATCCATGTTTACCCCAACATGGGAGATTGGATGAAGGTATACTCTCCCTTTTGTCCATCGGTGAATTGAATGAATGTTCGTGAATTATTATTTCTTTTTTAAGAAATTGGCGGGCATGACAGAGGCAAGGATGCATAAATTTATCTCTCAAACCTAAGTTTGGAGTAAAAAGAGAGCGTAAACACCGAAGCTGAAACTGTGAAATCATTTCGACTTAGAAAGACAACCCGAACGCACGTTCGAGGGCATTGTTCTTCCTGTTCTTTTACAATGCCGATGACTCAGAACGAAATCAGATGATTTCTCATCACTTTTTTCTCCCTGAATCGCAAGGCATAATTGAATCCTCCAAAATGACTAACCAAGAGAAAGAGAAGATGCAGTTAACAGAAAAGGGCATTGATATATTTACAGAGTCGTCCGCTAAATATATATACAAATCAAAAGAGCAGACGACCAAAATTCCGCAACAAAAACTAAAATCCTAACACTACTTCCCATAAACAAAAGAATTGACCCCTATCTATTTTCTGTAGCCTCTTCTGGGGCAACACTCTGCTCCCGTTTGCCGTCGGAGCGGGGCCTTTTGAAGTATTTTCCGATAAACAGCTCAGCAGCATCAGGGTACTTGGTCTTGACAAAGTTCTCAAGACACTTCCGATATGAAAAGTCCACCCGAGAACCGTCAGTGGACTCCACGTAGAAGCATCGGCTGTCTAGGAAGCTGCTATGTCTGCTGACCTGTCAAATTAAATCCTCAAAGGTTGAGAGATTGCCCGAGAGAGTTTGTTATATAACATTCCAGGGACCAATGCAAACACTACAGTTAAAGGACATCCCCAGAGTAGACATCTAGGTGGCAGTAGCTAAATATGGCTCAAGCAGGGGGCAGGATAAAGATATTTAATAACTAACCCATGGGGGGGATCCAGATATAGGGTATCAATGAAGAAAATAAGGAATACCAGGGTTCATCAAAACCATACCATTACTGAATAAAGAGCTGCCTAATCATGGATAAAGATATATCACTGTATATACGAGAGCTGCCTAATCATGTCAGCAAGCATTACATAGTCCACCAATTCAAGAGTTCATTTGGTTATTTCCAATACAGATTCTCAAGTAATCAGCTGATTGCATATATCATTGACCATTTACCCATTTCCATGCTGCGTAATGTCTTCCAAAACATAATTTTTGAGAAAAGATGAGGTGGACAATGAGAAAAAGAAAACCCCTGGGCTCCACTTGGCTAGCCCCAAAACAGCAAGGAACATCATCTATCACACATAGCAGGCATGCAGGAGAAATGGATGATCTGGTTTGCATGATCTCACTCATCTCATTCACAAGCCAGTAAATCCTATCAGGATGCATTAATCACAAGTAAGCATATTCATCATTAAAATAATACCGTCAGATGATCGATTCCTGCTCCCATCTTAGCAGCTTTATCTGGATGGTGTTTGAGAACACTATCAACTACATAGGACTGATCCTCAGCTGACAGTGGATCATTGTCATTGTACCTTCAGAAAGAGAGGAAGTGTTAAGTGAAGCAGCTTACAAAATGTCCCAGAGAGAACAATGTCATATTTATTCCTCTATTTTAACTGGTAACATCAGCAACACAGAACCGACAGTTGAATGGATTGACCCACCAACAGGCCCCTAAGATGACGGTTCTTATGGTGGTCCAGTTTTTACAACATTGGTTGGTATGATCATGAGTTTTACAACCAAGTATTATCATCTCATGCACCAATTGTCAAATTACATGCGCAATGTCAATATATTATGGAGAAAAAGTGCAGAGGAGGTGCCATTTCAGAATTAGTAACTGTGTTAATCAGATAAAGAACACATGCAAATATACACATGCACATGCAAACAATCCAGGTGAAAATTAAAAGATCAAATGAGCTAACGCTATGGGCACATTATCTGAAACTAACCCAGACTGATGCATTATCCTTCGTATTGACTGCATGATCGGTTCCACATCTGTGAGTATATCTTGTTCCTCTGATGTGAACATGTCCAATCTTTGCCTTGTTGCTGTGAACATGCGAGGAGCAGCTGGGTCCTCATTTGTCATTTCACGAGGCCGTGAAAGGCTCCTTCTCATTTTCCATTCAGGATGCTGTCCCTTGCTTTTCTTCTTGAATCTCCTCCCCATTGGTTCTGCCGCTCCCATGGACTTGATTTTTCTGTTCCCTGAGAACTGCCTTCACTCTGTCCCAAGGCCACAGCACCCCATCCACCAGATGTGGAAGACGGTTCGTTGGCTTCATAAACTCTTTTGGATGTATCATCTGCATTTTGAGAACTGTTCCAACCCCCTCGAGACACCTCGCTGCCCTCAGCCCTTTGCCCCAGCCCCCAGTTTCCCATTGACTCTCTTTTTCAGTTTCCACAGTTTGAGAACTATTCCAACCTTTTTCACTTTGAGAACCAGCTTCATTCATGACACCAATGGCAGCATCCCATCCACCAGATTTAGAAGGTTGTTCATCGGCTTTGGTAAAATCATCCAGATCAGCTCTTCCAGACTTATCTTTGACACTTCGAGCACCATCCCAACCCATTTCATCATCTGGTTTTTTCCCCAGCTTTTGGTTTCCCATCCATGGCCTTGCTGTTCCGATTTACTTCTTGAGTTTCATCAATCATAGATTTTTCAGAGTCATCCCAGCTCTTTCTGCTCTGAGAGCCACCATCACTACCCCAGGCAGCAGCCCCCCATCCACCAGATTTGGAAGAATTTTCATTGTCCTTTGTAGAACGGAGACCATCATCATCAGCTCTACCGTTCCCCCAGCTCGGTGAGTTATGACCACGTAACTGGTTGGCATCAGCTTCTTTATCCCAAGAAGTTGAACTGTTCCAACTGCTCTTTGTATTATCCACTTGAGAATCTATAACTTGGCTCTCCGCTTTCTTAGATCCCCAATTAGACCATGCAGTTGATTGTCCATTGTTTCCTGGTGTGGTTGAATCTTTGCCATTCTTCTCCCAAGAAGCACTAGCATCCCAATCATCCACAGATGTGACCTTGTCCCACGGCTGAACATCATCTTCAAAAACGGGTTTCTCAGAATTGTTTTCTGGAGATCTGTTGAGCTCTGTGTTTTCGTCTTCCCAGTCAAGATGCTCAACATCTACGCCAAGACATGTAGAATCTCCTGTTCCTTCCATACTAGGCCCTCTTACCATATGAAGGAAACTATACACATCAGCAGCACCTTCCTGTTTTGAATCCACCTGTAAAACTAGTTCACTTAGAACAGTGTGCACAAGAAATTCAAGATTATCCAGCTCTATTAAGATATCATGATTTGTACAGAAACATGCAGAGGCATAGCTGAGACTAAATTTTTCCCCAACTCTATAGTTTTTAAAGGTAGGAAGACAACTCCTTCAAGAACCCCATAATGTTCGACTGACGTAACTTCCTAGAAGTATTTTTTGAAGTGCTATCTATAACAGTTAACTAATTTAAATTAATAGAATACAATGTAAGTGTGAATGAAATTCTTGGGCGGTATTGAAAAGTCATGCTGATGTACTTTTGTTTAGTCATCTATCGGCTATATCTGTTCTAGTATATAAATTAGGGGGTAATCAGTGATTTCAAAATTCTCACTCCATCTTTTGTGCCCCAAAGGAGATCAAACTTGGAGCCTGTGCCTACAGCAACACGTTTGCCCCATGAACAAGATGCCACGACGCTTGACAAAGCATCCACGTGATGCTTCACCGAAGCTCTCAAAGCATCTTCTGGGAGTCTGCAAGCAAGCATAATAAGAGTTGAAATAAATAAGCAATGACAGTTACTTGAGCAGGTGAACATTATTCCTCATTCCATCAAAACAAGAACATTTACATACAAATAGTGTTGCTTCGGTGAATGGAACTTGGACATTCAGTGACTGGGAAAACGCTTTATATCCAGCAGAATTGAAGCCAATCAGACTTCCAGAGCAAGTCATGCTGTCAGCCAGAAGCATCAGATGCTCCTTCAGAACGCTTTTTTGGCCACCATCGCAACTGATGTCGAAAGACGCTGCAAATGGCCATAAAATTGGAGTCATCTAAGTATATAGAATGGAAAAAGATAAAGAGACGAGTAAAAATAAAAAGAAGTACCCCCAGAAGCCACTATATCAAGGGATAAAGGAACAACTGTGAGAATGTAATTATCCAAAACTTGAATTATACCTGGATTGCCTGATCAAAAGCACATGATATTCCAAGCAATTCCTCAACTTGCTTTATTGCATATGGAATAGAGCGTTTTGTGTCAATTAAATGGAGTACAGGAAGGCATGAGTCCAGAACAATCCTCCATGCATCACCACTTCTTTTGCATACCGACTTTTCAAGAACGATATCCAGGGCCAGTTCACCCTTCTGATTCCTGCGAGAGTTTCTTATCCATGATGTTGTATCAGGATTGATCCAGACAATGTTTGCAGAGCTAATCCGGGGGTCACCTGTCCATTGATGTGCCTCAATAATGTCAAGATAATTCCACTTAAGTTTTCTTCTTCTTCTTTACTTTATTTTGCTGTGAAGGACTGAACTACTGCGTAAACCATTTGACAAACATCTTGGCAAAAAACAGTAATACTAATTACTAATAATAATGAATAGATTGAATTCTACGAACTCTTATCGCATGCTGACATGTACATGGAACATGTAATCATAACCTAACATCATGCAATTCATTGACTTCTCTGCTCTTTCCCCTTCTATTTCATTCATTTGTCATTCAAAAAACCAGACTAGATTGATGGTATTTTAAATTGTAAGATCAAGATCACAGGAAACCATCACATCGTCCATAAAACTTTCCTCCTTGCTAAAATACAAGGAGCTATAGCATCTTCAGAACCCTGCCTGGAGTCATCAAAACTAAAAAGTCGCACCTCTTCAAAACAAATAGCACATTCTGGATAGCATTACACAGAAAAACAATCTTCTATCCAATCTCACACTATTTGATAGATATATAAAGCTATGAGCAATGAAAACAAACAACAGAAACAATGGTGTAACCTTGTCGTAATCTACGGTACCTTTGATGATTGTATCAAGTATAACAGGACATATCTTGTTGGCAAGAACATGCGTGATTTTCTCTAATTGAGGATCATTTGCATCCAAACAGGAGAACATCAAGCATGGCATTTGGGATCTCCCGCCCGCACATTTTGGCTGGAAAGAGCAGCCATCACTGCAAAGAGGGAAGACAAGCAAACAAAAACTATCAGATTTCCCATTTTGCACTACTGTCAAGCAATGGCAACAAGCACAAATTAAGACCATGCCAGAGAACTTACATGCTAATCAACACACATAATAATATCAAAAAATGTTAAATAAACCATTTATGGACAAGATAATCGTTTTATACATCAACATATATCCCAAAAGACAATTTCTTCTCTAGACTATTGTAGCAAAAGGAAAACTAAAAATAACAGATGTGCAGCTCAGGGCCCAGTTGCTTCCACAATATTTGAGGTGAATATTCATGCTATACCATTTGAATCTTCACCAGATAGTTAATCTTCAATTGCAAACATTTCCAGAACAAAACCCACATAGAAAACATGATGCAGTGAAATGTCCAACTAAAACTTCCTGTCCACATTCTTTTACATCACTCTCTCAAACCGAATCTATGAGTTGCATGCATGAAGGTATTCTTCTTTTTGACATTTTCAGAATCAACTGTACATATTTATGAAAATGTAACAGTTTCTTAGTTCCATCGATTACGTCATTGCTTGCCGGCTCATTGAGCACGAAGACCTAGTCAACTTTGCAGGACAGTGCACAAACTGCAAATGCAACTGCTGGAAGCACACTATATGAGATGCAGCAGGCAGATCCTCCAATTACTATGAAAATAATAAAACTAACCTGACAGATAGCACTGTCCCCTTGAAAAGATTACCAACTTTTTCTTCTTGCGGAATGAGTTGATGGTCTCTTGGCACTGCTTCAGAACATCAACCATCGAGATGTTCAATTCTTTCAGATGCACCTGTTTCACAAAGCTTGCAACTCAGAAAAGCAAAATACCCTAGAGGTAACCCAATTTACCGATCATTAATCTTTATACACAAAGTGGCAATCATGGAAACTTATTTAACAACCTCATCGAGATGAATATGACCAACCAGTCCAGCATGAGCTTCAGAGCTTTCCAACACTGTCCGTAGTTCTTTATACCTACACATAAATTGAAACCTCAAATCACCAAACAGAGAAAAGCATGCTATAACATTCTCCACGCAGTCGATACAAGCTGATATCAGGATATTATATAGCTATCACAACACTTTATTGGAAAGTAAGTCAAAGTGCATTTCTAGAGCCCACAGAAATGAACAAATAAAAGTCCCATTTCCTAATATGATGAGAATTTGACAATATGATGCACACTAATAATTATCATACTTCCATCAATTACATCTCAATAAAAAGAGTATTTTATACGTAGTATAGGGTGGAGATTTCCCAGCAGCAGTACAAATGCTCATCATTAGTGCACTAAAAGAGCGCAATAGTCATGACAAGCAGTATAAGATGCAAATACATGAAGTTTCCTTCAAAACAATTATATCTTTTTCACATCCTTCAGCTTTTTGCTTTGGTTTCTCATTCAAGTACTAATTTTGCTGCATACCAATGCAGAACAGAAGAAATTTGTTACTGTAACCATTGTTGTTTTAGTCAATTTTAAGGCTGATGGACAGGTCAGACTTTGACTATATCACAAATAAAAAACCATAAGTCCTAAAACAAGTTCTATTTTTCAATCAAATAGAGACACTGAAGCCCTAGAGTGAGATGTCAATCAAGTACAAGCAGCACATAAAACAAAGATCCATTAATTATCATCTTCCGACAACCACAAATTAGCGTTGATAAAACAACCGATCTTAAAGCTCTAATTATTTAATCAGAAGGCATTTATGTTTTTATATGTTTTGGACATTGAGTTGTTATTCTGGAGTAGACAAGTTAATTGCAGAGAAAGAGATTAAGGTTCAGCTCAGTACCTTAAGTAACAATCAAGGTACAAGACTGTAAGTAACAACTCAGCTACCTTTTACCAAATTACACAGGCATATATGATGAAAATAGTCAGCAGCTATGATTGAAACTGCAGTATCACAATCGGCAGATAACTTGACAAGTGGCTCCTTTATTTTTGTCAGAGTGATAGAAAGTAGTTAAGATCAAGAGAAAGTAGCCATAAAATAGAAGGCAGGATTTGTCAAAGCAAATAGATCCATGCAGAAGAGTAAATGATTGTATAAAAGAAGAATACAATATAAAAGACTTACTCGATCATGAAGCCAACTGTGAGATCTTTGAGACTCACTTTCTTCAAGTGAGTCTTGACTAAACATGCAGCATTTTCGCTGCAGTGCTTCCTTCCACAACCACATCGATTCAAGTACAAAATTACACGGCGATCAATTGGTTCGTTTCTAAAGTTGACTCGGCATTGCAGTATCTCCTATAAGGACAAACGAGGACATTAAAAAATTCAAATTCTCCATGAAATGGAGATGGAACGTCAGTGTTAGCTAATTCTAACCATCAACAGAAAAGAATATTATTACCTTCATCAGCTCCCATGAGGAATTACTACTAGGAGAAGAATCAAGAACTGCTTTATAAGCAGGATTTGACATGGCAGTTGCTGCTAATACACCAACAGGCTCACCTGCAGGGAAGAGATTTTCGGGCTTGCCTCCAACCTCAGAACCATACTCAAATTGGATTATTGAATTGCTGCAAACATTCCGCACAGTACCATCATAGCATATGACTACATCTCGAAGGATGGCCATTAGGTTTTTAAAGAGGGTTCCTGGTTCAGACAATCCCCTTGTGGATCGTACAATGACCTCCCTTGTGCATATAGAATGGACCATCATCTCATATGGGTCCAACCCACAAATGAAGGAGCTCTTGATTAATCCGTACTCACCAGATGGATAATCAACTCCCTCAAAGAAATATTTGCTCCTAAAAGGGAGGCCATCTCATCAAATAATGAGGTGGAATAGAATTTTCCCTTGTCTGAGATTTGAACACCCAGAAACCCAATTTGTTGAATGATCTTATTGATTGCTGAATCACTTTTCGAGTCCACGAGATCACCAAGTGCAGATGACTTCAAGATAAATCGCGACAACGGCAGTTTTGCCAGTCGAAGGTGATTTTCCAGCTGCAATTGCACCAGTTCATTGTAAGTTGTTCTTAGGTGATACAGCAGTGGCGATATCACCTGAATGTTCTTCTGAATATCTTGAATCATTGATTGGGGTATATAGAAATCCTCTAGACACACACTAAAGCCTTCTGTAAATAAGTTTTCCATCAGTAACGGCTGAAGTGCATCGAAAAACTTCAAAACCTCCACAGGACTTTTCTCAAAAAATATCGATGTAACAATTTCACTTATCATGGACGCAATGAATTCCCTGCTGTAATCCACATCCAATAGATCACTTTTACTAATCAAGTACTTATCCCCACAACAGTTAAAGCCTGCGGGCAAAGCAGTTTGCAACATCTGTAAAGCCGTCCAGGTAGGACAGAACTGGTGAGCTTTCAACAGAGCAGGATGTGGCAATTCTGATGAAACAAACATTGCCAATTGCTGAGCAGCTAACTTGTCAAAGAAATACTTCCTAAACATCATCTTCAACGACAACAAGGAATCGGTAGCTAGTTGCAGATTCAAGTTCCCACTATGTGAGCTCAGCAACTGCTTCTCCACAGAAAAAGAGTTCTACAACCTCCGCCTTTGCTGGTGCTGACTGGGGATAAAATAAGTGGACGCAATCCCCATCGAAGTCAGCACCAAGAGGTCCACAGATCAGGGGATTTATCTTCACTGTGTGATCATCATGGACATACACCGACAGTGCTTGTAGAGAGTGCTTATGTGTGGTCGGTGGTCTATTGATAAACACAATGTCCCCGTCCATAATCCTGCGATGAACAACTTGGCCGGGCCTCAAAGAGGTATGCCCTTTGGAACCCTCTCTGAGTGAATACATGGCTGAACCATCTTTGTATGCCAGACACAACTTCTTATCCACCAGACCTTGCAAATAATCCATGTTATACATGCTAACCTTCTCCTCAAATGTTATTCTCTGCGCAATCTCAGCAGGAATGCCTATTTCATTGACCTTCTTAAAGGCATCACCTGTGATCACACTGCGAGAGGAAAATCCTGAGCCTTTCCTAATAAACAATGTCCTCATTTTCTCCAGCCATGCTTTGGTAGCAGTATCCGATGGCTCTTTACCGATCCCATAGCGTGTATCAATATCTCGAGACGCCTTTGCAGTACCTCTGACTAACAGATACTCATTGACTACGTTTTGCAAATCTTGAGCCTCCACATCATGGGACTCAAAATTAGGAGCTCCCGACCTTGAACCTTTGATGATCTCAACTTGCTTGAGAACCTTTTTCAACATTGTCACCGAAAGATCCTGGGAAGACACATGATATATTTCATTATTAGCACTTGGGAGACCCCAAAAACAACAAAAAAACAAAAAAAGGCGCCCAAAATAATAATTGAACTCCTTTGCCTTACCGAGGACATAACGCTAACACCATCAGAAACTTCCGGAACAGACAAACAATTTGGCGGAACAGGTAGATACTGGATAATATATCCTTCTTGAGGAAAGTATCCTTTCCCAGCAAGTTTCCTTTTGGTCTCCTCAGGAATTCTTTGAGCATTTCCACAACCTGTTGATTAATTCCACTGAATTAAGCAGCGAAGCAACTTCAAGGACCACTTCCAGAGAACAAATAAGGAAGTCAAGCACAGGCTACTTCTGGAACAAGTTCCAAGACATTTTTTACTTAAAGAGCCTTCAACCATGGTGATAGAAACTAACAAAATTACAACCATAGAATAGACAAACCTATTGCAGCAGAAGTAACCGACTAAATCATGAAGAGAATCCAAAGTCAAATTTTACTTGTATTTGCTTCTAGCTTTGACAAGTCATATGGCTAGGGCTCCCACTTTTTACATGCAAGTGATATCTTTCCTTCATTTATGAGCATCTGCAAGTTTTGTTATAGAAGATCTACCACGATGCAGAGCTTCCAGGTTCCTTAACCAGAGAACGTGTTTTGGATGCTTATTAAGAAACAGGAAAGACCTATCTAGACTTATTGCAATGGGCGTATATCTTTATAGCAGAAACAGCCATTGTGTCATTATTTAAGGACACTTCAGTAGAACACCATCCAACATCTAAATCCCATCTTTGTTTTATTTTCCACTTCCATGTAAAACTTTTATGCAGTTCTAATTAACATTAAACGCACATAAATTATAAAAGTGGCCACTCTACAGCTTCAAGCCCATCATTTAGCTAGGAATAGATATCAGCATATGAGCCACCAGAGACAATATCTGAAGCTACATCTACAGTAAAAGAAGCATAGCTGCAACGTATCCTGTCAAGAGAAACTGGCACAACACTTCACATGCACATCATTATACTAGTCAAAGCATGTGATAAAGTAACACGTCTATACCTTATCACAATTTTATTGTGCTTTCAGACAATTTACGGAAAAAAAGTGAACGAAAAAAATAATTCCACTCATATTGACAAAGGGAGAAGATGCCAACCTCACAAGGCAATAGAGGTCATAAATATTGTCACCATATCGAAAACCGTATCTTTCAAGAAAGTTCCAAAAAACCATCTCGTAATCTTGACCTTGATGATACCTTCAACTGCAAGCAGTGTGCACCTTCTGATGTCTTAACCTCTTTATAGAAACTTGTGCTGCATCCTGCACAGAAGCTTTATAGATCAAAACTTTTGTAGAAAGATATCAAAGGCAATAGTATGTTGATCCAAGTCCATGAAGATATCACCGAATTTCATCTATGTCAAGGATAAGACAAGGCGTAACAAAGATGCATATGGGATGTACAAGTTAATCAAAATGTAAAATAGACTAATGAGGTGCCGCTGCTAAGGCAACAACTAAGCATCTACACACATAAGGGTTGGCCCCAATCACTGAATACTGCACACCATATATGGTGCGATATTAAAACCAATAAATTTAGCGCTGATCCAAACATTAAATTTTGCACCATATTTGGTACAAGTATCAAAACCAATATAAGCTCACAATAACTATTCACTATTTTACCCAGAATCATTACAGAAGCCCAGAGCAACTCAGAATTTCAAACAATTGAACAACTTTCAAGTTCTACCTATAAGAGTCAACTTTATTAAAAATCAAATAATGTCCCATTCACAGCCCAAACAAAGGAAAGGATTCCAATTTAGATTGGTCAAAGCGACCAGCTCTGCATGGCCAAGAGTTCAACATAGACAGAACTAGTTAACAAGTCAAATCACACTCTAATATCGGCATGGACTGGCAAAGCTTTAGAATAGAGAACTCTCTATATGGAAAACTCATCCCATCTACCTAACAAAACCGAGAAACTGCTCAAATCTCCCGGACAGCCACGAGAATGGATGTTGCATAGGTGCAGACAGGAAAGTAGCCAATCCAAACAGATCTTAAAGCAAAATACTTAATATATAAAGCACAATACAAAAATCTGATTTCAGGTAAACATTTCCATTTAATTATTTATTATATATTCAAGCAAAGTACACAAAAAAATGCAATAGATGCAACACTGAGTCATTAGGGGACACTCTTTAGACAACAAACCTATCCTAGATAACTTAGATAACTATTACATGCGATCAGGTAAGTATACTACCATATCAAAGTTCTCAAACACGCTGATGTTGCTTTAGTGTCAAGCATAAATATGATCAGAAAAGTATACTATCATATACAAGTTCTCAAACATGCTGAAGTTGCTTTAGTGACAAGCATCAATATACAAAAGCATAGTGCGATTTGGAATTTAGTGCATCACCTCACAGCATGAAGCTAATAGTCGTTCACCCACACCAGCATTCTTGATTGGAAACTGAAAGGAACAAAACATTGTTATCAAAATGCTCAAATCAGAAGGACGATATGCCAATCATAAAATAGAATTAATATGGGAAGAACACTAACATTTTGCATCAATTAGTATAAACATGGCTACATTTTGGATACATAAGCCAGTTAAAGAAAACACAAGACACACACACACATAGTTTATCTGCATAAGGAGAAGCTATGACTGCTATAAGGGTGAGTATTTATAATAAATAGCTAAAACTCTACTTTTGGATGCTAAGCAATCATTGATGTCAAAGGTAGAGTGACGAATGAGGGAGGCAGTAAAGCAAATAGAAAATTGGAGATGTAAAGATGTAACAATGACCTTTCAAAAAGATATAAAGAGTAATCTCCAGTGATATGGATAAATAGCTGCCGTGTTTCTCCATATAAACCCTCGAACAAGTTAAAAGAGGATAAGAATTGGAAAATGCATTTCTGAGGAAAACACCTTGGCAGGACTCCGACTCATATAGAGGCAAGACCTCCAAGTAATGTTAGATTGTGCTCTCATTGATTCTTGCAAAGAACACAAAAGAAATTTGAGGAACCTGGAAGTACCTTGTTGTTTCTCATTTTTAAGCACTTTAAACACAGCAAGCTTAACATTCGCCCGAGTTCACTAACATGGCTCGGATGATATATTGGTATTGGTAATTCAATATACCCAAAATGACCTGGAGAAAAAGTAACAAGTGTCAAGTCTGTATTCTTCAATTTGTCCAAACCTAAGAGATTAGAAACCACACTATAAAATAAGAAAGCCGATCATAGAAGTAATACCTTCACATTTACCCGGGTCGGATGTGCCACATGATTCACACCTCCCAAATTCGAGGGCAGGCCAAGGAATGGATTAGAAAGCTGACTTGAATGAGTAATGGAGCAATCTTTGACAGATGCTGCGCACTAAGAAAAAATCAAGGTGAAGATAGCACATCAGTAGTAATCACGGATTAATTATGACAAGATCAGACTCCAATCTACAAATATGAACCATTGCATAGAAATGATTTTACTTTAGCAGCCTTGAAATATAGTGCACAATCATAACCGACGTACAATTTAAATTCTCTGTGCTAATAACAAAATTAACAGGCCAGAAATAATAAATGCTACATGACAGCATCAAGGTTTATGGGACAGAATCTTATAAACTTACAATCTCCTGTCGATGCCAAGCCAAACCTGATTGCTGTTATCTCCGCATCTAGAGCAGCTGTCGGTTTCCTCCATCCTTTCTACGCTGCACCAGAGAACAGAAACATTCTCAGAATTACAACCAGGCTATGTATGAGCAAAACAAAAGCAAAATAATGCGAGAATATAAGCAAATGAACACAACACGGCTCTATCTAATGACACCCACCCCAGCAAACAGTGAGAAAATCAGTAATCTGCTAAGAAAAATGGCAAGGGACATAAACAGAAGATCATAAGTTGGATCATCCACAAATGAAAGGTCAGCCTGCCTTCCAGTTTAAATTAAGGTCGAAAGCAAAAAAAAGAAAGAGCTAACAGAACGCTTTTTTAGCGTAAAATCATACAAGAGAAAGATCGGGAACAACTTAGAACAACATTAGCTGAAAATGGAAGAACCGAAGGTAATACTGTCAGAAAGATTTTGCATCCATTACAGAATTTTCACGTAACGCCGAAAATCCACAGTCACAGAAACAAACGGGGGCCTAGCATCTCACTCCTCCGATTTCCTAGAAATTCTACCAGTCGAGTCAACCGCAAACCGATTCTTCTCGAACATTTCACAGCACAAAAAAGCTCACAAGCCAACGGGGCCAAGACAGACACACGAGAGTCCTAGCGCGCTACACATTACCTGACCGGTAGAACCGCAGTTTGACCGGTGTCCGAAAAAACAGCTCGACCGCTCTGTCCTCTAAACTCTCGTTACGAAACGAAAAACCTAGACTCCGCACGAACAACTACGACCGAAAGGACTCGACACAGCGAATGCGAAGCAGGTAACGCCAATGCGACGCGATCATCAGCACGACAGCTCGGTCAGCAGCAATTCCCTCGGTCCCCCCACTTGCGGCCGGCGCATGCCGATTTTCCCCTCATTTCCTCGCCCCTCCCCGACGCTCTGCACCTAACGGACGCCAGGAGCGGAATGCAGGTGGAACGTACCGAGGATTCCGGCCGCTTCACGGTTACCACCGCCGGATGCCCCGGGAAAACCTCAAAAGCAGAGGCAGGAGAGCGCCGGGAGAGACGAAACGGAAGGAGTGAGGCGTGGAGGGAGCGAGCGGACGGCGGCGGACGGCGCGGAATCGCCGCGGGGCGCGGATTCGGCGGCGGGAATCGGCGGTCCGGTCGCTGGTTTTCTCGCCCCGGGAGGAGGAGGTGGGCAGGAGGAGGAGAAGGGAAGGAAGGGTGGAGGGGGAGGACTGAGGGTGTGACAGCAGGGAGGGAGAATGTGAAGAGACGGAAAAAGCGACTGCATGCAGCTCGGCTTTTGCCAAATGGAAAAAAAAAAAACATTTTCTTTTTATTCAGTTCTATTTATGGGGTGAAATGTCCAAACAGCCCTCGCCTCACGCCTCTTGAGTTGACCCATTTTCCCACCAACTCTGGAGCTTCGCAAGAGAATTTAGGGTCCGTTTGTTTTCACCTATGGCTCTTTTTCGACGCTCGTTTTTTGGATTATCAACGTATTTGCATTGGTCAGATGCGCTTTGGAAGGGGCAAAAATTGTTTTGATAAACCCTTTCAATGGTTCAAAATATATACATCAATATTCATTTACCTTTGAAGGAAAAAGTATACATGCATTGTTTTTACCAAAAAAAAAGTATACATGCATCGAGTAACGGTTAAATACCGAAAGGGGCAAAAAAATAGATGTAAAAAGTGAAAAAAGTATGGTACAAGCTTTGACGGAGCTCATAACGGTCCAATCCATTGCTTATTTAGGCGAGACATCTAAACTCTCCTCAATGTCACTTCTCATAAATATATTCATTTATGTTGAACTCCAAGTCTTCAAAATTAGTTATAGAGTTCGTTTGCTTAAATTTTTAATATAAGTATATATCAAGGCGCTTTTTAAATTTATTTTAAATTTTTCGGAATCAAAGAAAAACCTAGAATGATTATATACGTATGTCGATATCCATGGGCTTTTAAGGAAAAAACCTCATGTGCATGTTAAAATGAAATTCAAATATCAAAAAGGCACAAAAGAAAAGTGAAAGGGAAAAGATACAGTAAAAAGATTTGGCAAAGTATATAATGATAGGATTCGTTCGTTTATCTTATTTTAATATTTAGTACGAAATCATTGGTTCGGACAGCCAAAAGATTAGTTGACCCTGTTAAAAGTCCAATTACGCAGGCATGAGCGTACTGATTTCGTCACGGCAGGGATTTTGAATCTGAACAATACGAGCTTCTGAAGTTTTTGTAAATTAAAAAATTCTGGAATTAATAGTTTGACCCTTTTTTTGTGCTACTAAAAGTTAAAATATATATATATATATATATATATATATTTTAATGGGGTTTTGGGGTTTTGCGACCGGAGGCTCTGTCGACCTCCTTTTGTCTTTATCTGTTGACGGTCCAGGGTCTCTTTTGACTGGGGGGCAGCGCTTGTAATTAAGGGGAGAGTGCGAGGGTAATTCGGGCATTGGCGTGTCGGCTCTTGTCCCTATGCCCCATGGTTTAGCAGGGCTTTTTATTGGGGGGCACGTTCGTGGGACCCACGGGCACGCCTTCGTTTTGTGCTTTCGGGCCCTGATAGTCGGGTCGGTGCATTTGATATCGGGTCTGAAAGCCCGATCTTTTAAATAAGTTGGGCTCCTTGACTTGGATCTGTAGACCGATGACTGCGGCTTGACTTTGGCAATTTGGGTTCAAGTGTAAAAAAAATTATTATTCGACGATTGCAACCTCAATTTTGGCAAAACCTATTATGGGTCCGGTTCGTTTCGCAAAATGCAAATGAATTCCTAAAAATATTTTCCTGAAAATGACAATATTTTGGCTGTAAAACCCGAAATATTTCTAAAAATATTTTCATGTTTAGTGTTAAAATATTTTTCGCTTCCTCCAAATTGGTGAGCGCGAGTTTAAGATTAATGAGCTTGAGGTTCACTTGGTTTAATCGAGTAGTCAAGAAAGAAGAAGATGGAAACAAAAAAAAAAAATTAAAAATAATTCGAATTAAAAAAGAAAAAGAAAATTCAAAAATAATTCAAAAAAGAAAAAAAAAGAAGAAATGGAGTGAGGAAGTGAGAATTTATAGACAAGGCTAAATAAGAGAGAATCCCAGTGAGGAAAATGTTTTACTTTTCAAAAGTGAAAAATATTTTCCCCTACTTTAAAAGACATTTTTTCCTTTGATGGAAAACATTTTCCGTGTGAACATGGGAAAAATTCTAAAAACGTTTTTTGAATTATTTCCTAAACTAACGTTCTAAATTCAGTGTGGTTCTGCGGAATATTTGATTTGGTGATTTGTGTGGAAATTCTCATTTAACTCGTTTGAGAAGTCGCTTTCATACAAACTCAACGAACCAGAATGCTCAATTTGCAGATGTTAAAGAAGTCTGCGAAGAATTTTATTTCCATTTTGGAAATGCATCATTTAACATATGAAGCACATGGCTCGTAAATGGGCTCTATGTAAATTTTATTTCCATTTTGGAAATGCATTATCTAACATAGGAAACACGTGGCTCGTAAATAGGCTCTACGTAGTTGCTAGCAAGAGTTCCTTCAATATTAGTTGTTGGGGGCATGAATTTTGCTCTAAAAATTCTTAGCCACCGCTATAGTTTGATTAAAGGGGTACCAAATTTTCTCTATAGAAATTACGCCAATAATATTTTCACGGCTAAGATGGCACCCACGGCACAATTGCTTGTTTGGGCCCAGCTTTACCCCCGAAGATTTTGCATTTCTGCCTAGGACATTGGTTCAGCTAATTCTAACGAAGAGCCAACGGTATTTGATAAACACCTTGCAAAAGACTCATTGCCAAAGCTGTCTCCTGACACTAATGGAGAATGGAGGAAAGCTCAAACGATGCGGGGTTGATGTCGTGATGATAGTTCAGGTGGCACCGACATTGTGCAACAGTCCACCGAGGTCTCACAGCTCTAGACAACAAATCCCGAGGTGGCATGAGCCCAGGTGAAGCGACACCGATATTGCATGACCCTAGGTAGTGCAACCCATCTTTGCTATGCTCGCGAGGGTAAAAGCAAATCTTTGAATGATGGTCCGGTGAGGGCAAATTGGGAAGACACAAAATTAATTAGCCTCTTTTTTAGTCAAAAATTAGCCTTCAAGATTCATTCTGCAATGTTAAAGCTCTAGGCAAGTGCAAAGTCGGTGAGAGCTTCTCGAGCATTTGTAAAGCAAAACTTTGCACAAAGGCCCTTTAAAAACCGAGATATTAAATTCCAAAACTTTGGCTAAAAGCCACTTTAAGCAGTGCTGAACCAAATGTTAAAGTGGTGCACTAAGCGCAATTATAGCCATAGTCAAAAGCAGCTCTTTTAAAGGTTTTCCATGTATCGATTGGTTGAAAGGCCTAAAGAGAACGTTGTTATAGGAGGGATGATACCCGTTGGTACCGGATTCAAAGGATTAGTGCAATGTTCAAGGCAACATAAGAACATTCCTTTGAAAACCAAAAAGAAGCATTTTTTCGAGGGGGAAATCGGAGATATTTTGTTCCACCACAGAGAATTATTTGATTCTTCCATTTCAAAGAAGTTTCATGATACATCAGAACAATCATTTCGAGGATTTAATGATTCCTAAAAGTGGATTCATACTTTTTTTTTTTTTAATTAAAATTCAAAACTCTTTATTTATGGTCATTTTTTTGGGTAATCGAAAAAAAAAGAGTAATAATTGAATGAGTGGTAGGGGCTGGATTGTGTATCGACATCCACATGGCCAATCTCCGGTAGAAGAAAAGGTTCCATCGGAACAATTATTTAGTTCAGGGCACTCTGTCGCTTTTTTTTCAAAAAAAAGGGAAGTGGGGGAGAAATGACAAGAAGGTATTGGAATATCAATTTGGAAGAGATGATGGAAGCGGGAGTTCATTTTGGTCATGGTACTAGGAAATGGAATCCTAGGATGGCACCTTATATTTCTGCCAAGCGTAAAGGTATTCATATTACAAATCTTACTAAAACTGCTCGTTTTTTATCAGAAGCTTGTGATTTATTTTTGATGCAGCAAGTAGGGGAAAAACAGTTTTAATTGTTGGTACCAAGAATAAAGCAGCTGATTCAGTAGCACGGGCTGCAATAAGGCTCGATGTCATTATGTTAATAAAAAGTGGCTCGGTGGTATGTTAACGAATTGGTCCACTACAGAAACGAGACTTCATAAGTTCAGGGACTTGAGAACGGAACAAAGGCGGGGAGACTCAATCGTCTTCCGAAAAGAGACGCAGCTATGTTGAAGAGACAATTATCTCACTTGCAAACATATCTGGGCGGATTAAATATATATGACGGGGTTACCTGATATTGTAATTATTGCTGATCAACAAGAAGAATATATACGGCCTTTCGAGAATGTATCACTTTGGGAATTCCAAAACAATTTGTTTAATCGATACAAATTGTGACCCGGATCTTGCAGATATTTCGATTCCAAAATGATGACGCTATAGCTTCAATCCGATTAATTCTTAACAAATTAGTATTTGCAATTTGTGAGGGTCGTTCTAGCTATATACGAAATCCTTGATTAATAATAAGATAAATAAATTATTTTTTTGAACTTCATAAATTTCTGAATCGGTTACTACTCTTGAATCGCATAAAAAGAGATCCAAATTACTGCGGATATTATGTGATTAGTTCGTATCCAAAATAGAAAATTCAACTACAAGTCGAAAAAGAGATGGTTGAATCAAAATAATTCCCTTTAAAGTTCTATTTCTGTCAGAGGGCAATATGAATGTTTTATCATGTTCCACCAACACACTAAAAGGGTTATACGATATATCGGGTGTGGAAGTAGGCCAACATTTCTATTGGCAAATAGGAGGTTTTCAAGTCCATGGCCAAGTCCTTATTACTTCTTGGGTTGTAATTGCTATCTTATTAGGTTCCGGCTAGTATATTGTTCGGAATCCACAAACCATTCCGAATGACAGTCAAAATTTCTTCGAATATGTCCTTGAATTCATTCGAGACGTTAGCAAAACTCAGATTGGAGAAGAATATGGTCCATGGGTTCCTTTTTATTGGAACTATGTTCCTATTTATTTTTGTTTCGAATTGGTCAGGGGCTCTTTTACCATGGAAAATCATAGAATTACCTCATGGGGAGTTAGCCGCACCCACGAATGATATAAATACTACCGTTGCTTTAGCTCACGTCAGTAGTCATATTTCCTATGCAGGTCTTACCAAAAAAGGATTAAGTTATTTCAGTAAATACATTCAACCAACTCCAATCCTTTTACCCATTAACATCTTAGAAGATTTCACAAAACCTTTTATCACTTAGTTTTCGACTTTTCGGAAATATATTAGCCGATGAATTAGTAGTTGTTGTTCTTGTTTTTTAGTACCTTTAGTGGTTCCTATACCTGTCATGTTCCTTGGATTATTTACAAGTGGTATTCAAGCTCTTATTTTTGCAACTTTAGCCGCGGCTTATATAGGTGAATCCATGGAGGGTCATCATTGACTCGTTTTCAAAATAGTCGTTTTTTAGTTTAGCCTAAGGTAATGTATGTAACTCAAGATAATCTACTTAGGCAAGATAAAAATAGACAAATAAGGTATATACGATCTACAGGAATAGGAAAAAAGATTATGATATTTCGATTTTAGGGAATTGTAAAAAAAAAGGAAAGAGATCTAAAAGATCTTTTTTCCTAAAAATTCCTAAGCTTGGCCCATTTAATTTATATAATACCTACCCCCAATAAATATTTATATTACTATTTTTTTAATAAAAAAATAATTAAATAATAAAAGAAATATATAGAAATTAGATTATATATAGAAAAAAAAAAAAAAAAAAGAAAATAATTCTAAAAAAATATATAAATAAAAATGGTATGAACTTTTCCTTTTAAATCAATGAAATACTGATATTTCTACCTATGCTATTCAATTATTCGACCTAACGAATTCGTCCATGTAGGTTGTATACATGCAGAATAATGATAAATAAAAAGGAAGAGTAGAATTGACGCGATTCATAAAAATG
>CM029466.1:18228877-18236377 GCA_017140185.1 Eucalyptus polyanthemos subsp. polyanthemos
ACGTTGATTCATCATTTTTAACGTCTCTAATTCAAAACCGAACATGAAACTTTGGTTTCATTCGGCTCCCTTTATGGAAGATAGATAAATTCCCAGATATCGATATATCTAAGATAAGACGTGAACGAAATCCAAAATTCGATCCATAACATCTATGTCAGCTTTTTCTGTTTGAATGCATTTCAATTCAAAAAAAAAAAAAAAATTCGCTTTTCTAGACAATCCCTCTAGAATAGGAATAGGTATTCTAACAATATTCCTAGTTACTTCGTTCTCTATTTCTATTTGAGACAATCCTTAGGAAAAGTATTTTGTTTCCACCGAGCTAAAAAATATAATATGTCAATGCTTCTAGTAAACTAAAATCATCTTTTAATTTTATTAATTTATAGCTATTTTGCTCCAATCTTTCCTATCGAAAAAGAAAAAATGGAAGATTTAGTTACGATTAGAAATACGCTTTTCTATATTTATCCATGGATCCTTTACTAATACTCATTAAATTGAAGTATTGATCCAATTCAAAAAAAAATTATGTTTCGCAATTAAATAATCCAATTTTCCATTTTTAATTGAACCTTGGATACAAATCACGAGAATGTATATTTTTCCTCCGAATCCTTCGTTGAGAGGTAAAGGATTAAATCCTTTTAAGAAATAAAGTTTTTCTTCGGAATATGAATCAAATCAAACCGAGGGATCCCTTAACTATAAAAGGGATTAATAAAACGAATCACACTTTTACCACTAAACTATACCCGCTACAATGCGATTATTGTATATAAATGAAACTTTTTGTCGAACAAAAAAAGGTAATCGGACGTAATCAAGATAGGATCCAAAACAAAATAATGATGAAAATTATAGCATTGACGTGTTTTGTTTTGGTTTTGTCAGTAAACCTAATCAGATTAGTAAAAGAGCACTCCTAATTCAAAATTTAAATAAAGAAAGAACAAGTTCTTTCTTTTTGCTGGAGGATTTTGACAGAACAGATAGGGCTCGATAAAACTATTTATGTTATGACATAAGAATGCATTGCACAACAATCCACAGTTCCTTATTTTTTTTTTCTTTTTTTTTTCCAGTAAAGGAAAAAAATAAGAAAAGAAAGAATAATAATAATAAAAAATGACACTTTGATTCTATAGAATGAAATTCCATATCAGAGGAATGGAAAGATCCCTTCTTCTGATTGTTGTTTCAATAATCAATAATAAGCATTTTTGTTTTCAAACAAATCATTTTATCTATATCTATGATTTGGAATGGAACAAAAAATGGCCCGGCTAGGTACTGACCAGGCCAGGCCGTGAAAAGAAAAAAAGCTCTTTCGGAAGAAGAGGTATTCTTGCTTTTTTTTTTTTTTTTTATCTTCGAAATATCTCTTTAGAACCTTTTCTTTATCTAAATGGGATTGCTTATAAAAGTAGTATATATTAAAGTTGTATATATTAATAGAGTAAAAAAAAATAAAGAGAGATAAAGAAAAGAAAAAGGCTTTTTTTCAAGCCTTACTTTTTGTGTAATGTAAGATAGTAATTATCCTTTTTCAATTGGGAGAGATGGCTGAGTGGACTAAAGCGTCGGATTGCTAATCCGTTGTACGAGTTTTTCGTACCGAGGGTTCGAATCCTCTCTTTCCGTTTCCGTTGATGACTTGTTATTTTATTTATTTTTTTTTTCAAAACCTTTCCTTTGTTTTTGTTTTTTTTTTTATTTCATATAATAAATAAGGATGTACAATAGATAAAATCCTAAGTAAAATAGATAAAATCCTAAGTAAGAACATTGAAAAATTAAGCAAGTAAAAAAGAAAGGCTTTTTTATTCTTCACGTCCAGGATTACGTCCTGGATCATTAGATAGGAATCAAAGATGAAGAGAGAAACAAAAAATATCACTACTGTATAAACAAAGAGTTTGAGAGTAAGCATTACACAATCTCCAAGATCTTTTTTTCAAAAAAAAAAGAGAATAGATTCTCCATTTTTATACCCCATATCCTATTTTGACACCAATAAACAAAATGGTTTCTCGAAATCAAAAATCAAAAGAATTTTCAGAAATTCATTTGGAATAAGAGTCGAGTCTTTCATAAAAAAAAAAATCTTTCCTATTTTGAAATGACTCTAAAAGGGTTTTTCAATAAATGAAAAAGAATCCGAATGAGGAAAGAGGGAGTCAGATTTTTGCAGCTATCTAAGAATTGTTTGAATCGAGGGTTCATGTTCATGCTGTAAGACTTATCCGATCTTATCCATTGTTCCAATTTTTTTTGTTTCGAATAAATCATGTCTAGGACAGTATTAAAGATCTCATCGAAAACTTACAGCAGCTTGCCAAAACAAAGGCTAAGAGAAAAAAAAGAGAAGGGGTATTACTGGCATAAAATCTACGATTGGATTCAAAAAAGCGTAGGCCTCAGGCAATTTGGCTAAGAAAAAACTACTTGAATAAAGGGTGGAATGAAGACAGATACAGATCAAACTAAAGATATTAAGCATAACAAACATTTTTTTTTCTTGGACTTGGAGATAATTGTATTTTGATTGAGTTATTGTTATTGATAATTGATATCCCTTAAAAATGAAAAAAAAAAAGGTAAGGGATACCAAAAAATCCTTCTTTGAACTCACCCAATCAAAAATCCTTCAATTCTCAAAAAAGAATAGAAGAAATCATACTTTTATACAATATCTTAATTGAATTATATGTAATGATCAATAAATTCAGCTTCATTGTATATCTACACGTGTCAAAACCCTAGGAACAATAGAGTCCATAGATATTTATTTTAGATTGGAATTGACGAACAACCAAAAACAATACTACTCTTTAGTAGTATTGAATAGAAATTGAAATGGGGCGTGGCCAAGTGGTAAGGCAACGGGTTTTGGTCCCGCTATTCGGAGGTTCGAATCCTTCCGTCCCAGGAATACCTATTCTATATATAGATAGAAACATAGATAGAAATATCTATTATCACAATAAAGAAAGGTTTTCTTTTTGAACTACCTTCTGTTTTTTGAACTACCTTCTCTACTCTTTAAGAGTTAAATATTGATATTATGTGATTCTTGTTTCTGATTTTTAATGATTCTATTCTTCTTTAAATCCTATTTTTTCACAAATTAAATTCAACTAAGATACATATAGATGAAACTGAATCGAGTTGTGATCTAGGAATCTAGATTCGAAGAATTGGAAATAAAGAAAAAAAAAGGGGGTTGCAAAAAGAAGGTTGAATGCGCTTTTCATCGTATGTCCATCCCCTTATACTTTGAATATTGAATATTCATATTGAAGTTTAAGTTAGTTACTTCGAAAAGCCTTACGTCCCATATAATAAGAATTAATTAACAATGTAAGATAGCAATTTAACTAGCTGTGCTTGTACAAATTGGAAAATTGGATTAAGAAATAATCAAGTTACATACATATAACGTATCTATTTTCTTTGAACCTCATTTTTAGGTATTTCATTTCGTATTTGATTTGGTTCGCATATATAATTGTAAATATATGTAATAATATATACAGGGGGGGTAATTCATACATCCTATATTCTATTCCCCTTGCTTTAAATAAAAATTATTGAACGAACCCCCACCAGTCAAAGAAACTACGCGTAAAATGAGGAAATGCTTAATGTATTATTGTCGTTCTATTTCAGTGATAACGTTTTTTGGTTTTTTGAAAAAGATTTTGGATCCGTTAATTTGAAATATTCTATATTGAATATTCATAATTCATTCCAATGACAATTGTTCAGTCTATCTGATAGAGGGAATTCTTTTTTTTATGATTTTATTTTTCAGTATGAAATGAAAGAAAAAGAGCCTAAATCTTCCTTTACATCAACTTTTTTTATTCACTCCACGAAAAAAAGAAATTTATTTCTTTTTCTATCTATCTATATTTTTTTAATCACTGAGGTTTAATTCAAAGATGAATTATTTATGATGATAAATGCAATCTTTTAGGAAAACTTTATTCAAATAGTGATATCCAGGTAGGTTTTTTTCAATTCAATAACTATTTGAATTGAATGATTTCTTATGAGTATTTGATATTCGAAGAAGTCTAAGATTGTTGAATATATCCTCTCAAGTTACTTGAAGATGCAATGTAGATTCAATACAAAGAACTTTTTTCTTCCTAATATTTAGAAATTAATAAATAAAATAAAAATATTGCATTCATCCAATAAAAAAAAGAAAATCGAGGATTAAATTGAATTCTTTCTAAGACTTCTTTAGAAACCAATGGAACGACCGAACAAATGACTATTCATGATTCCCTAATTGAATCAATTACATATCAGTTCCAAACTAGAGGAATGTTATGGTAAAACTTCGTTTGAAACGATGTGGTAGAAAGCAACGTGCGACTTGAAGGACATGATCAGTTGTGGATTCTTACACCCACCCTTTTTATTATATAGGAATGAAGGTGCTCTTGGCTCGACATCCTTTGTTCTGTTCCACTCGAAACCTCATTTTTTCTTGGGTTGTAGTGTAAACAGTATGTGATGTAGCTCGAGTAGAAAGTATTGATTCATTTCTCAGGGCAAGGATCTAGGGTTAGTGCCAATTAATAAGTTGGAACAACTTCGTAAGTGTAGTCTATTTTCGATTTCTAAATCGAAAGGATCCAATTCGAGCAAGTTTCAAATCCAAAAAAGGAAAATTTGTTGGAATTAGTGAAACTCTTTTGATCAAAAGTGTATCTTGCGGGAATCAACCGTTTATGATTCTTTGATAGAAATAAATCAGAAAAAGGGCCGTGTTGCTGCCATTTTTGAAACGATTAAAAATCACCGAAGTAATGTCTAAACCCAATGATTCAAGGCAAAGATAAAATATTTTGGAACAAGGAAATATCTTTTTTTTAATTGTCTCGACAACTAGATCAAGAACAAGGAGTCCAAATATATTCTAAACGAGACAAAGAAAAAGGGGTTAGAGACCACTCAAAAAATCAAATACATAAGGGTTTTCTTTTGAGCTATTTCATATTTCCGAGTTACTCAACTTGAGTTTTGAGAATACAAATTATTTTTTTTTTTTGATAAAGAAAAAGAAGAATAAAAAAGTATTAAATAATCTTAGTCTAATTGATTTGATTTAATGCTTTTATAGATCTATTTGACATTTGAATTGTATACATAGACATATCTTCTAATTTCTCAACCCGTACGAAGAGAAAGCTTCATATACATTTCTAGGGGGGTTCTAGTTTATCTACATCTATCCCAATGAGCCGTTTATCGAATCATTGCAATTGATGTTTGATTTTGAAGAGAAGGAAGAGATCTTTGGAAAGTGGATTTTTATGATCCGATAAAAAATCAAACGTATTTAAATATTCCTGCTATTAAGGTGCTCAACCTACGGGAACTGTTTATGATATTTTAAAGAAAGTAGGGGTTTGTTTTTAGAGAATTTTGCCTTAATTAAAGGAAAGTTAATTAATGAAATACAAAAGAAGAGGTGTGGGTGATTCGTATATAGCTTTGTATAAGTATAAGTTTTTTTTTTTTCTACTATACTTTCCCCACTCCCTCCCTCTTCTTTTGCTCTATTTATACTTTTTTTTTTTATTGTATTCTTTTCTAATTATTCATATTGACAACAGTGTATTGAACAAATATAATTCGATCGTGTAGAAATGGATTTATTTATCTTCCTTATATTTTTATTTCTTAGATTTCGTTTTTTTACTTTACTTCATTCAACAAAAATATCTATCTATATATGTTCGTTCGATTGGTTGTGATACAAACAAGAAGTCTTTTTGTTAAAAAAATGGATAACATAAGCGAGAAGAGGCAGTCTATCCAAATTGACTTTTTTATCTGAAAATTGGATTATTCTTATTGATCTGTTTATTTTTTTTGATTCATAATTTCAGAATCAATTGGAATTTTATTGCTAGTTTGCTGTTTTGATTGCATCGTACAATTGAATTTCTTTATTTTATTCCGATTGTATCTACATATCCTAATTTTTTTCGGGTTGCTAACTCAACGGTAGAGTACTCGGCTTTTAAGTGCGGCTAGCATCTTTTACACATTTATATGAAGTAACGGATTCGTTCATACCTTCGGTAGAGTTTGTAAGACCACGACTGATCCTGAAAGGAATGACTGGAAAAAACAGCATGTCGTATCAATAGAGAATTCTGAAAATATTTCATTCTTACTGGATCCTGGATCAGTTCAAACCTTGTTTGAATTCTTAGTGAGAAAAAAATGAAATGAATTCAGAGTTGGGTCGAATGAATAAATGGATAGAGTCCTATGACCTCAATTAATTATAAAGAAAGAAAAGTATAAAGAAAGAAAAAGCAACGAGCTTCTGTTCATAATTTCTTAATTTGACTGATTACCCGATCTAATTATACGTTAAAAAGATATTAGTACCTGGTACGGGAAGGGCTTTTTCCGTGAGTGGATGATTATCCATTTCTTTTAATGAGTCCTAACTATTAGCTATTTCCTATTCTAGGTTATACCTAAATGTGTAGAAGAAGCGGCATATTGATAAAGATATTTTTTTTCCAAAAATCAAAAGAGCGATTGGGTTGAAATGAAAAAAATAAAGGATTTCGAATCCATCTTCTTATCCTATAACTAATATAAACGAATTCGATTGAAAAAGAGAGGATAGAGAGTCCGTTGATGAGTCTACCTATCTCCGAGGTATCTATTTTTTTCTTACTAGAATACCTTGTTTTGACTGTATCGCACTATGTATCATTTGATAACCAAAAAATCCCCTACCTTTTTTGTTTCTTTTTGGAGTCAAATCGAATTTCCAATGGAGGAATTTCAAGGATATTTAGAACTAGATAGATCTAGACAACATGACTTCCTATACCCACTTCTTTTTCGAGAGTATATTTATGCACTTGCTCATGATCATGGTTTAAATAAATCGATTTTGTTCGAAAATGCAGGTTATGACAATAAATCTAGTTCAATAATTGTGAAACGTTTAATTACTCGAATGTATCAACAGAATCCTTTGATTTTTTCAGCTAATGATTCTATCCAAAATCCATTTTTGGGCAAAACAAGAATTTTTATTCTCAAATTATCTCCGAGGGATTTGCAGTCATTGTGGAAATTCCATTTTCCCTAAGATTAGTATCTTCCTTAGAAAGGAAAGAAATAGCAAAATCTCATAAATTACGAGCAATTCATTCCATATTTCCTTTTTTTTAGAGGACAAATTTTCACATTTAGATTATGTGTCGGACGTACTAATACCCTATCACATCCATCTAGAAATCTTGGTTCAAACCCTTCGCTACTGGGTGAACGATGCCTCTTCTTTGCATTTATTACGTTTCTTTCTCCACGAGTATTGGAATAGTCTTATTACTCAAAAGAACCATATTACCATTTTTTCAAAAGGTAATCCAAGATTATTCTTGTTCCTATATAATTCTCATATATGTGAATACGAATACTTCTTTCTTTTTCTCCGTAATC
>CM029466.1:18253877-18295834 GCA_017140185.1 Eucalyptus polyanthemos subsp. polyanthemos
TGTCATATAATGGTTTGTCCAGTACTGCATTTTGACCGCCCAAAAGAACAATAGAAGTCGCCGGGTTCCTCTTGCGTATTCGTATGGAATTTTGAATATTCTTCTGTTCTAAAATTGCGAAGATGGGATTTCCTACTTGAGTTTACGACCACATCACATCGTGCACGGTGGTCGGTTCTTATGCCGTATCACGTACGCGTACGTGGCGAATTCTGGATGTCTATAATTAAACCAAAGTTGAACATGGAGCCAAACATCAGCAGATTAAGACAGATATATGTAAGTGGTCCTTGAACCTTTCAAAAGTTGTCCAATAAAGAGCAAAAACGATTTATCATAAGAATTGAGGTCCTCTAAAGTTAATTCTCTTTAAATTGAAGTATCATTATCACTTTAAAATCTGAATATATTGATACTAAGCGAATTTGATGGCTTAGATCGGGCGTACATTATCCCTTTTTTCCCTCTTGATCTTTCCCTTTTTGCCCTTGTTTCCATATCCTCACCAGGCAGGCACAGCACAAACCCCTCAACCATTGAACAGGACAACGAGCCAATCTCGACCATTAACCATAATTAAGGATGAGCATGATTATAGGGAGAGGTGGTTCTACTTTCAATTCCATTTTTATAGGAACCACTAGTTCCCAGTTTGGTTCCCATTTCCCTTACGAACCAAACTGGAACTGGGAATCGAGACAGAGAATTGGAATTGGACCAAAAACCTAAAGTAAAATCCTTAATTTTTCTCCCGAATCAGAACCTAAAGTGATGTTCATATTTTTATATATTGTAATTTTGTTATATATCTAATATGTAAATATTTTATTAAAGAAGAATGCTTGGGCAACGGCACCATCCCTCTTAAGAAAGAGACAGTGCGTTTCCTGCCAATCAATTTCGCAAAGATACCGGTTAAATTACTTAGCCGGTTTCCTTGAAAATTAGGAAGGAAAATATCCCTCAATGGGATTATAGTGAGATTCCTTATATGATAAAAATAAAATGAGAAAGGTGACTAACGTGCATAAAACCAATAAAACACCTATAACAATACAAGATTTATAATTCATAATTATTCATGTGATCGCCAATTGAGTAATCATGATCAAGAGCTCAAATTGAGTCACCATGATCTCTAGCTTCATGACTCGAAAAGATTTATAGGACATGATTGCTATGAGCTTTGCAACTCGAACTCATGGTCGTTGCAAGCTCAAATTAAGCAGTCATGTCTACGAGCTTGAATCTTAAAATATTTTCCTTTTTCATGAAATACAAATATTCCATGACAACCATATTAAGATAATGAAGTGACGCAAGAGAAAAATCAAGTCCACTGCTAATCGTTTGGTAAAAGAGATAAAATTTAAACAAAATTTGAAAATCCAATGTATCAATGTTATGTGCACATTGGGTATTTAGTATTCTTCATTTATGAATTCTTAAATGTCATTTATTTTATTTTGGAAAATTATTCACCATCTAAAATTTGCAGTCAACTACCTCTTGGATTTTCTTTTCTTGAATAATGTCATTAGATTTGTTTCTTACCCAAATACAAAACCATGATTTGCTCTTGTGATTGCCCATTACAGATAAGATAAAAAGGATGGCTCGGGCTGCACCGTTACTAATCAAAAGTAATGGTGCCGTCATGCAAGCACCCTCCTTTATTTAATCTTTTATTCTTTTTCTAGATATGAATTATCTTAATAAGGAGTATATCATCCATAAATAGAGTTTACCCATGGAAGCGAAATGAATATATGTGGTGAGCCTTTAATAACTATTCTAGTTTAGTTAATAGTAATTTAAAATTTAAAACAATTATTAAGTGATTAACTATGAATATTGCTTCTTTTGATTTAAGGTGATTAGAATTTGAAACAATTTAAGGAATGTAATTCTATAATTTAGGTTTTATTTATGTGTTTTCAACCTCCTATTATTTATTTACTGCATGTATTCATTTTTTCTGGATCGTTGCTATTGACAAATGAGAAATCTTCATTTTTGTTGTTGTGTTCATTTTCTTTTCGCTTAACTAACACTAAAACAAAAAAAATAAAAATAAAGAATATGTTAGATCTTAGGATCGATCTTGAAACTTATAACATGGTAGGTTCCAAATTCCATATTTTAGAAAATAAGAAACCTATACTGATGAGTAGGTTCATGGTAGGTTCCAAATTCCATATTTTAGAAAATAAGAAACCTATACTGATAGGTAGGTTCCGGTTGAAATCTATAAAGAATCCGGAACGATCACCTCTAGCCCCAAGTGTGTCTCCGCTACCCTTTAATGCTGCTAGACCCCCTCACCGCCATCCAATGGGCCCACCCTCAAGCAACTAATGCCGCCATCTCCCCCTTTGTTTCCCCCTCTTTGCAACTATTGATGTTAAGTCGAGCTAGTTTAATTGCCTGGTCCGACGTCATCGAGCTCAGGACTGGCGACGGCCTGATCCCGATCCCGTTGGCCTCAGGCGATGACGACGGAAGAGTCGCAATCCCTACCCCTCCTTTGTATTCGATGAGGATAAGGAGGTGAGATCGAGGGCTCACCACCCACTGGCCACTCCGGATTCAGTGTCGACTGAGGCAAGGGGGCGACACCGGGATAACAGTACAGTGCGAGTCCTTCCCTTCTCGAAATCAGAGGTTGTAAAATATACTCAAAAAGCAGTCTGAAGAATTGATCGAGTCTGTAACCACTACTGATGAACTTCACGCTTGCATCAAGAGCTTGGGCGAACAGCTGATTAAACAAGCATGAGAGTTTGGAAACAATAACTTCTGCAAATTTCAGTATATGACTTTGCCCTAATTAGAGGATTTGGGTTAAGGTCCTCCCCCCCCCCCGGGCCGGGGGCAGAAGAACATAGCAATTTTGCCCTAATTCGTTAATTTGGGGCAAACATATGCCCAAAGGATGTCGTTTAGCCCACTCGTGTGCTGATTCATCTTGGTGGCCAAACACACCAAACGTTGTATCATAAATTAATGCCACGTCAGATCTTCTGGGGAAGCATGTCGCCGATACCCTTCAAGTGAATGATTTTCAATCAATGTAACTCTCAAGTAATCAAAGAAAAATGTTATGGCAATCAAATGGGTGCCGTACGAAAGTTATGACATTTATAATATTCTTATCTCAACATTGACAGAGTTGGGTGGATGCATCAGTGGTAGAGTTGCAGTATAGGGAGGAAAGAAGCTTGAACGTGTTTTGGTATTTGGTATAAATTCCCTAAAACACAAGGGTGTTTTCATCTAGCCTTGTCCACCCTCTAAAGATGATTGTACATATTTTATTGTAAGTTGCAATCACAATACTTAATTTCGATCTTAATAGTCAATTTTAAACCTTTGATGTACTCAACTAGGTAGCCAACTTTATAGAAAAACGGGAAAATATCACAAATAGTCTCTATATTTTCACTCAATGTCCAATTTCGTCCCTGAACTTTTGATCGGCTCAATTTACTCCATGAACTATTGATAAAATGTCCGATCTAGTCCCTGAACTTTCAAATGGCTCAATTTGGTCCCTGAACTATTAATAAAATGTCCGATCTAGTCCCAAAACTTTTGATCGGCTCAAGTTGGTCCATGAACTATGATGAAATGTCCAATCTAGTCCTTTGTTACTATTTTTCTTTTTTCTTTTTTTCCTTTTTTTTCATTTTTTTCCTTTTTTTCCTTTTTTTTTTTTTGCTTTCCCTCTGCCGAAGCCGGCGGAGGGCCGGCATCTGGCAAGGGCCCCTCATCAGCGTCCCTCGCAAGCGCACAAGGGGCTCCCTCGCCAATCTTGCGAGGGAGCCCCTCGCCTAATGTCGATGAGGAGCTCTCCCTCGCAGATCTGGCAAGGGAGAGCCCTGAGCAAACGTCAGCGAGGACGGCCCCTCACCAGATCTGCAAGGGACGTCGGCGAGGGGCCCTCACCGGCATCAGGCAGGGGGCCCTCGCCGATCTGGCGAGGAAGCCCCTCGCCCTCACTCAACGCTGGCGAGGGGCTCTCCCTCGCAGACGTCGGCAAGGGGCCGTCCTCGCCGGCATCTGCGTGGGGCTCTCCCTCACTGGCGTCGGCGAGGGGCTCTCCCTCACAGACGCTGGCAAGGACGGCCCCTCGCTAGATCTGCGAGGGAGAGCCCCTCGTCAGCTTCGGGCGAGGGACGCCCGCGAGGGGCCCTCGCCGGCGTCAGGCAGAGGGCCCTAGCCGATCTAGCGAGGGAGCCCCTCGCCCTCGCCCAACGCCGGCGAGGGGCTCTCCCTCACAAACACCGGCGAGGACGGCCCCTCGCCAGATCTGCGAGGGAGAGCCCCTCGCCCACTTGTGAGGGACGCCGGCGAGGGGCCCTCACCGATCTGGTGAGGGGCTCCCTCACCGGACGCCGGTGGAGGGCCGGTGTCCGACAGAGGGAAAGAGAAAAAGAAAAAAGAAAAATAGTAATGAAGGAATAGATCGGACATTTCATCATAGTTCAGGGACCAACTTGAGCCGATCGAAAGTTCAAGGACTAGATCAGACATTTTATTAATAGTTCAGGGACCAAATTGAGCCATTTGAAAGTTCAGAGACTAGATCGGACATTTTATCAGTAGTTCAGGGACCAAATTGAGCCAATCGAAAGTTCGGGGACGAAATTGGACATTGAGTAAAAATATAGGGACTATTTGTGACATTTTCCCTAGAAAAACCTAGAATGTAGGGGTGAGCAGTTTCGGGGTGGATAGGTTCCAAACCTAAAACTCAGAATTTATCTTATCAAGACGCATTCTTAGTTTTTAAAAATTAGAACCTACAATATATATGACATCCGAAAATTCTTAGATTAGTTAATATGTAGGAAATAAAGTGATAAAGATCACAAGTAGAAATTTTGACTTGCATTGGTAACACTACAGTACGTAGGAGATTCAAATGGTATATATATATATATATATATATATATATATATATATATATATATATATTTTGTCCGTAGTTTCCGAAAATTTATTTCATTAGGGTTAAATTATTAACCTATTGTTATTTAGAGTGAGGATGAAACATGTATCTTCGCATTGGTTATAAACAAAGATTAATACATTTTAAGTTTATGTATCAGATGAGTAAGTCCCACTTAGCATCCGGTAATTCTTATTGAACGTTTTAGTGGACTCAAAATATTTCGAGCAGACACCATTTTCCTTGTATACGAACTGATTTACCAGATATCTTGGCAATGTAACAAAGTATCTACTTTGGAACTAGAGTGTTCAGCCAAATGCCATCCTTCAATTTGTACGCCTCTCTCTTATTCTCCACTAGGTGTTTTTAACTCAAAGTCATCATTACTTTTATCCTTAACTAATAAATCTTATCCCTTTTTAACTCTCGTAAAGTTCTCTAGTGCATCTTCCTTCTTTGATCTAATGAGCCATTTCAAGAAAACTTCAACTCATTCTTGCAAAGAAAAAGAAAGCCCATGTCTCTTTCCCTTCTCTTTCAGCTCGCACTCTTTTGAAGAGAAGATGAAGATCTCATATTTGTATTTCTAAAGCTTCTAGTTCCATTATCAAGTGTTTATAAGGTGAATTACTGGGTTTCCTTTTCATTTCATTAAATTAGTTTTGTCAATTAAAAAAATTGAAAGTTGTTAATCTTTATTCTTGTTTATTTTGCCTTAAAGGTGATTAAGGCTTTGAGTTGATCAAGTTTTTATTCAAAGTAAGTGAAAACTCTGAAGATAACAATACATCATAGTGACTAGATATGGCCTACAATTGTTATGATAAATGCAGATGTTACACATTGGGCAGTGATCCTCAATGTTATCATAACTTAGCAAGCTTATCTCGTCAATAGTATGTCCTTGAAAGTTTGCCGGATGTGCCCGTATTCACCAAGTTAGAGACAGATCAGACATCATTAGAAGCTGCAAAGCACAACATTCAATTGGAAGCGATTGTAACTTTTGTGCATTTGTTGATGTTTTTACTTGTTTTCTCCTTTTCACTTTGGGGACACACGAGGCCATAATGGTACCACCTAGCGTCCCGTTAACCCAATTTAAAAGTTATCTGTGAAAAGAAGGAAGGAAAAATAACAATAAAACCCCCGTTGTCTTATCTTTCAAAATTTTCCCATATTTTTGGATTATCAAAATGAATCCTCACCTTTGAACTAATCTATCCTATGGCTATAGACTCCTTGCAGAAGCTATATTTTAGTTAATTTTTTGGCCTTTTCAGCATTAAGTATCTAAATTCCCATCAAAGCCATATTTTCTTGAAAAAATAAGAAGATATTATGGCTTTTCATTAATTTATGAGATTCAAAAGAGTTAAAGTTGCAACGCAATCATGTTCCCTCATTAGAATCATCAAGGATAGAATCCATAGAAGAATTACTTGAAAAACAATTGCATCGTGTCAAATATAAAGATTTGAAATTAAGTAATTCAATAATTAATCTCACCCAGATATCTTTTGTTTCAAAATTTACTCACCGCAATTGTTGCACTTGACGATGTCACTGGCATCAAAAGGATGTAACCTCTCGTATCAATAAATTTGTACTCACATTATTTTTTTTCAGGTACAATAGTAAAAATTATTTATATATTCATCCTGCATGAAAGTATAAAACTTACATTTCTTAACAACAAATATCCGGCATGATAGTGAACTCCCTATAACAAGTAAAAACGACATGTGCTATTAATAGTCAGCAACCGCAACCGCCACCGCATCCTCCGCCACCTCCACCACATCCTCCTCCGCCTCCACCACAAGTGCCGCCACCACCACTGGTAATAGAATAAATAGTGGCTGCAGCAGCTGTGGCCGCTACGGCGGCGCCCGCACCAGCAATAACCGTCATCCCATCATCCCTGCCACCCCTCTTCTTGGGAGCTCCGCCTTGATAAGTGGGTGGCCGGGTGGCTGTCGCGGTGGGTGGATTGGCTTTCGTCTTCTTACGACCTCCACAGCAAAAGCAGCCCATGACTGGAATATAAAGTAGCTTTCGCAGGTTATAATGAAAGATGATACAATAGCACGAGTGTGTTCATAGCTCTCTCTCAATCCCCCATTTATGGCCGTCGCTTCGCCTAAAGTTGACGAAGTTATTATTCACGCGAACAACTTCTCATTAAGAAGAGTCGAAGGGTGAATGTTTGGGATGTTTCCTCTGAAACTCGTCGGAAAATGTCTAAGCGACTTGACCAAGTCATAAATCGTGAAGATTCTCTGAACTGATGAGTCCTTGCGGAGGAAACTTAAGTACTCGCATCGATCTAAACCAGTCACATCAAGGTCGTCGATCGGCCAAAAGTCCAATTCATATTTTC
The DNA here is from genome assembly GCA_017140185.1 of Eucalyptus polyanthemos subsp. polyanthemos. NCBI lineage: Eukaryota > Viridiplantae > Streptophyta > Magnoliopsida > Myrtales > Myrtaceae > Eucalyptus > Eucalyptus polyanthemos. The sequence goes on from CM029466.1 coordinate 18,261,218, forward strand.
TCTTTATCTCCGGGAAAGTGTGCTTTTCTGTCCTTTGTGACGTAAATCCATGTAAAACTTCACCGTCCCGCGTGCGTGCGTAACTTCGGGCAAAAGTTGATGGTTTTTACTTATTTTTGGCTCGGTCAACGGATTAATAAGGACGTTTCGCCTCCTATTTTCCAAACTTTGCTTATACAATGTCTAGACCACCCCTTTCCAGAAAATTATAAACAGTTCGATTGTCGGTCCTATCAACGTCCACTACATTAAATTTGGTGAACCCGTAACTTTAGAATATTTCTAATTGTAAAACGAAGTTCTCTTTTGGCATCAATTATACTACAATATTGATTATATTTCATTTATTGATTATACCCCACATATCCGAACAATATATATATATATATATATATCCCAATCAAACAATCAAACATATAAAAAATATGTGCATAACGTACTTGTCTGCGATCCAACGATTAAACATAACTCCATTTAATTTTCTTTTTTAAAATTTCTATCATGCTTAGTGCCCGTTAGTTGGTTATGTAGAAAAGAAATTTTTATCATCCCGATCGAGGGAGCTTAAAGTACTAAGAACGAGGCAGCCGAATCAACTACCCATGTACCGTCCTGGCTTTATAAGATTTAACATAACCATAAGCATAGTGAACAATTACATCACCACCAGATGCAACTGCTCATGTACTCTCAATTTGTATTAATATTTAGTAAATATCTCAAGGGAAAAATCTCTTGACAAAAGTAAGAGACTAAAGTGAAAGTACCTATGGTCCCAATGTGATGTAGAACAACATGCAAATGCTTTTATAAACATATTGGAGTGTTATAAGAGTGGGCGATCTCACAAATGAAAGAGGATTGCGTGATTTTCGAAATTACAAATGAATTATTATATTTGATTCACGTATTTCTCTTGATTTTCGAGATGTCATATATTTCAGATGTGTTTTGCAGATTTTCTAGTTGCATTTTGATAACTTTCCCTTTTATCAATAACTTTTCCTTAAATTTATTATTCGATTTCAATATCTGGTCATTTCCTAAATAGCGACCTCCCTATAAATAGGCGCCTAAGATATTGTAACTACACTTCATTATTCAAAATAAACACTATCTTTTGGAATCATTTCAAAGCACATCTTCCTTTATGTCATTTGGTATCAAAGTAGGTCTCTCCTATGACAATGGCTAATAACGTTAATGACTATCTCCCCAGAGCTAAAGGCCGTCTAAACGAGCCTATTACACAAGATGAGTTCAACCAATTTTGCGGAGCAAACCAAACGGAGGTTCAAGGATTACTTGTCACCTCCAGCGTTTGTCTACCAACCCATACCCAGTAATCTTCCAGTCGAATGTGCTTAGCCCACTCGAGATCCAAAAGCAACTATGGAACATAGGGCAAATCTCCGACAGAGGCAATAAGCCTACGTTAAGGACTCTAAAGGAGAAGAAGAGTTCCTGGATGGGCCTATTTGTGGCGGCCACTGGAACGAGGGATATCGTCAAGACCCCGAGCAACATCAACTTAAGGTTGACCTTCCGACCTTCAATGAATTTTTGAATATTGAAGACTTTTGGATTAGCTTTAGGAAGTTGAGAAATTCTTTGATGCCATGGAGATTGAAAAGGATTGCCAAATAAAATTGGTGGCATACAAATTGAAGGGCGGTGCCTCAACGTGGTAGGAGCAAACACAACTGAACTAACGTCAACAAGGAAAAGCTCCCATTTGATGTGGAACTCGATCAAGGAAATGTTGAAGGTTCGATTCCTCCCAATTGATTATGAACAATTAAAGCAGCTAAGCCTATCAGTCCAAGCTTACATGGAGGAGTTTCTCCGACTTTCTGACCATAACAACTTGCCTAAGTCGAAGGCATAACGAACCGCCAAGTACATTAATGATTTGCATCTTAATATTCAAGACCATGTTTCACTACATCGTTTGTTCTCTATTGAGGATGCTCAAGAATGGCCCGAAAAGTCGAGATGCAATTAGAGAGAACTAGCTCCATTAATCAAGCTAACAATTGTTCTGCTTGAGGATCTTTTGGAAGGGGAAGACAACTAAATGTTCCAGAATCCTCAACCAGCAAACCAGCGCTATGAACCAAATTCCAAGGAGTACTACTGGGGTGCCTAAGGAACTAGTCATTATAAACAACCGTAACACCAATCATAATGCACAAAACCCGTACGCTAAGCCGCCACTAGTCAAATGCTACAAGTGTAATGAACTGGGACATCGTTCAAGTGACTGCCCACGGTGGAAGATGGCCAATGTTGTCAAGCACGATGACGATATATACGAAGATGACTAGGTTAATGAGGAAGAAGTGAAGGATGAAAAGGGCGAGCATGCCAACTATGTCATTAGGTGACTATTGCTTGCCCCGCGAAGAGAGGGCATGCAACGATATAATATTTTCCTTGCCCGTTGTACCGTTAACGGCAAAGTCTACGATGTCATCATTGATAGTGGAAGTTGTGAGAGCATAGTATCCAAAGCCCTAGTGGACCATTTATAACTAAAGATAGAGTCACATAGAGTCACATCCCTCCCCTTATACAATTGAGTGGATTTGTAAAGGGGTCGAACTCAAGGTGATGCAAGTATGTTGTTTACCTTTTTCGATTGGATAGCCCTATAAGGACACTATTATTTGTGATTTATTGTAGATAGATGCATGCCATGTCCTGTTGAGACAACCATGGCATTACGACGTTGATATCACCCATAGGGCTCGAGAGAATACCTACTCTTTTGTATGGAAAAAGATGAAGATTACTTTGAAGCTAATAAGTAACAGTCCCTAAGTCCCAAAGAAGCTAAGTGTAGGGATTGTGCTAAATGTCCGTAAACACGAGGGCAGGTACATGATTATGGAGAAAGGTGATCAACAAGCTATTATTCACATTCCTGAGATGATTCAGCCCTTGTTCAAAGCATTTAGCAACATTATCCTAGAGATTCTACTTGTTGGATTACCCCCCCCTTAAGGGATATCCAACATGAGATTGACTTTCTTCCAGAAGCAAGCCTCACTAATTTGTTGCACTACCAGATGAATCAGAAGGACAACCAGATTTTGCAAGACCAAGTGGGAGAACTCCTTCGAAAAGGCTTCTTATGTGAAAGCATGAGCTCTTGTGCAGTCCCCGCAATCCTCACTCCAAAGAAAGACGGAACCATGTGTATGTGCATTGATAGCCGGGCAATTGATCGGATTATTTCAAGTACCGATTTCCAATCCCTTGCCTAAATGACATGCTTGACCAACTTGCGAGATCAAAAGTCTTTATAAAGATCAATATACGTAGTGGATACCACCAAGTATGCATTCGCCCTAGCGATGAATGGAAAACAGTTTTTAAAACAAGTGAAGGTTTGTACAAGTGGCTTGTCATGCCATTTAGCCTCACCAACGCACCTAGCACTTTCATGCATTTGATGACTCAGATCCTCAAAACTTTCATTGACAAGTTTATGGTGTTCTATTTCAATGACATTCTCATATATTGTCCAGATGACCAACAGCATATGGAGCATATAAGGGATGCCTTATCAACCTTGTAGACGAACCAATTGTACATTAACTTGAAGAAATGTAACTTTATGACCGATCAACTCTGTTTCATAAGTTATATTGTCGAAACATAAGGCTTTCAAGTTGATTTAGAGAAGGTAGCTGCCATTCACGACTAGCCAGCTCCCTAGATCATTGAGGAGGTGCGCAACTTCCACGGGCTTGCAACATTTTACCAACACTTTATCCGAAATTTTAGTTCTATTATGGCCCCAATCACTAAGTGCTTGAAGAAAGAAAAATTTCACTAGGGTGATGAAGCAGAAGCTAGCTTTGCTCTCATTAAAGAAAAACTTTCCATGGCACTAATATCGATGGTCCCAAATTTCGAAAAAGGTATTTGAATTGGACTGTGATGCCTCTAGCATAGGCATTGGTGTTGTTCTCTCCCAAAAAGGTAATCATATTGCTTTTTTTAGCAAGAAACTTAATGATGTTCGCAAGCAATGGTCTACCTATGAGCAGAAGTATTTTGCTGTATTATGAGCTATCAAGCATTGGCAGCTCTATCTTTATCAACATAAGTTTTTCCTTAACACTAACCATCAAGCACTCAGGTATATCAAGAGCCAAAGCATCTACATCGAATGCATGGAGGCTGAGTCTCCTTTTTGGAGCAACTCAATTCCATACTTGACACAAGGCAAGCCACTTGAACAAAGTCATTGATGCACTTAATCGTAGTGTTGCAACACTTGTCATCATGTGCACTAACATTGTGGGCTTTGACCACCTCTGTGTTCTTTATGCCAATGATAAAGATTTTCAGGACATTGGGGAGAAATGTTATGCAACAAGTTCTCATGACAACATGATCTTTTGGGACAAATTTTTATTCTTTTGCAACAGGTTGTGCACTCCTCGTAGCTCTTTGAGCTTATTTGAGAGTTGCATGGTGGTTCCCTTGGAGGACATTTTAGGCTAGACAAAATTGTTGCCCTAGTTGAAGAGCAGTATTATTGGCCTCAATTGAAACGGGATGTTTGGCAATTAGTGAAAAAGTGCTAAATTTGTTAGACTGCCAAAGGCCACTCTCTAAACACTGGTTTGTGTACCCCTCTGCTTATTCCTTCTGGATCTTGGATAGACAATTCAATAGATATCTTGTTGGGGATTCCCCAAACCTAATGAGGTATGGATTCTGTTTTTGTGGTAGTTGACAGGTTTACAAAGATGACACACTTTATCCCTTGCAAGAAGACTTCTAATGCTTCCCATATAGTGAGTTTATTTTTTCAAGAAGTAGTTCATTTACATGGTGTGCCCAAAACTATCACCTCCGATCGTGACATCAAATTCCTTAGTCATTTTTGGAAGACCCTATGGTGTTTATTTAGGATAGATTTATAGTATAGTAGCTCCTTCCATCCTCAGACTGATGGTCAAACTTAAGTCATCAATCATACTATTGTGGATATTATTCAGTGTTTTTGTAGTGACATGCCAAAGCAATGAGATCAGTATCTTGCTCCCGCTAAGTTCACTTTTAATAACACCGTCAACCACTCCATAAGCAAGTCTCTATTTAAGGTCATGTACAAGTGAACACCACAACATACACTAGATCTCGTGCCTTTGCCCAAAGTCCTAGGATATAGTGTTGTAGCTGAAAACTTAGCAACAAAATTACAAGATATATGTTGAGGGTGAAACAATAGCTAGAAGTTTCCATTACTATTTACAAAGCTACCGCAAATAAACATTGTCACCTCAAAGTTTTTGTTAAGGGTGACGAAGTTATGTTCTACTTCCACAAGGAATGCTTTCTTGTCGGTACATATAACAAGCTAAAGCACAAGAAAGTTGGCTCATGTTGAATCGCGAAGAAAATCAATAACAATACCTATGTTGTCAATCTTTCTAGTGACCTCGACATGTCCCCGACATTCAATGTAGTGGACCTATTTGAGTATCATTCTCCAGATAGTCCTCTTTATCCTGACCATAACTTGGTCAAGTTCTTCTGAAGTGGAGGAGACTGATGCAGAGCAACATGCAAATGCTTTTATGAAAATATTGGAGCGCCATAAGTGCAGGCGATCTCATAAATCAAAGAGGATTGCGTAATCTTCGAAATTACAAATGGGTTTTAATATTTGATTAACATGTTTCCCTTGATTTCCAAGATGTCATAAATTTTAGACATTTGCATATTTTTGAGTTGTGTTTTGATAACTTTCCCTCTTATCAATATATTTTCCTTAATTTTGTTTTTTGATTTCAATTACTTGGTTATTTCCTAGATGGCAACCTCATTATAAATAGGTACCTAAGATATTGCAATATGCACTTCATTATTCAAAATAAACACGATCTTTTGGAATCCTTTCCAAGCATATCTTCATCTACATCACAATGACAACCTTCATCATTCGGTTTGGCAAAAGAGACCAAAAATGAATGTAGGCATTGTTGTTGTGGTCCTCACACGCAACAAAGTGGAGATTCAAGTGAAGACATGTTGATATATAAAGATACCTAAATTAAATAGAGCAGATGACTTCACATGTGAGAAGAGACTGTTGAGATACGTGTGAGAGTCGTATTAAAAAAATATTAGAAGATTGATGTGGTGTGGAATAATTAATAATTCTAGTTAGACTCATAACTCATTAACTTGAGTATTTTAGTAAAGATAAATCCAATTTGATATGTTAATGAACTCAGATCGGGGCTTTCTTGGCGATTTTCTAGAGTGAAAGTATTGGTTTCTATTGCACGCTCCTAACAAACCTCAGGAGCAGAACTCGGAGTAACTTATTATTTCAATCTTCGAGGCAAAACACCTGTTCTGATTACCAACGCTTTGATACTACCTTGTTGACAAAAGACCTGACTGTGAGCACGTTAAACTGTGCATGGCGAAAACTTAATTAGCACAATAAGCACTAGTCTGGTGTAACAGACAATCAGACAATCAAAACTTCAACATTTCAAGTCGCAAATCGCTCCAATGTACAGAGTGAGATTACAACAGGCCTTATCTAAATATCTAGTTCCACTAGAGGTGACACGACATACCATCATGATAACTATCTTAGATCACAGCAACGATAAGCTTATTATGACTAGATGGATTACAGTAATATAGAGAAAAGTAAGACCGGTTCTCATAGAGCGAGAATGTCGAAAATGCACGGATGGAAGAGGCTTTCCAGCGATTGGCGCCAGTCGACACGTTGCACACATCACCACGAACGACATACTAGAATTTCAACTTGAGCTGCATGCTCAAGTTTTGTTTTTCTCCCTCCTTCTCTCCCTCTCACTATTTTTCTCTCGCGCGAGCTCACTTCTCTCTCAAATTGGCTTCTGTCCAGCTTGCTTTATTCTCTCTCAACTCTTGATTACGATATTATATACGTGGAATCTGTTTCTTTGGTAATGATCTGTTTCTTTGATAATAAAGTCCATATAAAGGAGCTACGATCCATTATAATTCGAAAATCTATTTCTCGTAAGACGATAGAACTATCCCAAATTGCAAGTATAGAGAGATTTTGTTTTATTAAAAACTAACTCTCAACATCGTCTGCGCAGACGGCGGATTAAAAAACCACAAAAGTAGGTATTATGACGAAATAGCCAAAGTTCATGCTGAATCTATTGGATGATCAATCATATTTTTCTTGATCGGAGTTAGTTGACTTACATTATATTTAAATCATACAGACCACAAACAACGGAACCATTAATCACGGGGCATCAGTCCCAAGGTCTACACAAATGATGGTTCCGATCAGTTTGATCTAACATGGCGGAAGCATCATACGTAATAGTTTTCTCACTTTCGAGGATAAGAGAAGGGGAAAATGAAATTTAAATAGTACACTTGCTCTGATATTATTTTTATGTCCAACTCCAGTCGTTACATAAACATCTGTCCTAAGTATAAAATACATGCGCCGATTCCGGCAACAAACAGAAAAGTTCAGCCACCGCAACCACTGCCACCGCCGCACCCTCCCCCGCAACCTCCTGCACCGCAACCACCGCAACCACCGCCATCAGCACGGTAAATAAACGTGGCCACAGCAGCAGCGCCTGCACCAGCACGAAGGTCCATGCCGCTGTCTCTGTGGTCGCCGGTCCGTTTGGCAGATAACCATCTATAAATGCGTCGGTGAGCGGGGGTCGCAGGGTGTTGCTTCGTTCCCTTCGTCGTCTCCTCGAGACCTCTGCAGCAAAAGCAGCCCATGACTTCAATTCGACTTCACGTCGTTCCGATCGCCAAGAAACAGAACACCTGGCGGCACGAGTATCTTCACGCCTCTGTCCTAATTCTATCCGTGTTTTATAGCCGTCGCGTCGCTGAGAGCTGACGAACTAAATGGCGTCGTCCAAGCAAATGTAAATTAAGATAAGACAGAGGGAGGATGCGTTGTTCTCTCATGGGGCCCAGTTGACATCAAATAAAAAGAGAAAAAAAAGGAAAGAAAGAGTCGAAGTGAAAAAGAAGAAAAGAAAGGGGCTGCTCCGTGACGCGCCCAACAGAGGAGAGGGGAAATCGTGACCCCCACCTGAAAGAGGGGAGAAGAAAAATCAAAGAGAGCCGCAACTTTACTGTTTGAGGTGAAAGGCCAGACATAAACGAAATTGACTCAAATTTGAGTATGTTATTTATGAGACTGAATGTTATAGATTGATCGATTTTGTTCATTGAGAATCTCCTCCTAATTCTCTAATCGCGGTTAGGATTTTCTTGCTTCATTTATGTTAATTCACCTGATCGCGGTTAGTTTATATTGACTGATTATTACCGGACATAGCGCGATAATAGGAAAATGAAAGAGAGAGATGAAAAGATGTACAAAGGTTTTATGTGATCTGGTCGACCAATAAAAAATTTCTTGAAAGTCTACATCCACAGTGGAAATCCCTAACTTTTGTTAGCTTCTTGGAGAGATTCATTCTCCTTAATTAAAGAAGAGTACATCATAGCTGCTAAACATAGCCTGTGATTTTTAATGATAAATACAGCTATCACATATTTGATCTTAATCCTCAATCTCATCATGATTTGACAAGTTTATCTCACCAACACTCCCCCTCCAAGTTGGGACAAAGACACTTTTTGAGGTCAACTTGGCCAAAATTTATTGAAATACTCCTTTTGAAAGGGGTTTAGTAAACACACCAACAAGTTGTTCTTTTGCTACGGACATAAGGAGTCTTGATAGTTTTGTCCTAAATTTTCTCTCGAACAAAATAACAATTAACTTCTATGTGTTTTATTCTTTCGTGGAAGACCAGATTTGGTGCAATATGTGTTGTTACTTGATTATCACAAATTAGCTTCATATGAACACGAGGTCCTTCAAGACCCAAGTCACCCAATAGCAAACGAAACCAAATCAATTCACATGTGGCGATTTTATAACTCTAAATTTTGCTTTGGCACTCAAACGAGCAACCACACTCCATTTTTTGCTTTTCAACTCAATGAGATTATCTCCCACAAGAGTACAAAAACCAGTGGTGGACCCCCTATCAATGGGACTACCAGCCTAATCAGCATCAGTATATCCTACAACCCCTGTGTGACCATGTTTCTTCTTACGATTGCCACGTCCTATACATGACTCCAAATACCTCAATATATGGTCGACAAGCTTCCTATGACCTTCAGTAGGAGCATGCATATATTGGCTCACAAAACTAGCAGCACATGAAATGTTGGGACAAGTGATAATCCGATAAATTAGCCTACCAACTAATCTTTGAAACTAGCCAAAATCTTTAAGAGGAGTAGCATTTTTTATCACTTTGCTCCCAAAGTCCATAGGAGACTCTACAGGCTTGGCCCCCAATTTTCCTGTTAATCCTTTGACGGATCTAATGCATATTTTCTCTAAGACAGAAATAAGCCTTTACTAGGTGGCAATTTCAATTCTAAGGAAATATTGCAATCAACCCAAATCCTTGATATTGAACTTTTCATGCAAATAATTTTTTAAAGTTTTACTTTCTTGTAAATTATCGCTAGTAATGACAATGTCATAAATTATCCTGTTGCAAATAATTTTTCAAAGTTTTTTTTTTTTTAAATTCCTTTAGAATTTTTCTTAACAAACAGAGAATGGTTGGACTTACCCATTTTAAATCCAAACATCACAAGGGCAGTACTCAACTTTTCATACCATGCTCGATGTAAGTGCTTGAGACAATATATTGCCTTCTTAAGTTTGCAAACAAATCCTTGATTTTCTAAGAGGTGACCTAGAAGGAGATCCATACACACTTCTTCAAGCTCTCCATGAAAGAACGCATTCCTAACGTCCAATTGGAATAGAGATCAAATATAATTGACAGTAACTAAAATGAAAACTTTGATAGTATTCATCTTTACTACAGAAGCAAATGTTTCTTTGTAGTCTACTCCATATGTTTGGGTGTATCTCTTGGCCACAAATCTAGCTTTGTACCTTTCAATTGAACTGTCACTTTTGTACTTGATCCTGTAAATCCATTGACAACCAACCGGACAATTTCCAATAGATGAAGGAATAATATCTCAAGTCTAATTTTTTCAAGAGCTTGGAATTTCTCATCCATGGCCTGTCTCGACATAGCTGATTGTTGCACCTCAAGAAAGTTTGCAGGCTCAATGTTTGTATTTATAGCTGATAAGAAGCTAGAAAACTCTAGAGAGATGTAGTCATAACAAACATAAACATGTATGGGATAGGCCGTAGACAACTGATACGTGACAAAATCCCGAAGACGAGTTGAGGGCTGAAAAGCTTGAGTTGATCAACGAACTGGAGCTGTTTAATAGACAGGATCAGGAACTAAAGAAGCTGTGTCTTGATTAGAAGTGTCTCTCCCATTTGTTTGCCTCTCATTAATCACCAAATCCTTAGAAACAACTGGTAATGGAGCTTTTCCATATCAAATCCACTGTAATCATAGTTGTTACTATTGTCATCACTATTCTCCCCCAGAATTTGATCCCAAGAAAGAAAATACATGTGAGTTTCATCAAACATAACATCCCAAGAGATAAGCATTTCTTTTTTGTGGAAGGATCAAAGCATTTATAGCCTTTTTTTAACACTAGAATATCCAAAAAAAAAAGAAGGCATTTGTGTGCACGAGGGTCTAATTTACTTCTCGATGAAGTGTGAACATAGCGCACACTACCAAATACATGGAAATGAGAGAGATTAATCGACTGGCCAAGGAGCACTTCTGTAGGAGATTTATATTGCAACACCTTACTAAGAAGACTTATTCGAACGACATCCAATAAAAAATGTCACGGTAAGTTTCCATGAAACAAAAGGGATCGGGTCACCTAAAGGAGATAACGATTTTTTCTCTCTGCGACCCCGTTTTCTTGGAGAGTTTTAAAACATGAAGTTTGGGGCGCAATACCTAGACTTTTGAGAAACTCAAAGGGGTGATTGGTGCATTTAGTCCCATTATCAGTATGCAACATTTTAATCCAATCACCATACTGTGTATGGATCATTTCAATAAATTCCTTGAACACTGTCAATACTTCACTTTTAGAGGTAAGTAAATATAACCGAGTCGTTCAAGATTTATCAACTACAAATGTAATAAAATACTTAAAACCATCTCAAGATTCAATTGGTGAATTACCCTAAACATCGTAATGAATCAACTCAAATAATTCAGAAGCATTTTTTGTCCTTTGAGAAAAAGGCAATCTATGTTGCTTAGCAAAATGACAAGTTTCTCAAGAGCTTGAATATAGAGAAAATGTAGGATCAATGGATTGTGCTAGCTGATCTGATGGATGCCCCATAGACCAATGCCATAGTTGAGACATCAAGCCTTTATTCTAACTTGCAATCAAAACCATACCCGAAAAATCAAGAGTGTGTAGCCCCCTTTGATACCGGCCTTCACCAACCTTCCTCCCAATGGTTCTATCTTGAAAGATCACAGAAAAAAGGTAACGTTGCAAATTAGATCTCTAGTAATTTTGCTGATAGATAACAAGTTTGAAGATAGCGAAGGCACAAATAACACATCAGAAGAGTTGAAAAAAAAAATCCAATTTTCCCAACTCCTTGGACATTGACCTTTTCACCGTTGGCAACCGTAATAGGAAAGTTAACCGGTGGGATCCTTAAGCAGATGAGTTATCCAAAGAGAATGATTGCACATGTGGTCAGTTGCTCCCGAATCAATTATAAAACAATTCAGGAAGATGTAGACAGGGCAAAGACATTAGCAGAAGTTTGAACCATGTTTCTCGAGTCAAAACTTGGCTGAAACACACCGCTGGAGGACATTAGTTGTTGGAGTTACAAGGTTATTTGTCCCAAAGATGTTTGAAGATTTGTAATAGTGACCTAACTGGCAACTTTAGGATCCATAATCTCATCTATAGCCTTGTCTTTACTGGGTCGCAAGTACCAATTTGGTTGCCAATATTAGTTACATCAGCCAAACTCTCTACCAGTTCTCCCTTTGATTTGGGTTCAGTATTCATCACCCTTTGATGAGTTTCTTATCGTTGAATAATGGCACAAACATCTGTAAATGATGGCAGAGTAGCACTCATAACAATCTGTCTCTTAACATCTTCATATTCAGGTCGAATACTAGCAAGCAATTGAAATGTGCATTCTTGTTCTTCTCGCTGAGTATACATATCAACAGTTTGAACCAGGAGAAGATACTGTCGGAGTTCGTCCCATTTCTGCTTGAGATCGCCAAGATGTTCAGTAAAAGATTGACCAGAGTCTTGCTTCATATGAGCAATCTCCTGTTGCAATTCACAAATCCAAGAAGCATGGTCTTTATGTCCATACATATCATGAAGAGAATTTCATAGGGCCTTCGCATTTTCAAAATATGCAAAAATCTCAAAGATTGAGGATCCATGGAGTTAAATATCCATCACATGACAAGATTGTCGGCAGCTTGCCATTCAGCATATTTAAGATTAATGATAGGAAGGGGTCTGATCAAGCCATTAATATGTCCCAACTTTGATATGCCTCTAAGAGCGATTCTAACCACCCGAGACCAGGGGAGGTAATTGCAACCATTGAAAAGGATAGAGGTGAGCCAAGTGCTCATTTCATTCGAGCTAGAAGGACCCAAATTGGTGGTGGCAAGAGTACTCGTCATTGTACAAAACGAACAAGAACAAGATAACCGATTATAAAGACAACGAGCAATAACCAATTAAGCAGCAGAGATTGCAAGAGCTAGATGTCAATCTTGTTTACTCTGATACCATATAGTGTTAATATGAATATGAAAGAGACAGAGATGGAAAGATGAACAAAGGTTTTACGTGGTTCGGTTGACCAAGAAAAAATTTCTTGGAAACCTACATCCATGATAGAATCCTCATATTTTCTTAGCTTCTTAGAGGAAATTCATTATCCTTAAATAAAGAAGAGCACATCGTAGTTGCTAAACATAGCCTATAATTTTTATGATAAATGCAGCTATTACATATTGGATCTTGATTCTCAATTTTCTCATGATTTGATAAAATTTATCCCGCCAACATGGGGTTAAATTGATTTTGGTCAATTTAGTTTTGGGGAGAGAAATCAATCCTGGATTAGGCTTAATTCTGGGTGATCCTTGGTGAGTTGCTGCGTGATTCTCGCACCCCCCCCCCCCCAACAGAATGTTCGTGTTACTTTCGCAGAATTTTCAACAAAATACATATTTCAACTTGACCAAGTGAAAACTCATCGAAATCCTCCTTTGATGACATCTTACGACAGGCGTACAGAGTCTTTTTCTTGTGTCTGTGGACAAACGTTCATGGGAATTTTCCTGTGTATTTCTCCGGACACAAGTATTGACTTCTTTTTTTCCCATTTGGTTTGCTTGGTCAACGGATAAGTTCGGATGCTTTGCGTGCTGTCCTCGAAACGCTCCATCATAAAGTTGACGCGGAGGAATCTGGACTTGCCGAAACTTATGGGTTATGGATTGACTAGAAATATATATATAATATTAGACTGGTCGGTCGTCCAAGCAGCCAAGCTATCATTATGAACATACTCCTAACATTTCTTTGATCTAAATATATTTGGCACCAAGTAAATTGGGACGGCTCACATAGGGTGGATATGTTTGCTTTTTGCCCTTTTCTTTATTCATTTTCCTTTCTCATTTTTGCCCTTGGTTCCATAGCCTCGCTGAGCATGAGACCAACCCCTCATCCGTTGCGTAGGACAACAAACCAAGCTGAACCACCAGCCACAACGGTGGCTCCACCACAGCCGTCGCATTGGGCACACACTAAAGCACCCAACACCAACATCTCTCCCTTTTTTTCCCTCTCTCTGCAACCGTAAATCTTGGGTCGAGCTAGGCTCAAGAAGGCGGATCCGGTGCCGCTTTGCTTATCCTCTCTTTGCTTGCCCTCGCTACCGAGCTTGCAACCTCAGATCGGAGTGGCCAAAGCTTGTTATGGTCGCCACCAAGCAAATTAGGTCTCCAGTATAATTCACAAATCTCACATACACCTGATGGGAGAACAATAATAATTCAAACAATATCGAATCAACGCAGCAGAATAAAATAATTTCTCCTCTTGTGTAAACCTAATAGGAATCGATATAGTCGAGTAAAAATAAATACCAAGCACGCGAACACAAGACGATTTTTACGTGGAAAACCTCCTCGATATGAAGAGATAAAAAACCACAGGACCGGAGTCCACCTGAAAATCTTCACTATTAATAAAATTGTTCTTCTCTAGCAAATACTAGAGGTACATAACAGCAAACGCCTTAAGAACATAATTCTTGGCAATACACATGAACTTCACAAGAGATCAAGGATAAATCTGACCAAAAACGCAGGTTTTGATCAATTCACGAAAAACCTGATGTATGGAGCTTCAAACAAAAATCAAACCATTCAGATTCGATTAAATTGCACCACGAACATGTTGACAAAATTTCAGCTCAATCGGACCACGAATCAACCTCGAACGCCAGCTTGATGTAAATCAAATATTGCCCCAAACCCCAGATTTTTTGCTTTCTCTTTTTCTCTTGTTATTATTTCCTTTTCTGCTGCTACCTCTTTATATATATATATATATATATATATATATATATATATATATAGTGAGAAATCATATTTCCTCATATAACTTATTATATGGGCTCAAGCCCTTTTTGCGCTTGCAACTCATTAGGCTTCCTCCATATAGGAGTGAACCCAACTAATAAATCTCCCCCTCACGACAATGTGAAGGGATTCACCATCCCTGCTATCAAACGGCAATGTTCAAGCTTCTCTCTTGGTAGAGTCTTCGTCATCATATCGGAGCCATCATGATCTGTATGAATTTTCTCAAGTTCCAACAACTTTTCATCTAGAACATCCCTTATCCAATGATATCTAACATCAATATGTTTCGATCTAGAATGAAAAGATGAATTCTTACCAAAATGAATTGCGCTTTGATTATCACAAAATAGCACATACATCTTTTGCTTGAACCCAAATTCTTCTAAGAACTTCTTCATCCATAGCATATCTTTATTAGCTTCAGTCGTTGCAATAAATTCAGCTTCAATTGTAGAAAATGCAACACACTTCTGCAATCTTGACTTCCATGACACAGCTCCACCCGCAAAAGAAATCAAATAACAAGAAGTAGATTTACGAGTATCAATATTTCCTGCCAAGTCGGAATCTATATATCCAACTAACTCAAGTTTCCCGGTCCCGAAACTGAGTTTCAAATTTGAAGTTCCCCGAAGATACCTCAATATCCACTTCACTGCATTCCAATGCTCTCTACCTGGATTTGACAAATAGCGACTAACAATACCAACTGCATGCGCCAAGTCTAGGCGTGTACATACCATCGCATACATTAAGCT
This sequence comes from Eucalyptus polyanthemos subsp. polyanthemos, assembly GCA_017140185.1. Lineage (NCBI taxonomy): Eukaryota > Viridiplantae > Streptophyta > Magnoliopsida > Myrtales > Myrtaceae > Eucalyptus > Eucalyptus polyanthemos. The sequence continues at coordinate 18,276,660 of CM029466.1, forward strand.
TCCGACAGCTGAAGCATATGGAATACTTTTCATATCTTTCTTCTCTTTATCAGTCGTACGACTTTGCATTATATTTAACTTAAAGTGGGCAGCAAGAGGAGTACTAACCACTTTAGTCTTGTCCATGTAAAATTTCTGAAGGATCTTCTCGATATATTTCTCTTGCGACAAAAATAACTTCTTAGCATCTCTGTCTCGGGTAATTCTAATGCCAAGAATCTGCTTCGTCAAGCCAAAGTCTTTCATGGCAAAAGACTTGCTCAACTGTTTCTTCAATAACTCAATTCTTGAAGCATTCCTACCAACAATTAACATATCATCAACATAAAAGCAAGAGAATAATAAAGTCATCATCAGAAAATTTTTGGACAAACACACAGTTATCCGAGGAAGTCTTCTTATAGCCATGTTCTGTCATAATTGACACAAATTTCTTATACCACTATCTCGGTGCTTGTTTTAGGCCATAGAGACTTTCTTCAATTTGGACACATAATCATCTTTCCTTTTCACTTTGAAACCCTCAAGTTGTTTCATGTATATCTCTTCCTCCAAGTCACCATGTAGGAATGTTATTTTAACATCCATTTGCTCAATTTCTAAATCTAGGCTAGCTACCAAGCCTAATACCACACGGATAGAAGACATTTTCACTACCGGAGAAAATATATTATCAAAATCAATACCCTTTCTCTGACCGAATCCCTTAACAACCAATCTAGCTTTGTACCATGGTTGTAAAGTATGTTCATCTTGCTTCAACCTATATACCCACTTATTCTTCAAAGCTCTTTTACCTTTAGATAACTTCACCAATTCAAAAGTATGACTATCATAAAGTGACTGCATCTCATCTCACATAGCATCGAACCAATTACTTTTGTACTCATCTTCTATTACTTCTGCATAACACTCTGGTTCACCTGCATCAGTCAATAATACATACTCATCTTCAGAATACCTGGTGGAAGGTCGTCGGTCTCTAACGGATCTCCGGACTGGAACATCCAGTAGAACATCTAATTGAGCCTCTGGTTCAAGAATAGTATTATCTATTTCAACATGTTCAAGAACATGTGCGTTATTTGGAACATTGACTTCCTGGTACTCTTCATCAACCTGTGTAGGAATATTTGTAAGAGGAACTAGATCCAAATCAACCAGATTATCACTAACCTGTGGTGCTGAAATCATCTTCGATTTCTCAATATCCTCTATTGTTTGATCTTCCATAAACACAACGTCTTTGCTTCTTACAATTTTCTTTTCAAGCGGATCATAAAATTTGTAACCAAGCATATCCTTTCCATAACCAATAGATATGCACTATCGTGTTTTCACATCAAGTTTAGACCTCTCATCTTTGGAAACATGTACAAATGCTTTGCACCTAAATACACGCAAATAATCATAATAAACATATTTGCCTGTCCAAACTCTATTAGGAACATCAAACTCTAAAGGAATGCATGGAGTGAGATTTAATATATGCACAACTGTACTTAAAGCCTCACCCCAAAAGGATCCAGGTAGCTTTGATTGTGAAAGTAAGCATCCTACCCTTTCAACCAATGTTCTGTTCATTCTCTCAGCTAAGCCATTTAACTAAGGCGTCTTAGGAGGTGTCTTTTGATGTCGAATACCTTGTTGTCTACAGTATTCATCAAAAGGTTCAATATACTCTCCCCCATTATCAGTTCTGATGCATTTCAATTTCTTTCTAGTCTGTCTCTCAACTGAAGCCTGAAATTGCTTAAAAGCATCTAACACTTGATTTTTAGTTTTCAAGGTATAAATCCAAATTTTCCTTGAAAAATCATCTATAAAAGTAACAAAATAAAGAGAGCCACCAAGTGATTTTGTTTTCATAGGACCACAAACATCATAATGCACTAAATCCAGTATACCTGACTTTCTTGAAGGATAGGAGCTTTTAAATGCAACTCTATTCAGTTTTCTTGCTAAACAATAAGCACACTTCTTTAGCGCTAAACTTTTCAATCCTGAAAGGAGCTTCTTCTTGGCCAATATTGACAAACCCTTTTACTAATGTGACTGGACCTCTTATGCCATAACTCAGCTGCATTTTCGCTATATACTGTATTAATTTTTTCTGTAGACAACTTTGCCTGCATGATGTATAACGAATAATATTTTTCACCTCTAACCACAACAAGAGAACATTTGGTAAGTTTCCATTGACCATTACTGAAGGTGCTGCAATACCCCTCATCGTCCAACTTGTCTGTAGAAATCAAATTCAAGTGAATATCATGTATATGTTTAATATTATTCAATACTAATCTTGTGCCATTGCTAGTTTCTAGGCACACATCATTGATGCCTACAACTTGAGCTAGTCCATTGTTTCCCATCTTCACAGATCTGAAGTCACCTAACCCATATGATGTAAAGAAATCCCTACGAGATGTAGCATGAACGGATGCACCACTATCAATTACCCAACCGGTCTCATGAAAAACAAAATTCACCACATCACCATAAAAAATAGTGAGAAAGTCTTCTTTAAGTGCAGCGACACGATTGTTATCACTGTCATCATCACTTTTCTTCTCTTTACCTTTCTCTTTGTTTCTCCCTTTTTAATTGGCGACAAAACCTCTGAATATGTCCCTTCTGATGACAATAATGGCACTCAACATTAGCAAATTTATTATACTTACCTCTACTTTTGTCTCAACTTTTATCTCTATTTCTCTGACCTCGAGACTCACTTCTCCCCATTTTCTCAACAACCAAGGCATCAGAATATGAAGAGGACGATCCCTGTGTCTTCCTTCTCATCTCTTTATTCAAAATACTACTCTTTGCTAAATCCATGGTAATTGTACCATCCGAGGCAAAATTAGACAAAGATATTCGGAACGTCTCCCATGAGTCCAGCAAAGTACCAAGCAACCATAACGCTTGTATCTCATCATCAAACTTGATTCCCATCGCAACCAACTGATTTATAATTCTTTGAAAAGAATTTAAATGATCAGTCAAACGAGTACCATCATGATATCTCAGAGCCATCACATGTTTGATCAAAAATAACTTATTATTCCCAGTCTTTCGAGCATATAACTGTTCGAGCTTATCTCATAAACTATGTGCATGTGTTTCCTCAATAATATGGTTTAAAACATTATCGTCTACCACCACCGCCCGCGGTGGCCGCAATGGTTAAGGCTTGGTACCCCATCCGCAGGGGGAAGGGTTCGAGACTCCACGTCCGCGTTGCTTCAATGCAAAAAGTGCGATTCACCTATGCTTGGGTCTGTGGTGGTGGCCCAATCACCCCAGGGTTTACTTCGGGGCGCACGGAGATTCCCTAGGTCACCAACAAAAAAAAACATTATCATCTACCCAATGCCTGATATAACCACATACTTGACGATGAAATATAGACCATTCAACATCAGTTTTATTCTCTGGTTTCTCCTCAGCAAATACAAGCAAATAAAAATCTTTCACATATAAAATATCTTCCATCTTCCCTTTCCATATATGATGATTTGAGCCATTCAGTGTAATCATTCTACTCATATCCGTTTCCATTGTTTAACACAAGGCAGAAAAATCAAGCAATAACTTGTTGCTCTAATACCACTCTGATGGGAAAACGATAATAATTCAAACAATATCGAATTAACGCAGCGAAATAAAATAATCTCCCATCTTGTATAAACCTAATAGGAATCGATATAGTAGAGTAAAAATAAATACCAAGCACGCAAACATAAGACGATTTTTACATGGAAAACCTCATCGATGTGAAGAGATAAAAAACCATGGGACCGGAGTCTACTTGAAAATCTTCACTATCAATAAAAGTGTTCTTCTCTAGCAAATACTAGAGGTACATAGCAACAAACACCTCAAGAACATAATTATTGGCAATATACATGAATTTCACAAGAGATCAAGGATAAATCTGATCAAAAACGCAGGTTTTGATCAATCTACGAAAAACCTGATGTATAGAGCTTCAAACGAAAATAAAACCATTCAAATTCAATTAAATTGCGCCACAAACATGCTAACAAAATTTCAGCTCAATCGGACCACGAATTGACCTCCGACGCCAGCTTGATGTAAATCAGATATTGCCCTAAACCCCAGATTTTCTGCTTTCTCTTTTTCTCTTGTTACTGTTTCCTTTTCTGCTGCTACCTCTTTATATAGATAGTGAGAAACCATATTTCCTCATATAACTTATTATATGGGCTCAAGCCCTTTTTGGGCTTGCAACTCATTGGGCTTCCTCCACATAGGAGTGAACCCAGCTAATAGCACCCATACAGGGTATGAGTGTGTGTGTGTGTGTGTGTGTGTGTGTGTGTGTGTGTGTGAGAGAGAGAGAGAGAGAGAGAGAGAGTTCTTGTGCCGTTTAATGGTTGGGTGCATAATTTGGCGAAAGTGTTAAAAGGTATTTTCTTGGGCAAGTTAAGATTAGATGAGGTGATGCGGTTGAGTTTGGACTCTTGAGATGATTGTGATACATCAAAATTCAACTTGAGGAGATAAATTTAAATGTTTAATTTACCTCCTTAAGATAAGATACATCTATATTGAACCTAGCCATACAGATCTTACCCGAGTCTTCCGTTGGGATGTTCATCAAACTAGCTGGTAAATGTATCCTTTTAAAGGTTGCGGGCAAACAAATGGAGATAACGATTTAAAATTTGAGATAAAGGCACTACTAATCCGTAAACATTTGTAAAATGTTCGAGCATGTCCTTGATCTTCTTTATTGTGCAATTAGATCCTTCCCCTCCCATCTCTATGGGATTGAATGAGCACAACAAGCATTACTGTAATGTAATGGAAGACCAGGACACACGAGATTCTAACGTGCAAACCACAACGGGTAAAAACCATGTAGCAGACTCGCCAAAAACGTTTATAATCCACAGGAAAATGTTTGAATCTAGTCCATGAACTTTATAAACATCTTCAATGTTACAAATGAACTTAAATTAACGATATAACAACATCAAACATTTTCATGTACTCCAAAGATTAGTTTGATCATATACCAAAAGTTCAAATATTATATTGATTAAATTTCAAATTTATGGATCACATTAAATATTTGGTCAAAGTTCAGAGACCATATATATCATTTTCTTAAATCAATAATAAAGTTTAATCGGAGAATGGAGGACCTGATAGGTGTTGTCACATTCTCGAGATGGCCCGGTGACTCCCGGGCAGTTTCGGTTCTCACAATTGGGAAGTGGCGTCGGTCTCCAACATGAACTCAAGTCTAGGGCGGTGGATGATCCGGGATGCACCGGTCATTCGGAGTGTACGGAGTGGAGGTCGAATGATGCTGGGTTGAAATCTGATCACAAGCTGGTGGATATGAGCTCCGGAGTCGAAAATCCGCTTTGAAAAGAAGCACGGCAACCCTGCTCGACTCCCTTCCCGCGGTGCTGTTTTCCGATGAGACCAGCGACTCGCATAGAGACCACGGCAACGGTGACAGGGTGTTGCGCGCGTGCTGGCAGAGAACTTCTGCTCGGTTTAGCTGCTTCGTATAGCCTTGAATATATCTTGTATACGTGGCTGATAACATATTGCCAAATTGTGTATTCATGAGAATCGACTCTCCTTCTCATCTCTCCCCTCCCGTTTCCATCCGAATCCCCTTTCCTCTTCTTTTCTAAGCGTAAAATCACTTCCCTATATCTTGGACTAGCAGAAAATTCTTGCCCATTGCTATTCACTTTTCTAACTTAGAACACCACATACCAAGCGTGCTCGTGTGGTCAAGCAAGGGAATCCAAAGTCAGGCTAATTTGGGCAATTGATAACCGGGCCTCTGTTTTATTCGGTGCGAACTTGTTATCCCTAAACATGAATATCTCTCTTGTCTATATGCGATAAAGAACATGGACAAACTATCATACGATATCAGTATTTTCATTTAGGAGCAAATTTTATTGTCATCGACTAATTCAATCTCTAATTTATTTATTTATTTTTATGAAATGTAAGAGTGATCTTTAGACGAAATTTTAGGTGTCAACACCACTTATATTGAACAGATGAATCCACTCATCTTAATATACTTACTTTGCTTTATTTGTGCATGTCCAATCGTGGAAATTATATGCATGTTCACCCTACATGAAAGCATGAAAGTTACATTTCACAACAACAAATACTCATCACCCTACTTGCTTTGCTTTGCTATGAATAGTCAGCTGCTACAGCCTCCACCACCGCTACAGCCTCCACCGCCGCCACAGCCTCCGCCACCATTATCACCACCACCATTGCTGCCGCTGTCACCACAAACAACTGTGGTATCTATGGTGGCACCAACATAAACAATCATCCCACCATCCCGCCACCACTATTTTTGGGAGCTTCAACTTGATCAGTGAGTTGCCGGCCGGTGGTCGGAGAGGGTTGACTGGCTTTCTTATTCTTACGACCTCTACGGAAAAAGCGGCACATGACTGGAATTTTGAGTCGTTTTTGCAGTTATGACGAAAATGATTGATATCAGGAGTTTGTTCGTTGCTCTTTCTCTCTCAATTCTATATATAGGCGCCGCGTCATCTATAACATAACAGATATTCGACAAGATTATCAAATAAGTATGACTTTTACGTAACGCCTGTTTAAGATTCGACTTTCACCGAACAACAACTAGGTAAATTCTAAATAAAGCAGAGGAGAAAGTCACCAATGCAGAAAAAAATAAAGGAAGCATCGCTACACCGTTGGCCTCAAAATTTTAAATTGGATTCTGATAGGCAAAGCTAATACAAAACTATGAAAAAAGATCAGAACAAAACTAAAGTAAATAATACAAAACTGAAACAATGAATTAACATACATGCGCTTTCAAGAGATCGTTATCAAGAAATTATCGTTGCACGTAATCAGTGACACCAGAAGAATCATTGATACTACTGAATGACCAGCTGCAGTCACATTAAAAACCATATAACAACCTGTTAACACTCGAATCTTTGTCTTTTTATTTAGGACTTAATTGCTTAAAAAACTGGGAATTAAAACCTAGCTCATAAACAAAATAATTTTCGTTAAATTATATTATGAACATTTGCATTACTGGTATTAATTATTAGAAACTTTTTGAATTTAGAAAAAAATAATTAAAAATCATTATTATCATATTTAAAAAGAGAGAGAGAGAGACCGGGCTAGGGTCAGGCCGGCCCAGCCTTCTTTCTTTTCCCCTCTTCTTCCTCTTTCCCGTTTGGGCCAAGCCTATATCCTCTGCTCTTTCCCGAGCCCGGCCTGCGCGCCTATCTCCTTTCTCCTCCCGACCACGCTCTCACGCATTCTGCAAAAAGGAGAGAGAGGACCAAGGACAGAGGCAGAGGAGACAAGCGCGAGAGTCGCACCGGAGTTAGTGGTCGAGGGCAGACCGGCAGCAACATCTGGCGTGGTAGGACGTAATGCGCGCCAGTGCTTAAAAGCGAGAGAGGAGCGAGTAAGAGGGGGGACTTTTTTTGAAGCGTTCATTCAGAGAGAGAAACCGAGAGCGAGAGATTTTCTCCCCCTTCGCCGGTGGTTCGTCTGAATAGTATTGACCTTCTGCGGAAGCCAACTCGCCCATCGCCGTTCGTCGCAGCAAGCTCTCGAACTAGGTAACATCGGAAATGCTCCACTTCTCCCTCGCATATTAAGTTTGAGAACGCGAGACCAAACCGACGAGATTTTGAGCAAACTGTACAAAACCCAAACTATTTTTTTGCCAATGACGTTGATTTGGAGCTTAATATGCTGGGTTATACCACGAACGACGTTAAATCCGAACCTGGAAGTGGTATTCCGAATGGCACATCACCCGTTTAACAAAATGTTTGAATGAAGCACTAAATTTGAGTTCATAAAAACGATGCTTAAAGTCTTTGTTTTGCGCTGAGGTGCTAATGTTGTTGCATTACCACTGAATCTGCGTTTCTCTTTGATTTTGTGGCATATCATTTGATGCCCGAGTCAGCCATGGATGAATGTCTTCACATCAGGAAATCCATGATAAAGCAAATCTCCCATGATACAACAATCTTCTACAATCTGTGCCAATTTCATTGATTGAGCCAATCTTCCATAATTTGTGTCAATTTCATCGATAGAGCAAATCTTTCACAATCCATACTGATATTGTAGATTGCTATCACTAATACTGTAAATTGTTATCTTTGTAAAATATTTTTAATTATGTCTCCCGCTCATGTACATATTATAAAAATAATACAAATCTCCACACCGATTGTGTATGCGATCAAACTCAAATTCATACTCTTTCTTGGTACCAGAGCTGCACAATATTTTTTTCATCTTATTTCTCTTCTCTACTACAATGGCCCTATTTGGTTCAGCTTTGGGGATGAGCATTTGGACTCTAAAGTCCATTAGCCAAATGTAAATGTGTTTGGTTCGGTTTTTTGGGCGACTTTGGCGAGATGCAATTGCATCTCCAAGTGGCTCTAAGGGCTTTTAGCCAAATGGAGGTTTAGAGGTGTTTTGGGATGTTGTATTTTGAGAATGCAAGTTTGGGTATTGTTCATCTTCGAGGGTACTGTTCATCAGGTGAGGAAAACCACCACACGGAGGCCGATGATCGCCGACCGAGGGGTCCCGCAAGCCGACAAGGCGCCGGCAACCGCCGCCTAAGGGTTGCCCGACCCCAACAACCTTTGTCGAACCTCAAGCGACGCCTGGGTCGCGTGACCCCTGGCGACCGTCGCCTAAGGTCCCGCGACCCAACAGACCAGACTTCAAAAAAAAATAATACAAATGTTTTTTGTTTTTTTAATTTAATAAAAGTCATTTACAAATGCAAATTTTACCAAACGGTATTTTGGCCAAAGTTATATCTCAATGCAAATTTTACCAAACAATATTTGTATTTCGAAAAACCCCATTCAACCAAAGGTATTTACATTTTGGCAAATGCATTCCCCAAAAGCGAACCAAATGGGCCCAATGTCTTCTTCTACATCCTCCAACACCATTACTACCTCAAACACCTTTACTGCCGTCACCGCTGCTAACTTCATCCTTGTTATCCCTCTCCTAACCGCCCTTTGCTCTTGGCAATATATCTCATGTTCTCCAAATCAAGCTAGATCACAACAATTACCTTCTGTGGCGAGCACAATTTCTTCCTTTATTTCATCTTCATGGGTATCTTTGGTTTGTGGATGGCTCATATCCATGTCCGACACCCGCTATCACTGATGCTAATAATAATGTGATTGACAACCCGAATCATACTACATGGCATTATCAAGACCAACTCATCCTTTGCTGCATCCTCTCCACTCTTACTAAATTAGTTTTCTCACACATCATCGGTCTTGAGACTTCTCATGATGTCTAAAACTTGCTTGAGGAAATTTATGCTCCTCAATCTCAAGCTCACATAATGCAGTTAGAGTATCAGCTTTGATCTCTATAGAATGGCTTTCTTTCCATGGAAGCATTTGTTCAAAAAGCTAAGAATATTGCGGATCAACTTTCTGCCACTGCTCATCCCATCTCCGATTCCCAATTAGTTATCAGCATCCTCAGTGGCCTAGGTTCGGAGTATGATGCATTCGTTACCTCAATCACATCTCGTCTTGATCCATTACCTCTTGATGACTTCCTCGGCCTGCTTTATAATCAGGAAGTTATTCTTCAAAGCCGCACCACTAAATCTCCAGTAGAGTCTTCTCCTATTGTAAATGTTGCGGTCAAATCATCTGCTACCCCAAATCCTCCCTCCAATGGTCGAGGACGCGGTCGAGGCCGTGGTCGCAATTTTATGAAGGAGGTTCCTCTCATTCTCGACTCATTTGTCAAGTTTGTGGTCATGCAGGTCACTTAGCTCTCTAATGCTACCAACGATTTAATCCTGGTTATAAAGCTAATAGTGGCTCTCCATCTGCAATGTATGCATCTGGTGAGTTATTTGATCCATACTAATACCTAGACTCTAGTGCCACTCATTAATTGTTATTTTCTTTTATATAATGGTTAGGATAAATTTTAGAATTTTCAATAGGCTACCCTAACACTTTGATTAGCAAATAGTTGAGTTTAGATACCAAAAGGGCTACTTCAATAGCTAAGGTAATCAAGTTCCCAATTCCAAAATCTATGGTTGCGCATGCATCAAGACAACTCCATTGCATCTTGATTAAGGTTTCTAGCCCAACTTCAACAATGGCTAATGACGGCTCCTTTGAATATATAGATTAAGAAAACCAATGTCACAAGTGGTATGAACTTATAGAGAGTCTACGCTTTATAAGCCAATGTCTCTAAACCCATTTCCCTCTTTCGCGAGAGAAAGGTTGCGACGCAACCGAAACCAAAATCTAAAATATTAAGTGAATTCATATCAGCCTACATCTTTAACGATCCGGATAGTACACGTCGTCAACAACTGAACACGAAGAGGTAAACTGTTGAGTTTGGACTCTTGAGTTGATAGTTGATACATAAACAATTGAACAAGAAGATTTTAAAAGTAACTCCTTAAGTTTAGGTGCATCTCCATCGGACCTAGCCCAATGAACCTTTTCGACATAAAGTGTTCCGCCGCGATGTTCATCAGACTAGTTAGAAAAAGTGTCATTATGAATTTTGAAGCTTATTCACAACTAAATGGCGATAAAGATTAAAAATTTGACATAGAGACATTACTGATCCCTGAACTTTTATAAAATGTTCAAGCATTTCTCTAATCTTCTTTTTTTGTGCAATTAGATCCTTCCCCTCCCATCTTTGTGTGATTATATGAGCACAATAAGCGTTACTATAAGACCGAAATAAAAAATTTCCATTATTTTCAATTTGGGTCTCATTCCAGTTTAGGTAATGGATAATTGAATAGGCATCATAGCATTTTTGGTTCGATTTCAATCAACTCAAGTACCCGAAATAAATCAAACCGTGGAACTCTCCAATCTTCACCATCTGATTCAAAAGGATCTTAGGGCTCTCATATTTCCCTCTTCTCAAGCAACCAAATTAAATATTAATATGTATTTTATATATATTATAAGGTATTTCTATAATTATATTTTGTCGATACCCTTTCTGTAATTAATCATTCTTATAAATACATATCATTCAATACATATGTTGAGCCACCAAAAACACTTTGTCATTGTTCTCTCTCACTCTAAACATCAACACTAGAAGTCAAATTCTTTTGACAGGGTTTTAAAAAAAAAAAAAATAGCCAAAACTCCAGTTTCGTAGTGAGAAACCTTCGCTTGGGCAGTAAAGCCGAACTCGAGAATCCCAATCGTCGCGGCCATCACGGCACTCTCGTCTGGCTCATCAATGGAGCAATCTCCATCTCCGCCCCCTTATTGGTTTCCATCTCCCACCAACTCGCTATGCCAAAAGCAACAACATCTGCCGGCGAGTGCCCCGTCCCACTCGACATTCGCCTCTCCGCTGTCCCCTCCTTCATCAACATCGCCCTCTCTGCCACCATCGGCCATCGCGTCACCACCAGTCGAAGGGCTGGTGCTGCGGGCGGCTCTTAATAACAACGGTGTGGCCAATAGAATAGGGGAGAAGAGTTTTATTTTAAGGCCAACGTACTTATCCGTTCTCAATCACAGTTAAGAGTTAAGGAAGAAGATAGAAAAGTGCATGATTTCAGAGAAGGGGTTGCGTGGAGGAAGGCGAGACCCCCGCAAAAAAGGACAAACTCTAACCGACCTCAACCATGTTTTTTGGTTGGGGTACTATACGGTTCAGTTCACGAACTCGCACATATCAAACATATTCGGGTCGGTTCGGGTTTCTGTGATACCCGAACCGTTTAAACCCCTAATTACTATAATGTTAATGGACGATCGGTCACCACAAAATAGGACACACAAGAATTTAACGTGCCAACCGCCGCAACTGGGGAAAAACCACAGAGCAAGCTTGCCAAAAACTTCCACTATACCACAGAACAAGATTACTACAAGCCATCTTTAGTCCCATTAGAGACACAAGGTATCATCAAGATAAACTATCTTGAATCATAGCATCCATCAGCTCATCACAGCTTGATGGATTACAAATAATACAGAGAAAAGTACTACCGGATCTGAACGAGCGAGAATGTCACAAATGCGGGGATGGACAAGGCTTGCCAACTGTTGGTGCCAGTGATCGCCATGAACAGCATACCAGAATCTCGTCATTGAAATCGCCATCCGATTCTTGCACGATCTCGCTTCTCTGTCGAAATGGCTGCTGTCCGGCTTGCTCTATTCTCTCTCAACTCTTGCTTTTTCTCTTGCATCGACTGAATAAGTCAGCCACACTTTGTTTAAGCGATGTCAGTACCACTCCTTTCTTAATTTCAGAAGATTTCCTAGAATGTGGGGGTAAAAGTTTCTTGGTTAACGGTAATTATAAGGCGGTTTTGGAAAACGGATTTCCTTTAATGATCGTAGGACAAAAAAAAAAGAGTAAATCGCATTGTTTGATTGTAAAGTCCGCAGGACTTTGTGTGTGATAATATTTTGTGGATGAATTACGAGAGAGAGAGAGAGAGAGAGAGAAGTTTTACCCTTACAATCAAGAATTCATTCCTCGATGAATCATAGAACTGGCCCCCAAATTAAAAATTAAAATAGATTTTGTTTTATTAAAGTTTAGTTCTCGATGCCAATAGGCTCGAATGACCGATTAAGGAACCTCAAAAGAAGGTATCAGTGACCAAAAAGTCAAAGCTCATCCCTTATTCATTGGATGAACAACTTCTTTTTCATATATATTTGAAACAACATAAAATTTCAAGACAGCTAGATAAGTTATTGCAATATTCTATAAATAATACAGACCATGAAGAGCCAAACATGTTAATCACGATGTCTACATAAATAATAGGAATTTGATCTGCTCGATCTATAAGATCAAATAATAGTTTTTTCCACTTCGGGGCTTAAGAGAACCAAAAATATCGAGTGGTAAAATGAGACCAAATATAATTACTCTTTCGACAAAAATATATAGATATATATTATGTAATTACACCTGCTTTGATATAAGTTTTATATGCAACTCTAACCGTTGCATGCTTATTTGTCTAGCATGAAAGCATAAAATACATATACTGGTTGCGGCAACAAACGGAAAAGTTCAGTCTCCCCCGCACCCTCCGCCTCCCCCTCCGCCACAGCCTCCGCCGCATCCTCCTCCTGCATCACCAGAAGCTCCTCCACCAGCACCGCCGCCGCACCCTCCGCCACACCCTCCTCCTCCATCACCAGAAGCTCCTCCACCAGTACCGCCACCGCCGCTGCCATCTGTACTTTCCAAAATCGTGGCCACAGCAGCAGTGGCTACTACGGCAGCGCCTGCACCAGCAAGAATAGCCATGCCGCCGTCTCTGCCGAGGTCTCTCTTTTTGGGAGATCCCACCTGATAGACGGGCTGTTGAAAGGGGATCGCAGCAGGCGGCTTGGTTGTCGTCTTCTCACGACCTCTACTGCAAAAACAGCCCATGACTTGACATAAGCTTTCGCGTGGTTCCTATCGCAAAACAAAAACAATACGGTGGCGCGAATATAACTCGATGGCTCTCCCTCTCGATGCTGTTCTTGCTTTATAGTCGTCGAGCCGCTGAAAGGCAACGAACTAATGGCTTGGTCTAAGCAATTTGGATTAAGGAATGTTGTGGTCATTTTCACGGAAAATCCACTGGAGTATTTATTCCATTCTGACCAAGTCAAAACCTCGTAACAAAACACTCCGCGATGACTTCTGGTGGCGGGCGGTTCCAGCCTTTTTCTTGCGTCTGTGGACAAAAAGCTTCGTGGATATTTCCTGTGCTCTTTTTTTTCTCATGGTTATGCGTTGACTTGTAGGAGCACATATACAGGTTCGTTGCCCAGGCCATCATAAATAAAACTAAAATTAGTTTTTCGCGGTGCGTTATTCCCTGCAGAATACATTGAATCTCCAACTTGGATGAAGGTGTCGTGTTGTCATATACTTGCCATATCCCAAAACCTGTCATTAGAGATGACAAAATGGATCATCGACTCATATTACTACTCATATTTAACAGGTTGAGTGATGTATGGGCTACTCAAAGATTTGTAAAATTTATATTTTACTGAATCTAATGGGGCAAATCCCAGCTAATTATGGGTTTTAGTGGGTCTAAGAAGAACCCACTTTCTTGTCCGGAGAAAACTTCTTTATACTCGACAATACAAGTCTCGAAGATAAAGATAATGAACTTTGAAGTTGGTGGCGACGATTACAGATAATTCATTAAGTCTTCCCAAGGCCGATGATCATGGTTTAAGGAGATATTCTGCGTATGCTTGCACGCCAAGGCGCCTCTGAGGGGGTGCAGTTGAACAAATTGATAAATTGCGTAAACCCATTCCAATTCGTTGAATGGATGAATCATAACATATAAACTACTATAAATACATATTAAAAAATAACGTAGTTTTGCTGACATCTGCGAGTTATGTCATATGTATGGAATTCTTGAATGCGATTACTCTAATTTTGTATAAAGTTATAAAAAACCTGATTTTAATAATTTAACAGAAGAATTTTTTAAGCTAAACATAAAAATATTGTATCAGAAGCGAACTATGTAGGGTGAGGGGCTGATGATCGCCCGGTGACGTTGAAGTGAACATCGCAAGAACGATCTTGAACTACTACCCAAGACGTCCCCGCGACCAGCATCTGGTTTGCGGAGGTCGCTTGGTCAGGCATGACCTCCTCCACCTCATCGCGACCACACGGGTCACGGCGGTCATAGAGGTCACCGGTTCGCGGCAAGCTATCACCGCAACCCCGGCGACCCACGACATCGCCACGACCCAAATATGGGTAGCGGAAGTCGCCCGGGCCGCACGCGACCTCCTCCACCTCGCCGCAACCTCGAGCAACCCATGACCTCATTGCGGAGGTGGCTGGAGGTCGCCTAGGTCATGGCACGACCTCCTCCACTTCGCTTGAGCGCTTGCTCCTCGCCGCAACTACTTGTTCTAGCCACCAACTTTTTTTTTTTAATAACAAATGGCTTTGCAAATATAATTTTCCCAAACACCATTTTAATCAAAGATACTTACAATAGACTTTTACAATAAAATTTACCCAACACAATTTGCATTTTGGAACTTTTAACTCAAAAGCCTTTGCATTTTCCCAAAGACTTTCCCCAAAGTTTTCCCCTAACGCACCCTAAGTAGTTAGATTACGGGAAAATTTTACTACCAATCAAAATGTTGCTGGATGTTTTTTGTTCAATAAAATAAAATAAAATACTCATTATGTATCACCACCGCCTGGGTGGTGCTATAACGGAGCTTCTCCCCTAACGCAAGGAGGAGTTTGATTCTCGGACATCACAAAGGTGACTTACCCGGGGCACAAGGGTGGTGGTGACTCACGTGCCTTCCCAAAGTTTACTCCCACCACGCTGTCGGCGTACGGGCTTCCACTGGATCATCAAAATATATATATATTCAGATGTATCTTTTTGTGTGCAACATTTTTTTTCGTTGCTAGTAACCAAGTAAGTTTTTGTTCAGTGGCAAATCACTGATTTAGGAAATATTATTAAAATAATCACTTGCATCGCTTTCGACAAAAATGAATTAGCAAAAAATATTTTCATCATTAACAAAATTTATTTCGATATGAACCGTTGTTGATGATGAGATAGATTTTGGCTGACTAATTTTTCTACGTGATTCAAACAATCATTTTGAGAATAATACTTTTAAATTATCGATTTGCACGAAACTAACATACTAGGAATGAGCATCGTTCCAAGGCAGAACCCGAAATCTAAGAGTTTGGTGGTGGAAACCTATAGATTCTAGGTTTCAAGATACACAAGATAATTTCCAGTTTCCAAAAATGAGGAACCTATTTTGGACGAAAGATTATGTGGTTCTTAATTAAAGGAATTTGGAACTTGAAACCTATGACCTAGAACTTGAAACAAGTTTTAACATTTTTCTTGGTTCATACCTTAGCGCGATCCTATGATATTCCATATCATTCATGATGAATGTATAATCTTAGAAACACTAATTTTAGCTTCCATTTTATGAATGAGATTTTTACTTTATTAATATTCATATTTTTTGTATGTTTAAATATAAGTTATGATCAGTTAATTGTAGTAGCAAGTAGTGGTCATCAAATATTTTAATCTAATACAATTATTCAATTAATAATATAAAGCGAAACTTGGGTAGACCTAGAACTAATCTTTGGAACCCGTAACAAGATAGGTTTCAAGTTCTACGCGTAGGATAGATTCTAGATTCTAAAAATAATAAACATGTTCCAATCGTAGGTTTCAGGTTCCAAAAATGAAACCTATACAGAACTAAAACATTTCACTCCTAACTCATACTTAATCAAATTATATTAGTAGCTTGATTCATCAAATTTTGTAATTTTAAATTTGCTCATTTTTTTCTCATTTTTTAATTGGTTAATTTTTTTTTTTCAATGAGCTGCTTTTCATATTTAAGAAGAAAAATTATTAAAATTGAAGCCAGACTCTATTGGGTGTGAGCTCGGTCTAGGTCTAATCAAGTATAATTCACTAAATTTGCATTTCATAGAAAAATATGTGAGTTAAAAATAAGTCAATTTTAAAAGGAAAATCAAAAAGGAGAATATCAGAGGTAGAATCACGAAAGCATACCTCAATTTTAATCCCATGACCACTTTCATACCTATGGATTTTGAAATGCATAGTTGTCCCCTCGACAACATTCCCTCATGCAAGGACTTATTACCACTCTTCGAAATGCATCAATTGCACCCAGTAGCCTCCGACTGTCGTCCAGACACCTCAATGCCACCGTTCGTCACCTCCTCCCCATTTGCCTCTAACTACTGCATCTTCCCTCCCTATTCCGGCCTCTATCTGCTCCATATCTCTCTGTCCTCCCACAGCCCGTCCCACCGACTCTCTCATCTATCCCGTTGCGTCGCAGCACTGCTTGAGCACACTATGATGAGTTCGCCGTGGTTCCTACGACCTTAGATTGAGGTTTAGCAGCCATGGATGACCTCTTGTAACTTGTAGTCTTCCCATGGCTTCTCGGATCTCCATTATACACCTTAGCCTTGGTCAAGTGGTCCACCACTTAGTTTGTAAGTGAGGCTCGATTATTCGCTGAACTCTTGATCTCAAGGAAACCTTAGAAAGTTTGCGAAATGGGCTTGCCCTTAGGTGAATTTTCAGTCTTGGACTTTCTATTAGCAATTTAACATCATGCAGAGGCAAAGACAAAGGGCTCACCGGTGAAAAATGTTGTGTAGTAAAATCTGTGACTTCATAATACTTGGGAAAATTGTCCAAAAGTCCAAAATCTATTAAATTTTTGTCAATTCAATCATAAATGTTTCAATTTTGCTAATTAAGTCATAAATCTTCATTTTTTTCGCCAATCAAGTTCATTCAATCAACTTTGACTAGAAATCACTAATGTGGATGTGATCGTACATACGGCACAGTTAAAAACATTGATAATTTTTATTTATATTGATATTTTTTAAAATTATTTTTATTTTCTTCTCTTTTCCTTTTTCTTTTCTTCTCTTTTCTCTTTTTCTCCTTTTTCTTTATTATTTTTCCTTTTTTTTCCCCTCTCCACTAGCCACCATTAGACCTTGTCAATTGTGGGTTGAGCTCTTGCCAACCTCGAGCCTAAGCTAAAGAGGTCATTGGATCATACGAGGAGCCCTCACCAAATCAGGGAGGTTGAGGGCGGCCCACACTCGCCTAGGTGAGGGCAACCCTTGCTGGCCCAGGCTTGGGTGTCCCTCAATTGAGGCTGGCAAGTCGCTGGTCACAAACAAGGCCCATGGTTGGTGGTTGGGAAAAGAGAAAAATAAAAAATAAAGAAAGAGATAAAGAAAAAAAGTAAAAGGAAAAGAAGAAAATAGAAAATGAAATAAAAAAAGTTAATATTATTAAAATTTGTCCACTTCATCAACGGCAGACCATGGAACAAATGAAGTCGATGTCAATGATTTTCGATCAAAATTGACATGATTAACTTAATTGGCAAAATGTGAAGATGTTTAAAACTTAATCGGTAAAATTGAAATATATATAATTTAATTGACAAAAGTATAATGGATTTAGAACTTTTAGACAAATTTTTCACCCCTAGTGGACAAATCCCTCCGATACATTTCTACTTCCGCTGCCCTTGGGCCTTTGTGTAGGAAAATTCAGTCAGGAAAGTGTTGAACATGTCAATTTACTGTCCCTTGTTAGCAGGTGCAGCCACTGCCTCCGTGGCTACTATCGCACGCCTTAGATTCACTGGCTCCCCAACTGTCCCCACCAGTGTTACCGCAGCCTATACTCCTCCGTCACCCCCAGCTGATTGAACCGCTGCCGCCGAAATCACCACCACCTACCGTACCTTCCTCCGCACTCTAGAGAAGCGCCACCATCAAGTGCTACTCCAAAATGACTCTTCAGCGCATCGTGCATCATTGTTCCTCTGTGTCGTCCGCCGAGAGTCCCGTCCGTTGAAATTCCTCCCCTCGTACAGATAGCCAACACAGCATTCTCGGCAGCGACGACCCCAATCAGAACTGAAATCCGTTTTCTCTTCCCTTCGTCTAATTTATCTGCATGTATACTCACGTGAATTGAAGGCTTTCTCTATAGCACCTAACTTTGTACAGTTCATGTAATGTGTTATTGCCTAAGGAGAAGTTCAAAATAGCATCATACTATAAAGATTATTTGGCCTTGAATCGGTCTGCAACGACGGACACTTTTGCTTCAGAGAGTAGTGACTGAGAATATGTATGTTAGGAAAGATGATGAGGACTTTTTCTTGTTTGACCTTCCAAGAAAAAAAAAATTGACAGCCGACTATTCCTCGTTTCAATTAAGAAATAGATAAAAGTAGGTGGAATTAGAACCGAGTGATCGATGTTGTCAGCGTTGACTGCTTCTGCCTGGATGATTTTCGGAACCAGGGAGATTAAAAATGATAACGTAGCCAATGGGAGACATGAACATGTACCAGAAAATGATAGCATATTTGATATAGAATCTTTCACGAACTCTAAAGGAGACATTTCTACCTCATATTGAGAATCTCCCCACGGACTTACATTTGTAGGTGGCGCCAATGGAGCTTGAGGGC